>OX352304.1:29258122-29650322 GCA_947086415.1 Pammene aurita | reverse complement strand
AGGTCTTCTCCAGGTCCTCGAGGGCCTGCTTGCAGAGCGGCACGGCCACCTCGTAGCGGCCCTGCGACGCGTACTGTGTGACCAGGTTGTGTAGTAACATACCTGTACACTAGCGCCAGTATGTTGAGCATGGTGGCCACATCGGGGTGGTCATGGCCCGAGGTCTTCTCCAGGTCCTCGAGGGCCTGCTTGCAGAGCGGCACGGCCACCTCGTAGCGGCCCTGCGACGCGTACTGTGTGACCAGGTTGTGTAGTAACATACCTGTACACTAGCGCCAGTATGTTGAGCATGGTGGCCACATCGGGGTGGTCATGGCCCGAGGTCTTCTCCAGGTCCTCGAGGGCCTGCTTGCAGAGCGGCACGGCCACCTCGTAGCGGCCCTGCGACGCGTACTGTGTGACCAGGTTGTGTAGTAACATACCTGTACACTAGCGCCAGTATGTTGAGCATGGTGGCCACATCGGGGTGGTCATGGCCCGAGGTCTTCTCCAGGTCCTCGAGGGCCTGCTTGCAGAGCGGCACGGCCACCTCGTAGCGGCCCTGCGACGCGTACTGTGTGACCAGGTTGTGTAGTAACATACCTGTACACTAGCGCCAGTATGTTGAGCATGGTGGCCACATCGGGGTGGTCATGGCCCGAGGTCTTCTCCAGGTCCTCGAGGGCCTGCTTGCAGAGCGGCACGGCCACCTCGTAGCGGCCCTGCGACGCGTACTGTGTGACCAGGTTGTGTAGTAACATACCTGTACACTAGCGCCAGTATGTTGAGCATGGTGGCCACATCGGGGTGGTCATGGCCCGAGGTCTTCTCCAGGTCCTCGAGGGCCTGCTTGCAGAGCGGCACGGCCACCTCGTAGCGGCCCTGCGACGCGTACTGTGTGACCAGGTTGTGTAGTAACATACCTGTACACTAGCGCCAGTATGTTGAGCATGGTGGCCACATCGGGGTGGTCATGGCCCGAGGTCTTCTCCAGGTCCTCGAGGGCCTGCTTGCAGAGCGGCACGGCCACCTCGTAGCGGCCCTGCGACGCGTACTGTGTGACCAGGTTGTGTAGTAACATACCTGTACACTAGCGCCAGTATGTTGAGCATGGTGGCCACATCGGGGTGGTCATGGCCCGAGGTCTTCTCCAGGTCCTCGAGGGCCTGCTTGCAGAGCGGCACGGCCACCTCGTAGCGGCCCTGCGACGCGTACTGTGTGACCAGGTTGTGTAGTAACATACCTGTACACTAGCGCCAGTATGTTGAGCATGGTGGCCACATCGGGGTGGTCATGGCCCGAGGTCTTCTCCAGGTCCTCGAGGGCCTGCTTGCAGAGCGGCACGGCCACCTCGTAGCGGCCCTGCGACGCGTACTGTGTGACCAGGTTGTGTAGTAACATACCTGTACACTAGCGCCAGTATGTTGAGCATGGTGGCCACATCGGGGTGGTCATGGCCCGAGGTCTTCTCCAGGTCCTCGAGGGCCTGCTTGCAGAGCGGCACGGCCACCTCGTAGCGGCCCTGCGACGCGTACTGTGTGACCAGGTTGTGTAGTAACATACCTGTACACTAGCGCCAGTATGTTGAGCATGGTGGCCACATCGGGGTGGTCATGGCCCGAGGTCTTCTCCAGGTCCTCGAGGGCCTGCTTGCAGAGCGGCACGGCCACCTCGTAGCGGCCCTGCGACGCGTACTGTGTGACCAGGTTGTGTAGTAACATACCTGTACACTAGCGCCAGTATGTTGAGCATGGTGGCCACATCGGGGTGGTCATGGCCCGAGGTCTTCTCCAGGTCCTCGAGGGCCTGCTTGCAGAGCGGCACGGCCACCTCGTAGCGGCCCTGCGACGCGTACTGTGTGACCAGGTTGTGTAGTAACATACCTGTACACTAGCGCCAGTATGTTGAGCATGGTGGCCACATCGGGGTGGTCATGACCCGAGGTCTTCTCCAGGTCCTCGAGGGCCTGCTTGCAGAGCGGCACGGCCACCTCGTAGCGGCCCTGCGACGCGTACTGTGTGACCAGGTTGTGTAGTAACATACCTGTACACTAGCGCCAGTATGTTGAGCATGGTGGCCACATCGGGGTGGTCATGGCCCGAGGTCTTCTCCAGGTCCTCGAGGGCCTGCTTGCAGAGCGGCACGGCCACCTCGTAGCGGCCCTGCGACGCGTACTGTGTGACCAGGTTGTGTAGTAACATACCTGTACACTAGCGCCAGTATGTTGAGCATGGTGGCCACATCGGGGTGGTCATGACCCGAGGTCTTCTCCAGGTCCTCGAGGGCCTGCTTGCAGAGCGGCACGGCCACCTCGTAGCGGCCCTGCGACGCGTACTGTGTGACCAGGTTGTGTAGTAACATACCTGTACACTAGCGCCAGTATGTTGAGCATGGTGGCCACATCGGGGTGGTCATGGCCCGAGGTCTTCTCCAGGTCCTCGAGGGCCTGCTTGCAGAGCGGCACGGCCACCTCGTAGCGGCCCTGCGACGCGTACTGTGTGACCAGGTTGTGTAGTAACATACCTGTACACTAGCGCCAGTATGTTGAGCATGGTGGCCACATCGGGGTGGTCATGGCCCGAGGTCTTCTCCAGGTCCTCGAGGGCCTGCTTGCAGAGCGGCACGGCCACCTCGTAGCGGCCCTGCGACGCGTACTGTGTGACCAGGTTGTGTAGTAACATACCTGTACACTAGCGCCAGTATGTTGAGCATGGTGGCCACATCGGGGTGGTCATGGCCCGAGGTCTTCTCCAGGTCCTCGAGGGCCTGCTTGCAGAGCGGCACGGCCACCTCGTAGCGGCCCTGCGACGCGTACTGTGTGACCAGGTTGTGTAGTAACATACCTGTACACTAGCGCCAGTATGTTGAGCATGGTGGCCACATCGGGGTGGTCATGGCCCGAGGTCTTCTCCAGGTCCTCGAGGGCCTGCTTGCAGAGCGGCACGGCCACCTCGTAGCGGCCCTGCGACGCGTACTGTGTGACCAGGTTGTGTAGTAACATACCTGTACACTAGCGCCAGTATGTTGAGCATGGTGGCCACATCGGGGTGGTCATGGCCCGAGGTCTTCTCCAGGTCCTCGAGGGCCTGCTTGCAGAGCGGCACGGCCACCTCGTAGCGGCCCTGCGACGCGTACTGTGTGACCAGGTTGTGTAGTAACATACCTGTACACTAGCGCCAGTATGTTGAGCATGGTGGCCACATCGGGGTGGTCATGGCCCGAGGTCTTCTCCAGGTCCTCGAGGGCCTGCTTGCAGAGCGGCACGGCCACCTCGTAGCGGCCCTGCGACGCGTACTGTGTGACCAGGTTGTGTAGTAACATACCTGTACACTAGCGCCAGTATGTTGAGCATGGTGGCCACATCGGGGTGGTCATGGCCCGAGGTCTTCTCCAGGTCCTCGAGGGCCTGCTTGCAGAGCGGCACGGCCACCTCGTAGCGGCCCTGCGACGCGTACTGTGTGACCAGGTTGTGTAGTAACATACCTGTACACTAGCGCCAGTATGTTGAGCATGGTGGCCACATCGGGGTGGTCATGGCCCGAGGTCTTCTCCAGGTCCTCGAGGGCCTGCTTGCAGAGCGGCACGGCCACCTCGTAGCGGCCCTGCGACGCGTACTGTGTGACCAGGTTGTGTAGTAACATACCTGTACACTAGCGCCAGTATGTTGAGCATGGTGGCCACATCGGGGTGGTCATGGCCCGAGGTCTTCTCCAGGTCCTCGAGGGCCTGCTTGCAGAGCGGCACGGCCACCTCGTAGCGGCCCTGCGACGCGTACTGTGTGACCAGGTTGTGTAGTAACATACCTGTACACTAGCGCCAGTATGTTGAGCATGGTGGCCACATCGGGGTGGTCATGGCCCGAGGTCTTCTCCAGGTCCTCGAGGGCCTGCTTGCAGAGCGGCACGGCCACCTCGTAGCGGCCCTGCGACGCGTACTGTGTGACCAGGTTGTGTAGTAACATACCTGTACACTAGCGCCAGTATGTTGAGCATGGTGGCCACATCGGGGTGGTCATGGCCCGAGGTCTTCTCCAGGTCCTCGAGGGCCTGCTTGCAGAGCGGCACGGCCACCTCGTAGCGGCCCTGCGACGCGTACTGTGTGACCAGGTTGTGTAGTAACATACCTGTACACTAGCGCCAGTATGTTGAGCATGGTGGCCACATCGGGGTGGTCATGGCCCGAGGTCTTCTCCAGGTCCTCGAGGGCCTGCTTGCAGAGCGGCACGGCCACCTCGTAGCGGCCCTGCGACGCGTACTGTGTGACCAGGTTGTGTAGTAACATACCTGTACACTAGCGCCAGTATGTTGAGCATGGTGGCCACATCGGGGTGGTCATGGCCCGAGGTCTTCTCCAGGTCCTCGAGGGCCTGCTTGCAGAGCGGCACGGCCACCTCGTAGCGGCCCTGCGACGCGTACTGTGTGACCAGGTTGTGTAGTAACATACCTGTACACTAGCGCCAGTATGTTGAGCATGGTGGCCACATCGGGGTGGTCATGGCCCGAGGTCTTCTCCAGGTCCTCGAGGGCCTGCTTGCAGAGCGGCACGGCCACCTCGTAGCGGCCCTGCGACGCGTACTGTGTGACCAGGTTGTGTAGTAACATACCTGTACACTAGCGCCAGTATGTTGAGCATGGTGGCCACATCGGGGTGGTCATGGCCCGAGGTCTTCTCCAGGTCCTCGAGGGCCTGCTTGCAGAGCGGCACGGCCACCTCGTAGCGGCCCTGCGACGCGTACTGTGTGACCAGGTTGTGTAGTAACATACCTGTACACTAGCGCCAGTATGTTGAGCATGGTGGCCACATCGGGGTGGTCATGGCCCGAGGTCTTCTCCAGGTCCTCGAGGGCCTGCTTGCAGAGCGGCACGGCCACCTCGTAGCGGCCCTGCGACGCGTACTGTATGACCAGGTTGTGCAGAGTGCGCAGCCGCGCGGGGATCTCGTAGCCGGCTGTTACTTGTTGGGCGAACTGCGATGGTGGAGTCGGAGACATCGCTGGAAATATGTATTTAAGCTTTATTGAACAAAAATAAAAAAATGTTCGCAAGCAGCGGACTCTATGCCATTCGGCATTCTCTATCATCTATGTTTAACAGTCAATCATTGGGTCAAACAGTATTAACATGTCCCTACATGTAAGTTGGTGCAAATTATGTTACGGTCGAACTTAATACATACACGACACACGTGTCGCCTTGTCTCGATAAAATGTGGTAAAATTTGCATTTGCAAAATTTGATTGGGTCGTATTATTATCATTAATATGAAAAAATTCAGTGCTTTCCGGTGGTGAAAAACAGGTTGAAACGAACATTCAAGTAATAAGCAAAAAACAACGCCTTTAATCTTGTAACGCAGTTTTCTCTCAACAGGACAACTATTCCACATTCTTTCAACAAGGCATAAAACTGTTCTAGTGAAACGTTATGACATGACGACATCTAATCACCCGTCGAGTTAGTAGATTATTCGGCAGTAAATGCCAAGCACTGAAAGGATACTAGATAAACGCTGTGCTAGCCAGTACTTCTGCATTTTTAAAATATTATCTATGTATAGATAGATACATAGATAGATACAATCAAAACATACATAAGTAGTTTGAATGTTAGTTCCTCTTTCACGCAACAACAGAATAACGGATTTTAATAAACTTGGTACATGTATAGTTTACACTTTAGAAAAGGACATAGGATTCCCCCCGGAAGTCCACGCAGACAAAGTCTCAAACCGGAGGAAGGTTACTACATAGTATACAACAAAGTCGCTTTCCGCTGTCTGTCCCTATGTATGCTTAGATCTTTAAAACTACGCAACGGATTTTGATGCGGATTTTTTAATAGATAGAGTGATTCAAGGGGAAGGTTTATATGTATAATACATGCAAAATATAGTAGAGAAACACTGATAATTTTAGAGGTTTCTAATGTGAGGTCGTAAAGAAGCACATTGCAAACGCTGGCTGAACCCTACGAGATAGATCAAAATAATGTACTACAGTTGCCTTAAAAAGGTCTACAAAAAAGTCCGCGATGGTATATGTCTCTCTCATAGGGATAACCCAAAATAATCATTTTTTATCCCGTGCGAAGCCGGGGCGGGTCGCTAGTGTCTGTATAAAGAGTGACTCACACTTGTTGTTGCGGTTGTCATCGTTGTCGTCATCAGGGAACAGGTCGACCATGGGGTCGTCGCGCTTGCTCTCCGACTGTCCGCTGCGACTCGTCTCCGATTCTTCTGTGACGTCGCTGTCGTATTTGCTGGAATATAAAAATGTGCACGTTAAACATCGCATTTAAATTAAGGGGTCATCGGAAATTCATTTTTCCCCTTTCTTTCGATATAAATAAATAATTTTAAACAAAAAAGAACCGACTTCACTAAGCATCCACCTTTCCAACACCAAATCTCGATCTGCTGTAAAAAATACTCAAATCACCATAGGTGTGCCTATAATAGTTGAAGAGTTCCCTCGATTTCTCCAGGATCCCATCATCAGATCCTGACATGGTTACAATGGGACCAACTGTGAAGTATACGCTTTCAAACAAAAAAAGAATTTTCCAAATCGGTCCAGCCGTCTTCGAATAATCGGTGAACATACATAAAAAAAAAAAAAAAAAAAATAGCAAAAACAAAGATCCCGACGAATTGATAACCTCCTCCTTCGAAATCTTGAAGTCGGTTGATAATAAAACTTGCTCTGTGACTTAAAACAAAACAAAATACAATCGATATTCTACTGAATCTAGCGAAATCACCAGTGATCGGATTTTAGTGTACAATAAGGTTCTTATTACCTCAAAAATTATGCTAATATGGATAATCTTCGGGATTTTAAGACCCATGTTGTTTACTATAGTTGCATCAAATACATTTCATAACATTTTAACCACTATATTCGCATAAGAAGTGTATGTATATTCCGCTGTGTTGCACCCTATAATCCGATCACTGGTAATCAATCACCAGGTGTTATCCTAGCAAAATGTGTTTGAAGAGAACACTGAATAAGCAATCTTTACCATACTGATTACTTTTACTAATAAGTAGAAAAGCTTATCTTCCTCTTCCACCTTTATGTTGTATTCCGACTTTATGTTGTATTCTCTCTTTGGTGGGCCCCAGCTACGCTACTGCTATATATCTGTAAAAACAAGCGTTTTTACCACGACCTTGATAAAAATATAAAGACTACTATTGTATAACCGTATGAACGCCATGAAAGCCAAATGCTTATCCTCTTTTTCCAATGGCGCCACTCTTTGCTCTTAAGCCTCTGCTGTGCCATGGCCAGCTCGTCTGTGATCCGGGCATTCTCCTGGACGACCTTTATAAAGACACTGATCTCTTACCGTATGGATGCCATGAAGTCCAAATGCTTGTTCTCTTCTTCCAGTTGCGCCACTCTTTGCTCTGAAACCTGGAGCCTCTGCTGTGCCGCAGCCAGCTCGTCTCTGAGCCAGGCATTATCCTGGAAGGGCTATATAAAGACACTGATTCCTTACCGTATGGATGCCATGAAGTCCAAATGCTTGTTCTCTTCCTCCAGTTGCGCCACTCTTTGCTCTGAAGCCTGGAGCCTTTGCTGCTGTGCCGTGGCCAGCTCGTCTCTGAACCAGGCATAATCCTGGTAGGCCTATATAAACACACTGATTCCTTACCGTATGGATGCCATGAAGTCCAAATGCTTGTTCTCTTCCTCCAGTTGCGCCACTCTTTGCTCTGAAGCCTGGAGCCTCTGCTGCTGTGCCGTGGCCAGCTCGTCTCTGAACCAGGCATAATCCTGGTAGGCCTATATAAACACACTGATTCCTTACCGTATGGATGCCATGAAGTCCAAATGCTTGTTCTCTTCCTCCAGTTGCGCCACTCTTTGCTCTGAAGCCTGGAGCCTCTGCTGTGCCGCGGCCAGCTCGTCCCTGAGCCAGGCGTTCTCCTGGCAGAGACGGCGAACTTGGGTGCGGAGCTTCTGTTTCTCGGCTTCCACTGATTGTAGGTGGGAGGCTAAGGCCATCATAACCTGAGAACAGAAGATTTGGATAAAAGAAAGAATTTTTAAAAGATTAATGGTGCAGTCGAAAAAATGTATGTTAATGCTCCCAGTAAAAAATACTTCATAAATATGGTCGTGATTTTTACTGACAGTTATAGAAGGTAAGGCAATACTTCCCCGGTATTAAATATTACTCTTTTTTTTCCGCTATTTAAAATAAAGTTGCTATTGGCTAAATCAAAACTCTATACGTCTCACATAATGCACCGCGGGAAAATATCCGCTTTCATCGTATAAAACTGCCAAATTGAGCCGCGGCACAATAGCCGTGGGGACATTCTTAAGCTCTAGCCAGGCTTTCATCGTTATTCTAGTTCGTTGAGTCTGGTACACCAATATCGACGCCCAAGTATTTAATAGTATAAGTATATAGTATAGTATAAGTAAACAAACAAAACCCCGTCACGCAACGCAACCCAATAATTACAACGTAAAACTAATTAACTGTACTGGGGAGATAGATGTTTACATACAAATCGCACATCTACTAGAATCTAAGATCTACCATAAAACGAATGCTTCTACAATTTCTACATAGTAGAGTTGTAGCTCGTATAATCCCACGTTCTGCACTTAGCAAGTCAAGAGCATTGCGGTGTGTGGTCCAAGGGAAACGTGCTGACTAAGCTCGCGGCCGAATGGCTTATTTTAGTACCTATATTATGATAACAAAAGTGTTTACTGCCTGACAACTAAGACCTGACAATGTTGCCTGACAACTGAGACGTGCAAAGGAGTGATATCACCCTGACAATTTGAAATTCATTTCGTATATCACCGAAAATAAGTTCTATTCCTAATCCTTCGATGAAATTATATATGGAGATAGTTTGAGGTTCCGCCCTTTGAACGCCATACGTCATAGATAAAATGTCACTCATACATGCCAAGATCACTGGCGCAAGCGAGTCAATATAAACCTTACTTGAAAGTATGAAGGTTTCTTTGACAGCGTATGCCTTAACCCATATAGTGGCTCTTGGCGCTGTGGGCACGAGAACTCATGACACCTTTAGTGGTTCTTGGCGTTCAAAAGGTTAAAGGGTTAAAAGGGGGACGGAATGTTTGCCATTACACATAATTCAGGCGCATCTGAATTCGCAAGCAAAAGATAGCTACCATAATGAACAAGATTTTTATATATAAGTACGGATAAAAATGTGTCCATCTGTGCCACACACGGTGCCGCGTCATCAGCCCAACGAGTAGGCTTTGTGGCTGGAGGGGCGCGTCATCATTTAGGGGTTACTTCGTTTGGCACCCCTGTGCAAGCTGAGGGTGGCCAGACAAAGGCATAGCGTAATTACACTCAAGGGCTATGAAAATAGGTTACGTTATATGGAAACATCAATGGAAGTGATCCTTTGTTACTGCTCGTGAGTGTATTGTAGTTACGTCTGCGAAATGTCTGCCTCGTTATTTGCTTTTTGTTGAGCTGTTATTAAAGCGACTATTTTATGTTTGAATGTCTAATTGTCAGCGATTTATTTATTATTTGTAAATCAGGTAAGCAGTTGTAGAAGCTGATAGTGCCTGTATCCAGTATGTTTTTTGACAAAGTTATCGGCATCGCTATCAAGTAGAGTTTTTATTGTTCTTGTCGATTTTGTTTACTTTTTCAAAAGACAACTAAGTCAAAGGCATTCGTACACCAGTTTTTCTTTAGATGGTATGTTATTGATATAATGCCACATCTTACAGGTAGAGTATCGCTATCAAAATCGCATTAACATTCGAATAGTCACATTCTAATGTTACACTGTCTAGACGGGTTCATTTTTATGCAGGGCTTGGCAATCGATACGTATACCGGTATTTTTCGATCTTTCGTTCCATATTTCATGTAACTGCCAAAAAAGAGTGTTCCCTTGGCACTGAAAGGTTAAGAACCACTGCTTTAGATATCCCCATTCCTCCTTAGTTATTAACTTTTGACAGATTGGTCATGGTCTTATGATGATGTTTCTGTGGGTGTAGCGATCACGATGTGCATCCAGTTGTTGGGATCTCCATCCAACGTTACTGACCTTTTATTATACAACTTCTATTTAATATATAACTTCTTCTGCTGCGCAATCCTGATAATCCAGCAGTTATGTCGAATGAAGGGTAGCTGGAAAGTAATCCAAAGTCAATGGAACTTTGACTACTTATTACATTTTAATAACCTTTTTTCGACTGTATCTTCGTTAATATTTGGCCTGAAAATCTGATATGACAGCTAACTTTCAGGAAATTTATTGCTCTTTAACTTTTCCTTACAAGGTGTACAAAAAAGTGCTTAGTTTAAGAGATATACGCGAAAAACTGAGAAAAAAAATAGGTTTTTGTCCCTCCTCCAAATTCCACAAGGTCCTCGAGGTCGAAAACTTAGAGAGAATCTTCCTAGTATTCCCCCAAACAACCCGTTAAAGTTCCGGTGAGTTTGGATTACTTCCCAGGAGAAATCTACTTAACTGCTGGACTACGATTTTGGTTAATAAATCAAAGACCCATTTTGTACTTCTGTGCATTCTTGTAGACAAGAGGGATTGGCCTATATAGTCACTAAGAGAACTAAGTTCCACTTTTGGCATTTCACATACAACTTTCAATTATTATTCAGCGATTGTATGTAAGCTTTCTCTTGATATTAAAGCATACCTATGATTCCATAGATTCATAAGCCCTCAATATCTTATATATCTATATACTCGCTAAAACAATCTAGGCATTAAATGTTTCAATCTTGGTTCGGTTTAAAAGTGAACGCAACACTATCAATAAACATTAGAAATGCATTACCAACTACTCTCAATCTCAACTCGTACACGCATTAAGCAATCCCAATGTATATTTAACAAACTAAATTGGTTACAAGTAACCTAATTAAAGAGTAATACAAACTACAGTAAATTGCAGTCAGAACAAATCGTGGTGTATGGAAGACTTCATACCCCGGTTTCATATCACTGTTTTTATGTATTAGACACGTATACCAAAGCAAAGTGCTTTGGCAAAGATACTTCTATCTCCTTGCATAGTCACTTGAATATATAGTTTTACTTGTGGTCTGTGGTAGCGTGTCTATGAACTGTAGAATGTCACAGTGGTTACCTTATCAGTGACGTAATTATAAAAGTATTTAAAATTTATACTGAATTTACAATACAACAAAAAGTAAATGCTTAATCGCAAAGTTTGGAAACTTTAGATGCACATATACAGCCTTGACCAGAAGTGTTGAGCCCCCTTGCGATTTTCCTACAAAACTCGAAACTTTAGTCCAGCGTTTCTATCTTTTATGAAGTTATTTTATCAATTATTTCAAACTGAACAGGCATTTTTTGTTGAAGTTAGTAGTAACTGCATAGAATATTTGCAATTTGTCGCACCGACCTAGTCGCATTTTTGTGACCTTAAGTTTTCATGTTTTATAGGTACCTTGAAATTGTTATTGAAATTCTCTAGATATAAATAAAATATAATATTTTACGTCACCGTACATTGTTATTATTGGGAAATAATACTTAACATCAAAACTGTAAACAAAAAACTGCTATGCTCAACACTTCTGGCCAAGGCTGTATATACTATAAATTTTATAAACAGTTGAATCAAATATAGGTACCTACTATAAGTGACATACTGCGATTTTTTCCGGAAATGTCTATTTATTTCTATTTTTTGCTTTTATAATTTTAATTGCAACAGACGCAATTCCGTTTTCGCAAAGCAGTGCGACACAACGAAACTTGCCGGCGCAAAACCGAAAAGTATAAATTTACCACCAACACTTTAGCGCAATTTAAAATGCCTGAAATCTCCGGCATCCCCTACATTATACACCTGCAAGTGCCCCCGTTAATTTCCATCTCACGCGGTGTAAAATTCAAAGGCACTCCAGCCTCGGGCAGGCGACCTAAATGATGCTTCGCGGTCCTTTGCAATTGAGGACACGAGCTTTCAGCGCCAGGGTGAAAGGAAGGGGTTAGCAGTCTTTGTAGTTTGTTTTATGAATGTTCTTTGGTAATTTTATTGGGATTTCGTTAGAAGATAAGGTTAGAGGACGAACGTCGCGTCCGACGCTAACAAGTTTTTATTTTTATTTTGACTCTTATCAGATTTGATCGTGATACGAAATCAGCCTATGCTGTCTCCTTTCTTAAATCTTCCTTAGTCATTAGATCACGTCGGTCACGTCGGTATGTTCAGTTCAGCCGCGAGTCTCGAACATGCACCGCAATTAAACCTGGCCAAGTTGTTTAAACTACTAAATATATTTAGCCCTACCTAACGACACGGCGTTTTCATACTCAGGTTAAGCCACTAACCCAACCCATGGTTGGTCATGTTTAGCTCTAAGAGCCTCAAGCCTCTAACGATAATGCACGACTCAATGAAATCCAACTGAAGAACAAATCAAATTATTTTAATAAATATTTTGATTTGTTTATTTTAAGTAGACACACTACTATATAAACTATAATACTTATATAGATGTCATATACAAAGGAAGTGACCTAGGCCTCCGGTGCCCAGAGCTGGAATCGAACCAGCGTCTTCTGCATTCGCGGTAGACGCCTTAACCACTTGGCCACCCGGGTCACAGCAGCACCGGTCGAATTTTGCCGTGTATATGCAATCTTTGTAAAAAAGCTAAGGCGCATTTTAGCCAATCATCAGTCTGAACTCTTAGGAGTTCATTAAAAGCGCAAGGCATGGCGTTGCCGTCAGTAAAACTGAAGAACCAATCAAATTATTTTGGGCACCGGAGGCCTAGGTCACTTTTTTCTTTGTATATGATATCTATATAAGTTCAATGAAATCCCACTCAACGTATCCTGCAACTGTATTTACCTGTGCCTCTCCGAGTCCTAGCTCGATGGCATCGATGCTCTTCCTCACAAGCACTGCCTTCTCATGCTCATGCTCTGTGGTGGCTGCTAATCCAGCCAGCAGCTGGGCGTGTTCAGCCCTGAGGGCCTCGAGCCCCGCGGCGACGGTGCGCGCGCCGGCGACCATCTCCTCCTGCGACATCGCCGTCATCCTGCCGAGCGATTCGATCTTCTTTCTGTGGACAATAGAGAATAAGGTTGTAGTGACGTGTTCCATACACCAAAAGTTAAATCTTATTATTGACTATTGTATGGCTAGGCAAATGAAAAAATTGCTTCAGCCACAACTGGTTGGTGTCAAGCACGGTGTTCTTCGGTGTCAATATGAACGACCAAATAAAAAAAACTACCAATATAGACAAAGTGGTAGATTACTTTATTGCTATATGCTAACCCTTTTATTCTTTATTCATTAAGTAATTGAGGCCCGAGATACGTTTATGAATAAGGGGGTAAGACCGTAAGAGCGCCCGCGAACGTTCTTATTGTGATGACGGCATAATAGCGCAATCTTAACTTTGTAACAACCGCTCGATAGGTAAGTACTAAGGACGATGATGATGGTTTATCCTGTCATCAGGACATCGATAACCGAAACCATCGTATCCGTAAAGCTTTGATTATGTTACAACCAGCGTTAAATGTAAATAACGCCTCGGATGTTTGGCGATAATTGCCTACACCATAGCATTGCAACAAAAATAGCCAGCACAAAACTTCCATATTTGACGAGTAAATCTAATCATGCATAACGATAAAGGCAACACTATTACCATATGAATCCATATAATGATATAGATTACTACAGCATCGCGTGTGTAGTAATATACATGTACAATCGTTTAAACCTTCGCTGCGTTCGCAATGCGATGACATCAATTTTACTATAATACTCGTAACCGATTGAATGAGTGAGTCATCCATTTGAAAATAGATCTAATCGAAGAGCGAGTAAGTTGACAAAATAATTGATAGACGCCTTTATAAATCTTGTCACTTGTCATAGAATCGATTGAGAAGAATGAACACAGATTTACATATTATATTTAGAAAATCTGCTAGTAGGTAAAACGCGATTATTTTCATGCATGCATAAAAACCAATAAAATTCGGATTTAGTAGTATTAGTATGTAGTAGTAACGTAGTAAGATTAAGATAATCTTAGCATATCTAGAGAAGCTTATCAATTCTTAACACAAGATCAGAGTAGAAGGTTTAAGATTAAATATGACTTTCGAAAGACAATAAACAAATAAGAATATTTTAAATACGTAAGGTAGAAGCTTAGCAATTCTTAACACAAGATCAGTGTAGAAGGTTTAAGATTAAATATTACTTTCGAAAGACAATAAACAAATAAGAGTATTTTAAATACGTAAGGTAGAAGCTTAGCAATTCTTAACACAAGATGAGAGTAGAAGGTTTAAGATTAAGTATGACTTTCGAAAGACCATGAAACAAATAAGAATATTTTAAATACGTAAGGTAGAAGCTTAGCAATTCTTAACACAAGATCAGTGTAGAAGGTTTAAGATTAAATATTACTTTCGAAAGACAATAAACAAATAAGAGTATTTTAAATACGTAAGGTAGAAGCTTAGCAATTCTTAACACAAGATCAGAGTAGAAGGTTTAAGATTAAGTATGACTTTCGAAAGACAATAAACAAATAAGAGTATTTTAAATACGTAAGGTAGAAGCTTAGCAATTCTTAACACAAGATCAGAGTAGAAGGTTTAAGATTAAGTATGACTTTCGAAAGACCATGAAACAAGTAAGAATATTTTAAATACGTAAGGTATAGGTACAATAGTGTCAGAAATCGTCTAGTGCGAAAAGTGCGTCATCCATCAAGTCCTGAGTAGACCGTGCAATGTTATTGGTTGCGCGGGCTAAGAATATATAAATTCGAGTTTATCTGCGTGTTTCCTTTCTACCACTCGAATTTTGCAAGAGCGATAGAGACGGAGATAGAAGAACTTAGTTCCGTTGAGCCTTCTAGTTTGGACAACCATTGGAATGACACGCTAGGACTGACAGTACCTTCGCACACGTGATTCGCAGATGTTTGGATTAACGCTGTAGGTAATTGGTGCAAAACGGTTTTAAATAGACGGATGAAGTGCTCGATTTGGCCGCAATAGCTTGGAACATTGTTAGTTGTTTTTTGACTGGAAGGAAGAGATTAATGTTTCTTTTGTAATAAATAACGAGTCACCGCAAGTAATGTTAACTACACCTTTATGTATTAATCTTGTACTTCCTAACTAAAAGTTTGATGGTAAAGCAAATGTAATGTGAGCGTGAAATGTGTCATTATTTTAGTAAGGATATGATTTAACCGATCACCAAACAAATGTGACGTCGATGACCTAATTAATAAGATTGGCCACTAAAACAATAGATTTGCCACCAAATTGAATATTGAATCTGTACAACGCCAGCTTCCAAATGGTACCTTTACCAAAATCATTAAGTAAATACCCTCGTTCAAATTTAAAAGTATACCACCGAAAAACTACACAACTTGTAGTTTTTATACTACAAGAAGATAATTTACGTTTACAGACACACATTATCTGCAAAATATAGAGACATTTACATGCATTGCACTAGCTTTATTAATAAAATAAGTTACTGTAAGATTTCACCGCCATTTCTTTAAAAGGGAACAGAGAAAGGCTTAGAATAGAGGATGCATTTGCGAAAGCGTCATCAACATTAACTCCGCGACTCCATTGTGATTATGACAGCTTGATGACACACAGACGCATTGACGATCAAGATTATTCTGTAGAAATCAATGTCAAGTATGATTTCAGATTGATTTCAAGTAAGCTATTGATGGCTTTATAAAGTTTAATAGAGAAAGTTAAAATGCCTATTAAATTTGTAATTTAAACGTTGTGAAACGTTGTATGAACATGTCGAAATTAACGTTATTATACTGTCAACTTCAAAGCTAAGTAAACTATCATAAAAGCTATTTGAATCTTTTTATTCGCTTTCAAGATTCTGACTGAGTCATTGATGATCTTCTGAACATTGGTTTCAAAAAATCAATGTCAAAGACATGATCCTCAAATGGCTCAAATGATTTCAAAGTAATACTAATAAGTATCAACTTCGATGACTTTACAAAGTTATAGATCTAATGGAGAAAGTTGCTATCCATAAATAAATTAAAACATTGTAAGTACTTTGAAAACTTTTGATTAAATTAGTTTTACTTTAAACTTCAACTTTGGTAATTTAGGTTGTTATTACTCTTCATTTTGAACTAAGAGAGCCCTTTACAAAACGTTACGAAATAACTGAAAATTACATTTATATCTTAGTTCTGATTTGGTACAATTATAACGTTCTAGTAATAAAATTGCCTGAGGCGCACCACACAGTTGATTGGAATTCAGAAGATCATAAACCAAAGTCGGGAAAAAAAAACCGAACTTCCGGCTTAATTTTGCCTATTGGTGGCCGAATTTTTGTGAAGAGCTTTATATAATCATTCATTTAATTCTACGTACCTACCTACTTACATTCGCAATTATATAGCTTCGTGATAACATGCATAGTCGTATTGCATACAGTTGTGGTACGTTACATAAAACGTTTGTGATTGGTCAATTTCCTCGTTTTGTTACTTAAGGCAGTCACGGTAAAATTGGAGCATTTGTAGATAACCATACCAAATGGGATTACCGTAAAAATAACATTTTGATCTTCAAAGTCATACAGTTTTGCAGATAGACGTTTTACTACATTCAAGATTATCGTAGTAACTTATAAAATGCCATAGCAGGTAAATATTGGCAATTTTGATAAATGAGATGGTTACGTTGCTAAAGTAAGTTTTGATATCAAATACAATGCAATGTTTTCCGAAGTCCTAATTACAACTCTTCAGTAGCTGCATACCAAATCTGAAACTATTCTCAGACGAAAAAGATAAAGGTAAAGGAAAGAGTGAAGCATTAGCAAAAAACATTTACACATGCATGCTTAAGAATTACTTTGCTTACTACAGTTACTACAAATTCACGGGATGAAACCACTAGCATCATCAACATCATTTTCCTAGCTTTAGTCCCGGCTTTTGTCACGGTTAAATGGAGCCTGGAGTGCACTCGGCAACATAATCCCAAAAATTAGCTCTTTACGATACAACTAGTGGAAGCTAAAAATAATAGGAAGATTTTAATAATGACGATAAGCTGAATAAACGGACATTGTATTGTACAAAGATACTAGGAAGGCATAATAGCACAGGAAGAGCCGCACCTGGTTTCATCACTCCATTCTAAATAGGTGGAAATGGTTGCGAAAGCCCTAGGAAACGCCCCGCCGATACCGTGAGAACGTGGGACTAAATGACAAATTGATCGACACTCAACCATCAATATTTACGGTTATGTGTTACGAGAATATTAGAAAATTTTGATTTCTAGGCTTCAAGAAATGTAACATGGAAGGAAACGTACATACGCTTCCTTGAAAATGTTGGTTTTCAAATTATGTTCGCTCTTTAGCGATAAGACCGCCAATTGTTTTACCTCTACTTTTCTGTTTGTAACTTGTGTATACTTTGTTTCATTAATTTGAGGTGTGTAATAAAGAGTATTTATGTTATGTTACGTATTTAAATCACTCGTTTTACTTTCATGTCAGTAGAAGGAATACAGTACAACGTTCATATTTAGTAACTAATCTTCCCTTGATTAAAGAAGATTTCAGATATTACGAACAGGGGATTAGAAAGAAATAGGCTCATCCCGCCGCATATCACTGCTCTTAATCAATCTGATCCCTTGGTACTTTAAATTCAGAACAGACGAGACGAGAACGAGTGGTGAATGCTAAACGTACGTGCTAATATTTAAAAGTAATAAATATTCAAAGAGTTTTTGTACTAAAATCGGGGTCAATAGTACTTCCTGCGCTGACGGCCGATCTTATCAGTATTCTATTCGATTCTATATTTATAATTTTCGCGCGTGCGCTAACGGTTATACTGAATACGGCAAAGTTGTTCGCATAAATATACAAAAAAGGTAAACAGTTACATTTGGCGGACAACCAAATCGGTCGCACTATTCGAATGGGTGTAAAATCAAGAGCGGAACTAACTAAGTGTGTAAGGTGTACAAAATGATCACGTCACGCCCTTATTCTCTTAATACTAGTCGTCCAGAGATATTGAAAACCTCACCCACTAGCTACTTCTGCTGCAGACTGTGCTAACAGCCAACACTCTTTACTGATCATAGGTGAACCTTATATCAGTACAAGGTTTAAGAATTTAAATGGACAGTGTGGATAGCAGCTACGCGAAATAATGGAAGGAATTTGAATAATGTATGATCTAATTCTGTATTTGAGTACGGCGCGCGTTGAAAAGGAAATATTACAAGATAGAGGATATTTCAGGATAATGAAGCTGGCGGAATTCCGCGGGATTTTGTATTCTACTTGAATATTACCAAATTACCAATTACCAAAGTTTTAAAGACGCATCAATTCATATGGTCGAAGTTAGTAGACGTTAAACACACGAGAGACCAACTTCTGAGTCGCTGAGTAACTTGCATATTAAATCTCCACTGTAGCACTAAACATGTAGGAAAAGTCCAGACTTTGCAAGAGAATATTATGTCTGGATATAAAACAAACAACGTAATTAATGTTTCAGGATGTAACATTTTGTTTTAATCGTTAAATATGGCCAAATCATTATTTCTACGTTTAAAAAGTTTTATGTAATGACATTAATTTTATTCATAATTTAATATGCTAATATCAAGCCTGGTTACAAACGAACTGACTTCCGACTTCAGATGGGATTATTAAATATTGTACATAGGTATATCCTGCATAGTAACATGTAAATATTATGTATGTTTTATACCTGCTTTGTACGTATTAATGAATAACATCGAACTTATGTATTTTTTTAAATATTAGCGGCATTAAAGCAGACGACTTGTAATTTTACACAAGGATAAGGATATAGGACTTTCACTCAGAATATTGTCATATTCTGAAGGATATTTCATTCAAGCGTGTCTGCTTAGAAAGTTAATGTTGAGAGAGAATTCGAGGCAACGTAAATTAAAAATTCCGTTTTATGCGGCAGCTATGAGCCTTGTTATTCGTTTATTTTCTCAAAAAATTTCTACTACGAAAGTTTTTTCGTATAAAGCATACCATATTATTTTAGTAGACGAACTACGAATACAGAAACTGATTTCACACTAGATATTCATAGAAACTTTTTACTCAATTGGATACATGCACAGTTTAGAAAGCCTTACAAATCGACTTTTCTAAACACAAGGTTAGTAAAGACATAAAAGAAGCACTAAGGCTGCGTTTCCACGAGAGATGAGCGAATGCATCTTTATTAAGCACCAATATAATCACTCCATTTGTTTATCCTCGCACAGCGTAGCTCTAGAATTGGTTCTTAAAAACCACATACCCCGCAACGCGTCCTCGCTCATGTGTGGTAGAAACGATGCCCTATTGTAGTTTTGCATCCTATAATCAGTATACCACACAGGCATATGACTGTAAAAACATGTTTTGACCAAAGAACTTCTACTTATTCCATATCCATCTTCATCATCACCATAAACAGAATAATAAGGCCTAAGAACCTTGAAAACACAAGTGTAAGCAATATAAGGATGGTCTCAGTAAACAAATATCGTGTAGTTAATGTAGATGCCACCTGTCTAGGAACAGGCGAGCGAAGTGGACATGCATAATGGAAGATTAAGTTAGCACCTGCGATATAAAACATGCAGACATTGACAGGTGGACTGATACTGGTTTAAAACTGGCCGGAACACCAAGATTGAAAGGGATAGATAAAGTACGCACTATCAAAGCGCAAAAAACAAATCGACAAACATTTCTGCAAAGCGATTATAAAGATGTTATCGCGATATCTCTAGGCATCTGTCTCTAGCAACTTGCTGAAGTTGCCTAATGCATTTTCATTAGCAAATTGACATTTATCACCTTGAAATTGGCCATATAGTAACTAACTGGAAGAGAATATGTAACTAATCATAATGTAAAAGGTATAACAGAGCGCGAAAACTCAATAATTTTTGAAAGGCTTATAATTTTCCGGGTATCTAAAACATGAATCGGCAACTTTTCTAAGGCATATAATAATATAAATTGGCCGTGAATTAATATTTTAGCCACAATATTATTTTATAAGCCTCAAACATGTGGCATCATATTATTGAAAAACGGCAGCAATATATAGCTGACCAAAAAATTTACCGGGAACTTGAAATAATAGGTTGGCAACAAAAATATTAACTTGGCATCTATTATTCAAAGCAGGCTTGGTTTAAATATTTGTTGCCAGCTATTTGTTTCTACCTATTTAACCATTTTTAGGGTTCCGTACCTCGAAAGGAAAAAACGGAACCCTTATAGGATCACTTTGTTGTCCGTCTGTCTGTCTGTCTGTCTGTCTGTCTGTCTGTCTGTCTGTCTGTCAAGACCATTTTTCTCAGGAACGCGTGGAGGTATCAAGCTGAAATTTATATCAAATACTCAGGTCTATTGCCCCTTGAAGCTGTGAAAAAATCAAACTTAAAAGCCAACGCAATCAAAAGATACAGTCGTTTATGCTGCAAATTTTAGAGTTTTTCGGCACTTGCAAAACCTACGGGGTACTTCCCGTGAACTCAGAAACTTGAAATTTGGCACGAAGCAACGTCATATAGCATAGACAATGGAAAAATTACAAAAAGTAGAAATTTTTAGTAAAATCATACAAAAAAATATTTTTTTTAATTTAAACTTACTACCTTTTTCCTCGTAAACGCGTGGAGGCATTAAATTGAAATTCATGTCAAATACTCAGCGCTATAAGACCTTTCAAATGTAGCAAAACCAAACTTTTATGTCAACGCAATCAAAAGAAATTGCAATTTAAGTCGCTTATTTTTAAACTGAGTACTCGCCAGTAACTCAAAACCTAAAGGATACTTCCCGTAAACTCAGAAACTTGAAACTTGGCACGAAGAAACTTCATATATCACAGACAAAGGAAAAATTACGAAAAGTAGACATTTTTAGTAAAATCATACAAAAAATATATTTTGAAATTTTAAACTTACTACCTTTTTCCTCGTAAACGCGTGGAGGTATTAAATTGAAATTCATGTTAAATGCTCAGGGCTATAGGACCTTTCCGATGTAGCAAAACCAAACTTTTATGTGAACGCAATCAAAAGAAATAGCAATTTAAGTCGCATATTTTGAAACTGAGTACTCGCAAGAAACTCAAAACCTAAAGGGTACTTCCCGTAAACTCAGAGACTTGAAACTTAGCACGAAGAAACTACATATAGCACAGATAAAGGAAAAATTACGAAAAGTAGACATTTTTGGTAAAATCATACAAAAAATATTTTTTGAAATTTTAAACTTACGACCTTTTTCCTCGTAAACGCGTGGAGGTATTAAATTGAAATTCATGTTAAATACTCAGGGCTATAGGACGTTTCCGATGTAGCAAAACCAAACTTTTATGTGAACGCAATCAAAAGAAATAGCAATTTAAGTCGCATATTTTGAAACTGAGTACTCGCAACAAACCCAAAACCTACAGGGTACTTCCCGTAAACTCAGAAACTTCATATAGCACAGACAAAGGAAAAATTACGAAAAGTAGACATTTTTAGTAAAATCATACAAAAAATTTTTTTTGAAATTTTAAACTTACTACCTTTTTCCTCGTAAACGCGTAGAGGTATTAAATTGAAATAAGTAATAAACATACTACAACTTTTGCTTGTTATAGGTTTGTACGGAACCCTCGGTGCGCGAGTCCGACTCGCACTTGGCCGGTTTTTTTGGGTATCAATTGCTGGTATCATTTTAATTACGGGAGCACTAAAATTTCAGGAAACTGGAATATTTTTAAGGTTCCGTACCAAAATGGTTTAAAAGGAAGCATGTACTACTCTCACTACTGCAAGCATGTACTACTCTACTGTGTCACAATGTCTATTTGTTCCAAAATTGCTAGATCGATTGAGTTGAAATTTTGTAGGTTGTATGTCCCCTGGTGCTTTAAGGGGGTAATTAAGAAAATTAAATAAAATGTTTTGCAAGCCATAGGGTCCTTGTTAGTAACCATCAGGCGGGGCCGTATGCTTGTTTGCCACCGTCGTGGTATAATTTTTTTTTGTCTGCGGGACCGGTATGTATGTTGGTTAGGTAATGGTGGTTTCCCACATGAATCTTCCATGTTAATCAATATTTAAAAAAATTAAAATTCTGAGTAATTTGTATTTTTAAATAAGCCTAGGAAGATTTAGGTGCGAAGACGAGCAAAGGAACAAGGAGCTTAACTTTGATCAAAAGTTAAAGTTCAGTGCATTTGTCATAAAAAAATTGCTAACAAAAATATACAATAAAAATTTTGATCTGTATGGAACCCATAGTTTGCAATTTTCCCACTCTTTATTAAGTATTTTGAATGTATACATTGAGCACTTGGGCTTAAGGTAATACCTACTTCCAAAAGGTAGGCACATGAAATAGAAATTGAAATCATTTATTTGCTTAAACATGGTAAAATACATAAGTATATAGATGTCATGATTGATGTCATTTTGTATCACATGTTTAGCCAACATATGGCAAGATGACTACTATCTAGGTATAATCAAATAATTTCATTGAATATTTTAACCATTTATTTTTTAGTAGAAACGCTACGACATTACATTATACAACTTGTTTTATTTAAACAAGGATGATATAGACATGGATGGACAATACCCATACAAAATCGCGTTCTCTTTTCAGGTTAAAGCACTAGCGCCATCTATCGGTCACACCAGACACTAAATCCTAGTTTCTAATACTTTGTTCGTCGCTTAACGCTGACAGAATAACTCGACTCTAGACTCGACAGATGGCGCTGTGGCACTATGTACCGAAAACAGACGTATAGCCTGAACGCGATTTTGTATAGGCATTGTCAATCCATGTCTTAATCATCCTTGTATTTAAATGTCAATTAACAACAGGTATTGATTATGATTATTATAAACTGCAATATGTTTTTTTCTTTTCCTTTAAAACTTAAGAAGCTGTGTAGAAGAAGTAAGGTAGGCGACTATACCTCTTTTTTTTTTCACAATAGAAAATTAACGATCCATTTCGCCTATGTATTTTTTTTCAGCCCTATGAGGGAAAACTAGGACAATCGCACGATTTTTTCTAATTTAATAAAAAGGAAGTACAGGTAGATATTTAGGTAATTCCTACACAAAACGCACCCTTCATATTTTCTATTCACTAGGTAGGTAGGTATTTAGGTAATACCTACACAAAAGGCACCATTCATTATGCTCTATCTATTAACTAGGTTGGTATTTTGGTAATACTCTACAAAAGGCACCTTTAATTTTTTCTAAATCATATGTGGCATATGAATTTTGGTTCTAGATATCTGACTATAGATACTTACCTACCAATATTCATAGACCCTAGTAACTTTTTAAGAATCCATTTTATCTTATAATTACAGCTCGTGTAAAGTTGCCCGTTTTACTAATATTGAATATGTAATTAACTTTATCTACACTCATACTGTAAGTACTCTAAAATGCGTTCAAAAACCGTAGACAATGACAAGCATTACAACAAACGATTTAACTATGATAAGTTTCTTATCTGCGGCAGTAACGTAATTTTAACGTTGCATGCTCAAATATTGTTAAGCAATGAGTTTCAAATTTGGAACATCGAATTTGATAACATAATGTTACCGCCATGGCCAACTCGATTGGTCCCGCGCGAGCGCCGGCACAATCGAGTTGGCCATGACGGTACAATGGCGGTCATTCTATGGTTTCCGAACACTTAATTTAATATATATAATATGAGTGTAGATAAAGCAGTGTATGCAACTGTACGTAATTAGGCCTTAAAACACTCGTGTGATCTTATTATGAAATTCGCCTGCATGTTTTAAGGACCCTTATTACGTAACAGTTACATAAACTACTATTAATTGCTTCCTAAATATTTTAAAAGCACCTTATTTTTAATTTAATAGGTAATAGTTTTCGATTAAAAAAAAGGCTTCTTAAAATGCTTCCCAGTTATAAATTCAGTTTTCAATATAATTATTTGATACCTACCTATAGTTAAACAATGGCTTTTAAGACATTAAACAACAGCCCATATTGAAATAATGTACGGCCCCAAATTAGTCGCCAACCTATTAATTTTGGTACCCATTTTTCTTTTTTAAAGCTACCCAAATTCAATTATTTAGCAGCCTGGTTAAATACATGCCTTTTTGAAATACTAATAAAAACTGGCGGTACTATCGAGTTCGGAATTGCATGGCCAATTTATGAATGAATTCATTGATAAATTGACCATGCAATTTTGAACCTGAATGTACCATCAGGTCGGAAAGGTGACACAACTGAAACAAACAGTTCATGTCAAGATGTTAATGTAAATAAAACATTAGCATACCGAACTAACTTATTTTACTTAGAGAAAACCGTGACAAAGAAGTAATACTAGTCGCTACCGAGCCAGCGGCACGCGACGTTGGAAAATATTTAAATGGCGGGTCAATAGTCTGCTACTTTACGTACAGAAACCTATTTTTAATTCAGTCAATAGCACGCATAGCATTAGTTGGAAACCTATCAACAATAGGTTATTAATTCAGTTCGTATTTACAATACACATGAAAGCATATTTACCTTAGATAAAGACGGTATATACATTTTAGGCTGAGAGACTGTTTGGTTTGTATTTGGTTGCGATTTCAGCAAAGGTTAAGTGATACACCAACGATTGTTTTTAGATACTTTTAACTCACTAGATGCCGCTGTTATAATTTTTACGTGTTTTTTTTTTTAAATTTAGTGTTGTAACTTTTAAGACCCGATTTAAGCGATACATAAACGATTTAACAGCTTAAATAAAGTCTTAAACAAAAACAAAATAGTAGAAACTACCTAGATACATTTATATTATTTGATCGAACTGTGTAAATGTTTCTATTTATACTTAAAAAAATCCTCTTTTCGTTTTATTTTTAGGCATGAAACATCAGGTTTTAGTAAATAAAAATGCATGAACCAAATGTGCAGTTACCATTTGCTCGTAACTCAAATCATTTTAACACAACAAATGTTACAAATTGCATTCGTATCGTTCTTTCAAGGCGATATGTAATCAACGCCAAACTACACACAAAACTACAAACACGAAACCTCGTATCGATAAAAGATCAAGTCAACACGGCTATCATATAACCCTGAAGTCGCCCAAACATTCTGAGGATGGGCCTTGCCGAATCCTCCCCTCGGGGGCGACGTGGAGCGCATAAAACACCCGTTACCATGGCAACGAGGGGCGACAACCCTCCTGCATGTTTCAGAGTTTTCGCTGAAGCTAAAATACACTTGTTTATCTTGATGATTTAGTGGCTTTTACAGAAGTTGGCCAAAGTCGGAAATTGCATTTTGAAACTGTAATGTTTCTCAATTTATTAACTTTCAAAATGCATGCGCTGTGAAACGTAAATCCAAAGGCATACGAGTAATAGTAGTTTACTGCACCCAAGCAAGTATAAACGGTGTAATGAGAGAAGGTTTTAAAGTAACACAAAACCTTAATTAACAAAATATTACCGGTAAAGCCAGACATAACAAATGGGAACTCGTAAAAACGAGTGTTACTGTTAGGGGAGAAAAGGGGTTTTCTAGCGCAGTTTTTCGTGGATTTTATGAATAAGAGAGCGTGTTTCGACTTGGACGAGAGCCAGCTAAACAACGTTAGAGAAAGGTGTGTACAGAATAGGCGATATTGAATCTGCAGGATTGCAAACGCGATCGAAATTTTGATGATCTGTTTTGGCAGCGAATTTTAAGAATAGGAAATGAACTTACTTGAATAGGAAATAAAATTGGCATTTCCACAGGAAATGACAATTAGTCATGATTGTCATGAATTATCTAATACATCAGATACCAGTTATTCATGACAGTGATGAAGATAATGACAAATACGTAACGATAGTCTGTGGCTAATATTGAATAACGATATAACGCAAAGCAGTATCAGTCGCCGTACTCACCGTCAACAATTTTTCAAAACCAATGAATCGCGAATGATCCAGGTAAATGACCCTCCGCCTGGTAAAAGGATATGCCTAACGTAATTAAAGCTTGGACAAAGAATCGATCTGTCTAGACAACGGCGGCCAGACTAGCATTAAACATTACTCAGTCGGGATATCGTTTGGTTTATGCCTGTCAGGCTTTGGACATGGTTGCCGGTAAGGGAAGTGCAATTTGTAAAGCAATTTCGAAAGGTTTAGTTGAGGTCTTGGGAATCTGTAACAAGGTTAAGGATCAGGGATGGTAAGTAAGAATTTTAAGATATTATGTCGTGTTTTTTTCTCCAAAACTCAATTTACTTTCTATATTACCGCCTTTGGGAGGATGGACATTAAAATTGCGCCAAAAACGCAGCTTGTGTACTAACAAACCAATTTTTTGAAGTGTCTGATAGCAAGACAGTTTTCAACGTTTACTTTCTTTCAATTTGGATTCTGTATTTCTAAACTTACTCGTTTGTAATAAATAACCTCAATAACTTATGGAAAGTAAAATACATAAAATTAGATATATACTTCGCCACTTTTCTAACAAAACGATAATTCCTCTCTCAGTCGGTGTCCTTGGTAAAAGGTCTGGCATCCTTGAACCTTCCCGGGAAATTGTCGGCTCAGGCTTGTTAGGGAACTCAACCTTGAAGCAGGCATTTCATTATTACGCTTCAAGTGAAGATCGATTTGACGGGGCCGGGCCATCTTGGAAGATGAGGTTAAATGAATTACTCTTATTGGGAAATCAACTTAGACATACATGCGCTATAGATATTAGGTGTAACTAACTACTCGTAATGTTCAGAAGTCATATATTTTTACGCAATAAAAAAAAAGGTGAAACGGCTTAACGGGTGTAGTGCGAGTATAGACCTCACATTCCTCACACACACTGAAGAAATAGCGCTAGTTGGAATATCAGAAGCTAACCGAAATAAACGTAAAATTATTTATATGTTATTGTAAAAGCCCGGTATTTTAAAACAGGGTACATGGTACATGCATTGAGAAGTACGTAGATTTTAACTTTGACGAGTACACAGTGGCCTAAAGCGGTCCAGGCACTATCCGTAATAATGTCATTATCTCTGTACCCGTCCTTTTCTGTGTATATGAAGGATGAGAAGGATGAGTTGAGAAATTATTAAATTATTACTGACGTGACAGCTTTCAGCTTTCCATGAACAATTTGTAAAATATAATGCGCATCTAATGGAACATAAAATGTAAAAAATACTGAAGTAATACCAATAAGTATTCCTTGTTTCAACTCCCCCAGCACGCTCCTAAAGATAGCGTTTCAAAATCGGTTTGTCCCACTAATTTTAAAAAAGGCGATAAGATCTCAGTCCACACCATTCCATCGCTGACATTATAGACTAATGATGCGACATTCCACAAGTCATTACGAACCATAATCATAACGTAGGACTAGGGAGGCGGCGAAAGTACATAATGAATATGGAGTAGCTGAAAGAGCATTATGCTGGTAAGTAATGATGATTGTAATGGTTTAGTGAATGTTTCCGGATCCTACTAATTCTCAGAGAAATCGAGATTGCCTACATTAAATACCGAATAAATATAATAAATAAAGCATTTGTAATTGAAACGAAAGTGTACGAGAGTAAAACGTAGTTAGTAAAACAAAAAAGGATCAGCAAAAAGAAAGTTCGCTGAGATGCCATGATATATTCATGACTTGATTTCACAAAAATAGGATAGAAACTTAAATGATTGAACGTGAAAACTGCATTCCACAGCTTCGGTTAAATTTTATTCTTGGTGGCTCGAAACAAGGCTTTGCACAAAACTGTTGGGACAATTTCTGCACTTCAAACAAGAAAGGCGCAGGTGAGCTGAGTTAACGTTGTTTATTTCAGCACTTTCGAGTTTCGCCGTTTTATAAAATTTGACTCTTCTATACAGAAGCCTTCTAGCATTGCTTCATACAATAGTGTAATCCGTTATAATACTAGCGGTCAAGGTCGCTGTAGGTAGGTGAATAGATATATTGGAGGATCCATTGTTTTTGTGGTTGATTTAGTTTTTCCAGCCTTGAAACTTAAAATGCACGATCAGGTCTACTCCACAAACGGAACAACTTCTCTCGACACATGTCACTAATTTTACATACATTGCATGTATGACGAATGCATTATAAATCATTAAGGTATTAGCAATTCGTCTTAAATTGTGAGGTGGTTGAGTTCAAAGTATAATCTGTAATAGAATTTATTAATCATCCACCGGGATGATAGGGACGATAGGGACACATTAATACAAGGAAGAAAACTGAGCAGGTACCGACCTGCTCAGTTTTCTTCCTTGTATTAATGTGTCCCTATCGTGTAATCAGTTAGGTAGAAAATGTTTCCGTCAAATTAGGTATCGGCGAACCTTAAAATAGACTGGGACGTCTGGGACCTTCTGAAAGGTCTCAATATTAGAAAAGTTTAAAGAAACTTAATGGTGGATCTAAATCTAAAAGTTTGGACGAAAATAACAGACCCAAGAATGACGTTTAAATTGAAAGTCCAGAAAGCTTAAGACGGATACGGATTATACGGAACTTGGCATATGCCTTGCAATAGTAGTTTATGCAACTGATACATAATGAGGGGCCTTAAAACACGAGTGGGGTTTAATGAAACGAGCGCAGCGAGTTTCATTATAGGATCACACGAGTGTTTTAAGGCCTAATTATGTACAGTTGCATACATTACTTTATCTACACACATATTGCAAGTACTTAAAGATGGGTTCAGAAGCCGAAGGCAATTGACCTGCATTACTAGATAGATAGATACAAGTGCTGAAACATACCCACAGGTGTAAGCTTAATAAAAATAAATAAATTAGAACTGATAAGGAAAGTATATTTATTTATTATAATATAGTTAACAGTAAACATTTACATTTTCGCAATTAAAAATGTTTCGACAAACAATAACTGACAAGTTGATAACAGAAATGGCGGCCGTACAAACCATAGAGAAATATATATATGTATATATATGTGTGTTTTTTTTAATATTAGCCAACGAACGAAGTCCTTATTCTCATGTCATCCGAGATCAAAATGTCGTGCGGTTTATGTCAAAAAATATATCGTACTGACGTTTCGTATCGACAACAGTTTAAAATCTATGGATACTAGAATAGAAACCCATTGAAATTGTGTTGGTTTTGACAGCTGTTCCAAATTTGAAACAATATTTGAGCATGTAAAGTTAAAATTACATTACTGCCACAGATAAGAAACTTATCATAGTGAAATCGTTTGTTGTAATGCTGGTCATTGCCAACGGTTTTTGAACGCATTTTAGAGGACTTACAATATGAGTGTAGATAAATATAATAAAATCACTGCAATTACTACACTTCCTTGACCTTAGGCAAACAAGTCGTGTTCGTGCTCGAGCTAAAGAGAAATAAAAAATGTTGCATTTCATATTCATACTTACATTCTATACGCGTTGAGAGTCTTCGACATTATCAACTGCTACAAGAAATATCCATTCCACTACACATCCATCACTGCACGTGTGTCGATATCACAAACACTCAATTAAAATCGTATCAAGATATTACTGTCTAACACTGAAACCAAATGGTTTTGTAGAAAATCGTTACCAGACACTTAAAATAACCAAGGTATTTTGTACTCATGTACTCGTGCTTTCAGGACAGGAAGAAAATACGGTAATTATTATAGTTAGCCAGGTAAATAGGCATCGGTCACGAAACGGCAAACGGCCTTGGAGGACAACGTAAAACTTGTTATGATTCCGAACATGTGAAAATTGTGTAACTCACTTATATGCTACGATCGAAAGAGTGACGTAACTTGAGTTCTGGGACCTGACAAAGCCTTCGAGGCATCTAGTGAAATTAACACTAGTTGACAAGTTAGAATTCCGTTAAGCTTCTCGTATTTTGTGGAAATGCCGCGAGGTGGTTTTAATAATAAGTCCTGGAATCTCAGTACAGTTTCGTTTTACATTTAATCAATTCTCTTAAATGATTGAACTTCTGTTCTAACTAAACATGTTAGCTTTATTTGTTACTTGTGTAGGATTACTTTGTTCATTTAATTTGAGGTGTGCCAAAAAGAAAATATATGATATATTATGTTAGTTTCTTTCGTTGATTTGGTTCTAGTCTAATTGTTATTTGATTATTTTGGACAGCTACAATGTTGTTAAAAGTACCTAAGTATTTTTAGACATTTTAAATGGAATCTCAGTACAGTTTCGTTTTACATTTAATCAATTCTCTTAAATGATTGAACTTCTGTTCTAACTAAACATGTTAGCTTTATTTGTTACTTGTGTAGGATTACTTTGTTCATTTAATTTGAGGTGTGCCAAAAAGAAAATATATGATATATTATGTTAGTTTCTTTCGTTGATTTGGTTCTAGTCTAATTGTTATTTGATTATTTTGGACAGCTACAATGTTGTTAAAAGTACCTAAGTATTTTTAGACATTTTAAATGTATATGCCCTTGAAATAAAGTATAAAGATATATTATGTAGATTCACCTCGGTTTATTTATTTGTTTTTGTGACCCCGTCTTGTAATAAGATCTTGACTTGAAGTAATCCGTAACGTTTTCTCCGACAAAGTAAGATCCAATCATTTGCTTCCTGAAGATCCGAGCCTTAATTTGCTAGGCAATTGAGTGTCGTGCCTTTGGTGGTGTTCTACGAGCGTAGATAGCATTGGGACTGCAATCAGGTCACGAGATCGGAACCGGGCTGCAGGCGAGCGTGCCAAGGATTAAGAGATAGAGGTTAACAGTCGGTGCTCTAGTTGACTCGGGAAGTAGCGAAAATTGTCGACAATTGGAAACTAGATTCGTTAGCTTTTACCGCTTTGAAGAACAGGGTTTACTTTGGTGCCAGAAACGTTAAGGAATATTGCATTTACAGAATAAGATCTGAAACTTTACATCAGGGTTATTTCGTCTCTCATTAAATATTTTTTTCCAAATAAAATCCACCGTCGTTCTGTTCGGGTCGGCCACTTATGAATTAGTTTCTTATTCTTTTATAAATGATGGTGCGTGTAGATAATGGTTATCATATAAACGTAATATTTATATTTAAATTGTACTACATAGTATACACATGTCTCAGTTTTACACGAAAAACCTTTTGTTGCTGATATTGTTATCGATTATTGGACAGCCTATTGAAAACCTGATATCAATGGAATGAAATCGAGGACAATGTTCGTTTAGCCAACAATGGACGGGACATATTTATTGAAAAAACTGTGACATTGCTAACATTGGGGTGGGCAAGTAATATTTGCTTAGGACCATTGTTGATAAAAAGGGGTAAAAAGATCAAGATTCAAGGCCAATTTAAATGTTTACCAATATGAAACGTGATGAACTCAAAAGTGAAAGTTTTATCTACCTCAGGTCATCCACGTGTGGTTTTTGGCACATAACATTAGGAAAAATATATCGCTTGCCAATTGTTGCTCAATTCCGATGTGTGCGACAGCAATATACGATGTGCACGCGTCAGAGGTAGAGGGATATACAAACTTGTTGTTAAAATAGAGACTCCTACGCAACGCGGTTGGAGTGTCGTTGATCCCTGGATCGTCCGTTATCGCTGCTTGTTTGTTTTTGAGCAATCATATCATATCAATCAAATCAAGGAAACTGTCGCGTTGAAAGGGGTCTGGGACGCTGATAATCTGTGGAGCGAGTTGAGGAAATTCGAAATTGAAATAAATGTGCCAATCAGAACGAGATAGAGCGCAAAGTTATAAAACAAATACTATTTATTAATTCAAGTTACTTTCCCCTAATATTTTTACTTCTCATTGACAGTTTTGCTAAGTTTTTTTCAAACTCATCTTTATTTAGGTATATAGCATTATTTAGGTACTTCTCATGTTTATATCTGATGCACCAGTTAGTTATATGAATACAAGTACTAATCTCAATATAAATTGAAATTAGTTCTTCAGTTCTGTTTAATTAAAATAAACTTAGCAAAGCATTTAATTAAGAGGTGACCGCTGTTGAAAATTCCGTGAAACCATGCCGCATTGCGCAGTAATACTGTGGAGCCTACAGTTATGAAAGCACTGAATTTTATCTACAGCCTAAAATAAATTAAAACGTGACAAATCCGGTGTTCAAGGACTTAAGTGCTGTGAAAATTAACTTGCAAATTTCTTTTACACTTTCAGCTTGTTGAACAAGCTTTGTCATTTTCGAGACGAAAGTTTCCAAGTCTGATAAGACCACAGGCTAACTTTTGGACTGTCTAGTCTAAGTAGTGAAGCCGAGAACAGGGATAATTTGCCAGACGTCGTTAGAATTATAGAGGTACAATGTCTTATTCGCACGACGTGTAAGGAAATCAAATCGTATATAAAATTTTCCTTAATTCAACATATCAGGCGAAGCATAAGGTATCAAAATAAATAAAATTATCTATCTTCACTCTTCAGGGCAACCAAGTGTGATTTTCTCACCCGTTTCTATTCCCTTCCCTACGATCCTAGTCAGATCACTGATCCATTTGCAAGGCTTTCCTTAATCAAGGAACCCCATTTTTTTATCACCAAAAAAAATTTTATGGGTACAATATTTTATATATGTTTATATAGCTTTGCCAAACTGTAACAGTTTGTTGGTGAAAAAGAGCACTTTTATCATTAATTCATTATATTACCTCATAACATAATATAACTATGTTAGTACGTATATGAATGGTTGAAATGCCATTTGCACATTTTCTTTTATTTTGTGCAATAAAGTTTAAATAAATAAGAACCCAACTGCCCTTTAATTAGAGACATTAGTATGGCATAGAGAAGTTACTACTTTATGTCGACATTTATCTAACAACCAACTTCAACACGTGTTCTCGAGTAGAACTTGATTAGTCCCAAATTCCTCGCTAACTGAACTGTGTATTCCGTACATTCCGTTGACAATTAGTGAAGCCCTAATGATATTCCGAAGCGAATCCCGTCTGGGATCGCAACAGTGTGGCGACAAAAGTATGTGCCGTTTATTTTGGGATCTCGCCCTCATTGATCCAGTCGCTAGGACATAAACGTACGCGGTAAAGGTAACATTGGAACAGGTTAGACCTACATTTTGCAGGTTTTTTACGACTTCAATGTAGGGTCCTACTGACGTTACGGCATACGAAGGTATGCAAATTAATTAGTAGTATGAAGGTTTTGTTCATACAGAAAGATTGGATGAAAAATTAGAATAGTTTGCAGGCTGGATCTCGGATTATTAGGACATACAAAATTACAGGCAAAAACTAGTAGGTAGAATTTGGAGACATTCTGACCAATTTACCGACTCGTAGACCCCAACTATACAAAGTTTGTTCTATGAGAGGTTACCTTATCTGTGGTTCTATAGGAAGGTTAATGTGTCTTTCTGTAGTGATTCTCTTAAATCTGCTATGCTTTGTTTTGACCTTTATTTGAGTTCGTGTATTCTGTGAATCGTAAATGTTACTTTAGCTTTCCCTTTTAAAAACATTTTCTATTACTCAATGATCGCACTAAGATATTGTACCTTTGAAATTCTTGTAAAACATGCTGTGTACACTTGCTTTGGATATCGTGCTAGTTACAAGACATTTAATGCCTACTATTGTTACTAGATTTTGTATGATGTCTGTTTGGAGTACTGTACCTAATAATTTAATAAAATAAAATAAATAAAAATCTTTGGGGTTTTTTAAACACTTTACATAATTTGTTAAATAAAAACATAAGACAGGTATAACTACAGAAGAAAGTCGAATAGATTGTCCGATGAAAAAAAATTTCCGTGCTACAGAAATTAAATATGCGTAATAGCGCGTCAATATTTTTGTTTTCCCTGCAATGTGGAAGCGCATCGCGTATAGGCGCATGGTGTGAAATCACGCGATATAACGAATTCAATCGCATCAGCGGCAGCGGTCTAATTGCGGGAATTATCATTGCGAGTATCGAGAAAACGGGCCGATACTGTTATAGCAAACGAACGTTATTAAACGGAATAATCAAACTGCATCTTAAGAGGAAATACGGAATTCCGTTCGTTTGAACATTTAAATTACGGGAGAGTTTGTTGCTCCAAATTTAAAAATACCCATAGGTAAGTTCGTTACACTTATATTGATAAAGAATTTACGTAATGAATATAAATACTATACAATTCAACCTCCTTGAGTAACTCCACCCGGTCCGGTTCTATTAAATTAACTAGACGGGAGTCAGTACAGTCACCGGCAATAGTATTTTCCTACATGAAGGCCGCAAAAATATGTGACACGCTCCTATGACCCTATAAATAAGAGAGTGTCACATGTTTTTGCGGCCTTCATATAGGAAGATACTATCGACGGTGACTGTACCAACATTTTAAATCTCTTTTTTTTTTTTGGAGCAGACAGTTTACTGCGGACACTCAAAATCTAAATCGTATATTAAACATCAAAACGCTTGCATAACATTCTCTAGTAAATATTAAGCTGAGAGCGCAAACGCTTCAGAAATTCATGTAGAAGCCTTAAATTCTTCTGTACTCTTTAGGTCAAATCCTTAGCAAAGCTATGACACAGATCCTTTGAAGCTGTCCTGTGGGAAATCTAAAGTGAGCCTTGCAGCGAAGCCTGCAAAAGAGCACTTTGATGTCTTAGAGGCTTATGTTCGGGATAGTTTCCTTTGTAACTGAGAGGGGGAATGCAATTTGCATAAAATCGATGGAACACAAAGAGTCTTCAAAGGTTGGTCGCAAAGCTGCGTTGAAGAAAGAAAATAAAAATACAAGAAGATTGTTGGATTCTAGAATTATTTATATGATTACATTCTCATTGTAAAAGGCTTTGTGAGAAAAGAAAAGAAACATATTTGAAGATTCTTCGACGCTAAAATTATTTCTACGAGTAAATTCTCTTTGTTATCGTAGCTTTTTATTAAGAGACAGAGACGAAATTGAGATGGAATTTTTGCGAAGAAATGTTTGTATTGTTTAAAATGAGTTGCGATCTCTGGATTATCAAAAATCAATACATTGCAGGTACATGTTACCAAGTATTTACTTATTGAAACTCACAGGAAAAAACTAAAAGTATTCCAAAAATACTTAAAGATAAGTTCTCGATTGTATGAACGAGTTAGAAAATGAAACTTTCAACACCGCAACTTACAAACTGGTCGATCCACTATATGCGTGTAACCTAGGATATAGATGTAGCGTTGGTTAGTTAGATTTGCCTGTGGAAATGGGTCAGCCGTTTTACAAAACAACGAAGCAGCACAGCGGTGGTCTATTGGATTTGTCTATTACGAAGAAAATATGATAATATACTTGCTATTTACATACTAACTGCAAAACGTGCTATCCGTGAGATTCTTGAGATGCACTTTTAAATTTTCACGTCCAAGTTTTAAGAGAATAATCTTGGAGTTTTATCAGGTCAATAAAAGTAGAAAACATACTGGGGTTCACTAAATATTTTAGTAGGCAGACTAGGTAGATGCTTAGTATAAAGAAAAAGTCTTATATAAATAGTTTCTCGACGCTCATAGCCTGGAACCGACTATCTTATAAAGCAATAATTCCAATTCCACGTCTCGCTGGTCAGTAATTTACTTTGACGCAAATGGGCAGAAGTTCAAACTATTCACGTAGCTGCATCAAGCCAATTTGGATCCTGCTGCATCTGGCAGAAGATTAAGAATTGGTTGAAATGGTGATGTATATAAAAATGCAGGATAGTTCTGCAGTCGTATTAATGACTGGAGGGATAGACCGGCTCATATTTAACGGCTGTAGAAACGTTGTAAGAAGATTTATAGCACCAATATAGATATCAAACGCGATGTAATCGGTCAATGAAATTCTAAATAGGATCTCTCTTATGATAAGAGGTATAATGGATTCATTGATATAGAAATGAAAGTAAAAGTGAAATGTAATTAGTGGCTTTCGTATGATTAAGATTGAATCTCTGTCAATACTGGAAACAATCGGAGCGTTGATAGGAATTTTAATTGACTGCGAGAAATCAGACTAATTACTTCATTAGAAAAAGAATGTTAGATAAGAGAGCATGAAATTAATTCCGGAAGTAATTTCAAACCAAGTGGAAGTATCTTAAAACACCTGTAGCTATTGCAATTGATTGTTGGAATAATGGATACTACTGACGCGTAACGAATCGGAATCTTATTAGAATTGCATTTCTATCAACTCCTATTCTCTCATTGTTAGGAAATGGAATTTCTTACTTAACTTAACCTTTATCTAAACTATCTGAATCAGCAATTTGCGGCTTCTAATTCTAACCTTGTACTTAAACATATTTAGGCCTAATAAATTTACTAATACCGAGGAAAAACCAACATCAAGATCGATAAATATACAAGACCTAGTTCATAAACACGCGATTACATTTATATATAACATACAAAAAATACACCAGGAGAAATAAAATGTATGGTATCGGAATCTAATCGCTACCGATAACGCTGTCCTCCAAGGCAAATAAAACACTGACACTTTAAACAGGACGGTATCACGGGACTGTGGACGCGGTTTACACTTTTTTTTAATTTTAGGGAGCGAGGGGCAAACGTCCACCCGTGGCCGTTGTCGTATGCGTACTGGCTGTGACATAGGGACGGGGTGGAATAGTGCGGCGCACGCAGACAGTTATCGAGTCGATAGATTAGACAGGTGTATTCGATAGTGCGATGGGGATTTGTTTATTTGCGGCGTTGTTATTAGCTATTTTGGTCAAGGTTGCTTTAATCGGATGTATAAAGTCAGTGGCGAACATTTTATTAGTATGTTTTCATTGACCAAATACGAGTTTGATGTGTTGTGTAAGAGTATAAGAGTTACATGTGCTTTGAACTTAGGGCTTGCAGCAAGTCCGGTATTTTTTGTATGGCCAATTCCGGATATCTGAATTTAAAAGAATCATACAAAAATACAGGAATTGCAAGCCCTATTGCTTATCTTATACAATTAGCATTTAACACTCGTTTTATGAAATAAAATAAAGTCGCAACTTTGTAATTTGCACGTTATTACAAGTTTCACATCAAAACGAAACACTCGTAACAGCATCTTGCATTATTAGAATCACAAACACGTTTCGTAACAAAAAACATCAAATAAAAATATCTCAATCAAAACAACCACAAAGCTATTACCTAACTAAACTATGTCATTTCATTACATCACAGAATTCACAGACAAAAAACGTCAAATCGTCGGTCAACAGCAAAAACATGAAAGCGGCAAAAAAAACTCGAGTAAATTCGTATTTCGAACATGGAACGGCCCTAGTTTACCAATCGCTTTAACCGAGGGTAAACCCCACCCTCCTCACATGCGCAATACCGCCTAAAGCCGAAACGTCGTAAGTGACTGACTATACTGTGACATATGAACTTACTACCTATGTGTTTTGGAGTGTAATTGTGCAAAACATGCACATGAATTAACGGAGGGGTTATGATGATAGTATCAATGTTGTTCAATATACAAAAAGAGCAATGGAAAAGGTCAATTAGTATGAAAATTTGATTTCAAAGTGACTCGTTTCCGTTGCTCTCTAGTGATACATTCACTACACAACAAAAATGCATTAATTTGGCATCCGTCCACAAAACTCGATTCTTGACGGCTTGTCTATCCAAAGACAAAGTGTCCCAGGAAATATATTTAGTTCAGATATTTTTTTGCAAGTATTTTTAAATCAAGGAAAGTATTTTTAACAATGCTAGATCTAGTATTCCAAGAGGTTTTCACACCTTTAATTTGGGATATTATTATTGTGTGTATGTTTCACTCTAACCGTCACATGGTACGCCGGCCACCCACAAAACTTCGAGCGCAGCATGCATGATGGCAGTGAGTGTTAAAAAAACCTACTCGATTTACTTATGTCTTTATGTAGAGGTTTGTAGTAAAAGCTGCCAGGGAAAATATTTTCCATAGCGCACAAAAATAATTGTCAAAATCGTATTTAAAGAGCTACAAGAAACTTGTACATTTTTGAGCACGAAAGCACATAATTTCCGAATGAGGGTTTCGCGATGAGATTTTCACTAGATGGTAGCACCGTGACGAGAGGTATTTTTGACAGCAGCTGTCAAAATTCATCATCGTCATCATCATATCAGCCGAAAGACGTCCACTGCTGGACATAGGCCTCCCCAAAGAGTGCCACAATGACCGGTCCTGCGCCACCCGCATCCAGCGGACTCCCGCGACCTTCACCAGATCATCAGTCCACCTTGCGGGGGGTCTACCCACGCTGCGCCTTCCGGTTCGTGTCAAAATTCACCAATAAATAAAATGATTAAACATGATTGGTGGATTATGACAGCTAGACCTCATTTCAGAAACTCAGTAACTACACTTATTTCCAACCGACTTCAAGATCTCGAAGGAGGAGGATATCAATTCGTCGGGATCTTTGTTTCTGCTATTATATTTTTTATGTATGTTCACCGATTATTGGAAGACGGCTGGACCGATTTGGTAAATTATTTTTTTGTTTGAAAGAGTTATACTTCACAGTTGGTCCCATTGTAACCAGGTCAGGATCTGATGATGGGATCCTGGAGAAATCGAGGGAACACTTCAACTATTATAGGCACACCTATAGTGATTTGAGTATTTTTTACAGCAGCTCTAGCTTTTGGAAAGGTCCACCTTTTTGGCTAAGTGAAGTCGGTTCTTTTTGTTTAAAATTATATATACGTTACGTGAACGTATACATTTTCTATTTTCCCTTTCAAACAGTGTGGGATAAGCCGAAACCTTTAAAAGGAGTTACTCGACCGAATCGATAGACGCCGCCAAGTCTGGCGTAAGAATATATTTGCAGGCAGATTAGATGGAAAAGTTAATTAAATAAAAACCAGTCAATGTCAGGGTCAGGAAGGGGGGAAAACACCGATCAAATAATACTAAAGACACACAATCAGCCCAAAAAAATGGCGCCACAATAGTGCCGCAAGAACGACTCGTGCGGTACTTTCTCCGAGTCTTATTACTGTATAAGACTGGCCGCGCGGTTACAAATTTTCACGAGCCATATTTTCAGTAAATCTTGTTTGAATCTGTACCTCTTTTACATTGCTGCTCTGTCTTGTTGGCACTGTCTTGGCAAAGAATTAAATAAACCCTGAATCCCACTGATAAATGCGAAAATAAGTCTGTCTGTTACCTCTTCGCTCTTAAATTGCTGAACTCCTTTAGAAATTAGACCTGAAGATAGTTTGAGTTATGGGGAGTGATAATAGTATATTTATATACTTTATTAAGGAAATCGTTCAAGTACTTATTCTAATACATAAACAAAGACGCAGGCAGAAGTTATGTAACATGAGGTACATACAGTGTCAGATTCCTTCATCCGCCTCTGTTAATTTATGTCTGTTTCTAACACTGTATTTATAATTTAAAAAACTTCCAAAGCAGAAACGGCTGAACCGATTTTGATAGAAAATCCATCGGTAGAAAACCAGCTTTGAAATTAAACTCCACAATCAAATCTGTTCACCCGTTTAAGAGCTAGGGCGCCACAGACAGACTCACATAGCGGTCAAACTTGACACCCCTGCATTTGCGTCGGGGGTAAAAAAATGGTAAAAGAATTTCAACGGCATCCATTTGGCAGATATGTTTCAATAATAGCGCAATTAATTCACCTTTTTCGGGAAGTAATATTTCACTTCGAATCTCCCGCATTGCGGACATGTCAAGAAATGCATGAACTCTCGCAACCCTGACTAGTCCTTCACTCCCTACATTTGACACTACTTTTATTTTAAGCCTTTTCCAGGCGTAGTACGTATATAGCAACATCAGTGGCAATTTAATTTAAGCCTTAATATTTAGAGTTCAGGTTTACATTAGGTTGGTCTATCGCAAAATTCAGCTCGCCTTTATTAAATGAATTACCAAAATGTTACTATTTTGAAGATAAGTTCGGATTTTTGAAAAGATCTTCTGGATTCGTGCGGCCTGGAGTTAAAGTAACTAGTTCTACATAAAAGCAGAGCGGAAAAGCAATCTTTGGGATTACTAGGAACCCGAAAACTACTTTCATTTGCTGGGGTGATTCATCATCTCGGAGTCTAGACCTTGTTTTCTCTGTCTGACGAAGTGCTTATTACTCATTTCATGTAACTCTGCAGGCTACGAAAGAAACTACTTAAAACTTGTTACACATTTCAAGTTAAGAACAAAAGAACCCTTTCTTGGCAATGTATCTATATTTTTGATTTACTCTCCTTATTCAAGTGCAACGATTTATCGCCAGAAGCAGTGTTTTTTTTTCTATGTTTCCTTTATTTGAAATATGGTAATTTCGTTACGGCACTTCTGAGTTTTAGGCATTATTGTCGGAATACTATAGATAAAATAGTAAACACAAGCAGTAACAATAGCAAACTTTCACTATCGATCCCGCGTCATCAGTACAATGGTGGAAATCTTGATTGGGTTCACTCCGTGCTCGAGTAAAAAGAAAAGGTATCGTTTTAATTGACTTAACTTCTCAAGACAGTTTCTTTGTTCTGCCCATCTTTAACTTGTTAACTGACTTATTTCAAAAAAGTAACCTGATATAACGAGTCCAGCAAGTTTATAATAAATAGTATACAATGTTTTTCCAGCGTTAAACTACGCGTAGCCATATTTTGTGAGAGGTAAATATGATTGGAAAGTACCCATGTACTGGACAAATTTTAATATCAGATCAAGGGCAAGAACCAACCCCGAAATCGTGAAAAAAATTGTTTGACTAAAAAAATAGATTACTGTAGTTATGCGAAAGTGATTATTGATTAAACTAATTTTTCTTTTCAAAGCAGCTATCGATTAAGCTTACTAGGTTTACACTATAAAATATGAAGTTTACACTCACGTCACTTTAGTCACTTCGCGCGACATGCAGTCGGCAACGCGACGTGCAACAGTGCGCTACGGGCCGGTTCAAAACAGCACTCTTAGTGCTTGAAGATAAAGACCTAAGCTCTCCGAAACATATCGCACAAAGTGACTAAAGTGACGTGACTGTAACCATTATATTTTATAGTATTAGTATGTCTAACGAAAGTTTAAATTTAAAACTTACTAGGCTTTTCAATTTTAAATAACTGTGTCAAAAAATAATTTGGTCCCTTTTTGCAAAGTTACGGTCAAATAACACTCAACAATGTCATGTTTGTTTACACGTTTGCTTAAAAATATAAAAATGCCTAAAGTCTGATTCTCTGTGGACAAATTGTTAGAAACTCTACTTTCGTGCACGTTCTTATTCTGTTTGCCGTTTGGTAATTGCGTAATTTTCATTACGAGAAACTAATTAAACTGCGAAAACGGTTTCTTTTCTTTTTGGTGTGGGCTGTAGTTTGGTACTTAAAATGCTTGGTATTTTATCTGGCTGGATAAATCAGCTATAGTAAATAAAGATATACACATAAATTAGTACACATATTTATCTCGCGGTAAAGGAGTTGGGCATAGTTCGTACTTTTTTTAGTATGACCCAATACATTCATCTCGAGGAGTAAGTCTATTAACGGTGGAAAAAGTATTGTACGGATATATGTATTTATTTATTTTATATATTATTTATAATATCCTTATCCCTTTATCTTTTTTTAAACTTAATTGTACCTAATCTATGTTTTGTGTACCTACTTATAATTGCTAAGAAATACTGAAACTATTCCCTTTAGCGTACAAACCTAGACAATAACTTAGCATGTTGTGTTTGCCAGTAATTGGTTGTGCATTTAGCTTAAGTTCTTGAATGTACCCACTTGCAAATGTTATGTTATGATGTAACAACTGTTGGTGAACCTTATAATAAAAAATATTGCATTTTATGACTTACATTATCATGTGAACGATGCCGAGTATTGCAGGGATATCATACGCATTGTAGTATTTATTGCTAAGTTGATTGATTAAAGAAATGTACTCTGATCCGCATCTGAGTCATACTAAAGATCCGCCTGGCGCCATTGATGCTTTACGATGTCATTGTACAGTCACCATCGAATATATCGGAGCGGCCAGGGTACTCAAAAATATCTGAATATGGACTTTATCGTTTTGACAATAGAGGTGTTGTTCAGATATTTATGACCACCTTAGCCGTTCCGATATATCTGATGGCGACTGTAACATCGGATATGGACCTTTTAAATGTTTATCTCAACTTTTATCTTCAATTGGCGTATGTTTGATAATGATAACTCATAAAAATGTACACCAATCGCAAAAACGTGTTACCGTTTTGACAAACAAAACATTTAAAAAAACTTTATAAAACAAATCAAATGTAACCCGTAATTTTATTCGATGCGATGCTGTTTGTTAATAATTTTACTTTTCGTAAAAGTTTAGAAACCAAAACCTAATTCATCTACAATTTATTAATTCCTTTGTAAAAAAAAACTATTAAATGGACGACTTTGTTACATAAGTTCGCGTTTCACAGTTATACGTAGCGTCAAAGTACCATCGTCCACACTGTTAACTGCCCATCGGTGGACCTTATGCCTTTTGTAATAAGGTCTACCGATGTACAGTTAACAGTGTTGCTGTTTGTACAGGAACACAAGTCGTAATAGTTCGTATAAAACTACAAAGTTACTTGGACGTTAACTCCCGAGAGAAAACTGCAATACGGGAGAAAATTATCTAGTTTCCAGCTAATTGGCACGAAGCCTGTTTATGAGTCCGGGCTGACAGTGTTTTAACGTCTTATTAGTCCTGTTGGCATTATAACTTGAGTGCAAGTAACTTAGGTTTCTTTTAAGTATTTTTCCTAAGTTTGATATTGGTTATTAAAACTGTAACTTAAAGTTTAAGCTTAAGTTTTGTTTAACCTAAGACAATGCTCTTACATTTAAAATACTGTACTTTAAGTGAATGAATAGCTTTGACCGCTAAACTCAATAGACCATTAGTCACCACACCTGCTCTTTTAGATGTAAAAGTATTTCGGTTGCCTCGCCGCCAGTACGGTTGGTACACTTAATCTCCTTGCAATAAGGCTGAAGAAAGGTCAATTTGTGTGGGCAATGGCGCAGTTGATGTAGCTCTTACTCCTTTGTATTAAGGTGCAAAAGTGTAAGCATATCTTTAACGTCGACTGTAGATATAAACGTGAGTCACAGAGCGGTTCCGAGGTACGGTCATGGCCATTCATTGTAAACCTATTCGAATTACTCGATGATAGAAATAGAAATTGAAAAAGCGTTTAGCTAACTTCCCTCAAGATAGACCTAATAACAATGTAAGAAAAGTCTAGGGAATATCATTACGCCATTCTGAACAAGTCACATTCTCGTAATTTTGCTATAAGTAATAAATATACTTAAGTTAATTTTGATCAAAATGCCCGCTAAGCTATGTCTGATTTGATTGAGGAATATATTTGTATAACATTCGCTTCTTCGTCTAAAGGCCAAAGATTGAGTAGATATCTCCTGGGAAATAAACACGATAAAGAACAAAACAATTTTTCATTCCACATCTTTTTTTTTTCAAAGTTCCCTCGAAAAATATATTTTCAAGTTTACCATCTAAAATTAGTTTTCACGGTAGAATCCAGTCTATGCCGTGATCAATTTCTCCTGGCTAGTCACGATTCGGTTTTTTTAAGCTTAGAATGTCCCAAACGCGAATTTTATGTCTAAAATATATACGCTGTTTTCCTTTTATATTTGTTGTCAGGCTACATTAAGTAATTAAAATAGTAAAGAAAGTTTGCTGTAACCGTTTAATAAAATAAATCAAACTAAGAATCTGTGCACACTGCCGGCGTTTTTTGCCAGCGAGCGGAGAAGATCTAATATAAAATAAAAAGCTCGACTCCCAGAGCTTCAAAACTCCATAAAAACTCAGGCGTTATTGATTGTTTACATGTAATAACATTTTGTATGAAATCGTGTAATCCGAAATCGAGACGGTGGGACTTACGCATCGGCTCCGGAAAATCGCTCCTACCCTATTCTCGCGTTTTATTTTTCTGCGGAACTTGGGTAAAGGGCCGGTAATTTGTTTGGGAGAGTCAAAGGGCCCTGGATTCCTCTAATCGAACATGTTTGATTGATGACATGATTCAGCATAAAAACGTGCTCCATGCGAGCACTTTTCGAGCATATCACTTACAACTGACGCCGACAGCGAGCATGTCCCTATAACATTTACGCTCTTCTGAAAGTGGGATCAGAATAAATCGTTATGCTACTTATTTACATAAGCTAAGGAATTAAGAGTACCTAATTGGATTTGGTATATTATTTTGGCGAAAGCCAATCAAGGCTGAGTGTAGGAAGCCTTTGGAAACATTAACCGATCGATTGGATTAGGGAAGTACTAATTATGTTCACAAAATGACAACAAAATACTCGAGTTATTTATCGGAATAGCATGGGCAATTGTTACAGGCACTTAAGAAGTGTTTATGATATTTTAGGCATAAGATTGGGATGACAACTGTCAATTTGTGACGGTGTGCCATCTACGGAATCCTATAGGTACATTGAGCATGGCCCGAAATGCTCTTGACCGTTTTTTTTTTAACTTTACCAGCGCCTGTTTTTCTTAACATTACTTTTAAAAAAATTATGAAAACACGGAAGGTTTACTTATTAATATTTTGTTTATCGACGTTCTTATTAAGTTTATAGACACATGATTATTACCCAAACAGACCAACTAATTACCGATCAAGGTCCTAAGTTATAAAATTCTAAATAACATGAATGTTGACTAAACTTTCAAGTTCAATGTAAGGACGGGCGACAAAATTTGATTGATTAAATTAAGGTAGTCAAAACTTCTAATAAAACCATTTTATTAAAATTATGATTCAAACAATCCAATATGGTCTTATATTTTAGCGTTCTTCAACAAAAGATCTTCCGAGTTACAAGCTGGTCTTATTGCCTTACCTACTAAAAACAAAATACTTATAGCATAACTGTTTGGATCGAACAGAATTGCTTGCCATTTTATAGTCTATCAGGTTATGGTCAGATGAAGACAGACGTGCGACAGTCTTAGGCCCGCAAAAAAGCATTACGAAAACTGCTTGAATATCTACCAAGTTCACTGAGCTGACTGACGTATGTAGAACGTTAAGAGCAATGACGCATATAAAGAAGTTATTAAATGAGACTAAAATACATATGATAATTTTAAACAAAAAAGAACAGACTTCACTAAGCATCCACCTTTCCAACACCAAATGCTCGATCTGCTGTAAAAAATACTCAAATCACCATAGGTGTGCCTATAATAGTTGAAGAGTTCCCTCGATTTCTCCAGGATCCCATCATCAGATCTTGACCTGGTTACAATGGGACCAACTTGTGAAGTATACTCTTTCAAACAAAAAAAGAATTTTCTAAATCGGTCCAGCCGTCTTCGAATAATCGGTGAACATACATTTAAAAAAAATAGCAAAAACAAAGATCCCGACGAATTGATAACCTCCTCCTTCGAAATCTTGAAGTCTTAAACTTAAACAGTAATTGTGACAATTAAAGTAGTCTCAAACAAGGACAAGGCTAAGTACGTGGGACAAACAAGACGATTTGGACCATTTATAATGTTAGTCGCGGCACTGAATAAATAATATAAAGGGTTCTGTTGTCAATGACCGATTACGATACGTTAGAAAAAAAAGCCGAGCGCATAACAGGACGGAGGATTTAAAAGACACATTTGTTAACTGAAGCTGCGTACCAGCTTTAAAAAAAAGTAACAAAAGCCGTCATAACAATATTACCTAGCTATAGTCCCTTGTAGCCTGAAATGTTTGTTTAAATAAGTTTATATAAGAGTTGAGGCAGATGGACGCTTTTGTCATCATATTCTATAGCTGCATGTTATTAAAGCCTTTCTGCACTTTATGCTTAAAACAATGTACAACTAACATTACTAACAACCGGCAAAACCGTTTCAAAGCAATCTACACCAGTTTAGTATAACATTATGCCTTAGTATATTTACAAAATTCTCATTAGAAGTTACACGAGCGGTGCGAATTTTATCACGTCTATAAATTACCCAACGTCCTGAATGTATAAGAAAGTTGCGCAAGACTTTAGACGTACAACAAAATGGCTGTGATTTTTCTTAATAAATCATTTCATGTGGTTTGGTAGAGGGAACGGTTAGATTCAAGACTTAAATCAATGCTTTCAATGTCAAATGGCGTTTATTATTGAACGAATGTCGTTGAATTTGGTATAGATCCGGAGCTAATCTGGTTATTTATATAACCTGAGAAAAAACTGCTCTACTGTCTGAGTACTTGAGTAGGCAAGCCGACAAGTCGACAAGAATCGAATTCTTTGGAAGCCCCGCCACTATAGGTACTAACGAAGATATGACATAGATTTCTAGGTTTAGATACGAGACGATCCTACTTTAATACAACTCCAATGCATTAACTACGCAATGCAGCTAGCGTCTAATTGTCTGAATCAGAAATATCAAAATTTGCTTGAAATTCCGATGCAACTCCAATACAACTTCTATATTGGTTAATTATGGTGTGTTGGAGTTATGTTTAAGATAGATTCTGTTTATACAAGCTTTTATTTAGTTAAACCTATCCCGTTGTCCGTAATCAAATCTTGCAAGTAAAAGACCCACTTCCCAGTTTCCGATTTAGCAAAAATTTTGCACGCATATGTACGAGTATATCGCGTGACAATGCAATATTATGATGACATGGACCTGGTCTGATAATGGAGACCGAAGGTGGTGGTGGTCATAAGGACTCTGTGATAAAACAATGGAAGCTCATTGTGTTTGGTTCTATTAGAATCACCTCGATGATCAGGAGACATTTTGCAAGTAAAGTACATTCAGCATTAAAAGCTTGTATAAATAAAAGTAATTTTTGACAAAAACTTATTAAAATGTTGTTTTTTTTATTTTAAAATTTAACACGGCACTAGGTGATGCAAGTTATATTTATATATTTTTAACCCACGACTGGCTGAGCGGTTGACGCTGTAAATATTGATTAAAAAGTTAATTAGTCTAGAAAGTAGAATTTTGTTTTAGGCAATCATTTTGTCATAACTCATAAGCCCAGTCTCAATTCAGATACCTAAAGCTTCGCTGCTGATTTGATTTCATGTAACCGTAACTAATATTAAATTGAAGTAAAAGTACCTAAAGAAAGTCCATAAATTAAATTGTATGCAATTACGCGAGATGAAATGAATGTAATCTATGAGGCGCCGTTGACTTATGGCATTTTATGATTAAGTAATTACTGTTATTGGCTTCTGCTCAGTCGGTTAGCTGCATTATAAACTTTTGTTAAGGTTCTGCTGTATATAAGGCATTATTATAAGGCACTAATATCTGAACCGAAACACCGGATTGTAGCAATGAGTTTCTTGGAACTTATATACGAATTATATCATTTCATAACTAAGTTCTGCGTCCGTAGGAAACACCTTAGACAACCCTACACGTGATCCGTGGGTGGTGCTAAAAGAGTAACAAACTTGGCAGCTCCACTATCCCCTCTGGACCTCGTAGCACTCACTGGATTTTCTTCATCATCTGCTTTCCCACTACTACTACCCCAGGGAAGAAATGCCTAGCTATATCCAGTGACGTGTAGCCATACGATAAATAAAATAAAATAACTATCAGTTGCTTTATTCCTACAATTAAATATGGTTAGGAAACTCGTATACATTTGCGAAGAAATTTTAAGCTGTGTACGTACATGTATCGTGGTGAAAACCTAGTTTTACGAATGGCCGATTAAGTTTTTTGGGAAATTCTCAAGACCTTTTAATAACTATAATATATTCGCAAATTCCGTTCAGATACACCGACTGTAAAATTACAAAACGATTACTACAAAAGAATTCACATAAAAATGAATTAATCATAGAGGAGATCTAATAACTAACATTTAACCGTAATCAATCTAAAGGCAGGGTTTCTAGCAGAAGGAAAGGGAAACCAGCTTTCGAGCTAGATTAATATCAAAAAAGGAAAAGTGAAATTAATCAAGATTAGTAGCAATTACGTAGGTTATAATCATTATTGCAGATTAATGAACTTGTGGTTACGTTAAATGATTATTTGTGAAAGGTATCATGTCATGTAGGTAGTTTGATCTCAAATCATTATTTATGTTGATGATTAGCTCCTACATTTATAGGTCGTACTATTTTTAGACAAACAGTGAATGGGAATTAACCATTGCCTAATCATTCCATATTATTCGTCATTATTACATGAGGTTGCGCCCGCGCCTTTTTTTGTTTTATCACGTATACACTAATATTATTAGAATATTAACCATATGGTAAATATACTAATAATATTAGTCTCATATCGTTCGAGAATGACGCTTCTGAACATGTAACAACTAATTGTATTTTTTATGTGCCTTTTACCGTTCTATCATATCGATCTATCTTCGTCAATGCAACCTCAAATTTCATAATTGCACAATAATGCGAAGAGCAATCCTCTCGAAAATTAGAAAGTGGATTACGTTCACGTCTACCTAATTGTATCCAAACAATTACACCAGAGGGAAAACGCAGCGATATTGCAAATATCGCGAGAAAGCCTCAATACGGTAGTAATTGAATTAGAAGCCTATGAGAAATTGGTCCGCCTTTCCTCTATGAGCAACTTAGGCCTCTAGGTACTACAGTTACATATAGTTTAGTTTAGTTTTAATATCTCATTATACAAATTTAATATAATACATTAAAGTTTATACTAGTGTTCGTATAGCGATCGTCAAAATGTAAATAATATCCATATTAAAAATTATTACAATGACAGACACAAATTTTTGTGACTGTTAGCTTTATGTTAGATATGTTTTTTTTGTGCCTTTTTAATTCTAAGTTTTGACATGTAGTTTTAGTGATTTCGATTTGTATTTGAAGACACAAATTACAAATATAAGGTTTGTAACATTACAAACATTTTTTGTAAAAGAAAGAAGGAAATCGATATAGTTGGCTCTTAATTTTTTTCAGTGTAAGTGGAACAGAGAAACAACATTATGATACGTTTCTCTGTCCTTCTTAATAAAACGTGTCCGACAAAAAGGAAGATGTAATAGGCGCTTAATAGCTGTTTAATTCGCAATAAATATGAATCCTGATAGAAATCAGCTCATCTGAGACTGACAGCCGCTGTTCCACTTCCGAAAGACCATTATCGGTAATGGTCGTTTATAATGGACTGTTAATTAGTAATAAAATATCCGTGGGCGGGCGCTTAGGCAGTTAATTATGCTTTAAGACCGAGACTAACCTAATGTATCTATTGGAAAGCTGAAAAAATTAACTGAGCAACGTTTTTATTAAGATGTAGGAATGCATGGTTCTTAACATACATAACATTGTATTGTACATAACGTATTTGTACAATACTAGCTATTGCCCGCTACTGCGTACGCGCCTAAATAAAATGACAAACATTTTGTAAGAGTACATACAATAATTACAATACCCTCTTTTAACCCCTTAAGGATGATGTAAGTGATAAGCGTAATACGCTTATTACGGACATACTATGTCCTTACCCGCGGGACTAAATATCTCCATACCTAATTTCATCTAAACGGGTTCAGCGATTTAAGCGTGAAGAGGTAACAGACAGACCGAATTACGTTTGCATTTATAGCATTTAGATCGATCATAAAACCACTTTATGTCCAAACTAGTTTTTGGTCTGAAGTCTGAACCCAATAAGGTTACAGGCATCTTAATGAGAATCCAGTTTTTCTTTAAAGGATCGAACGGGTTCCTTGTCACATGGAGTGATGACCAACCCGATGAAACATTTTGCCTGTGGCCTAGCGGTCGAGATGGAAATATTTACACGCAACTTTTGCCAACGGGTACAACTACTGCTTAACTAAGGTTCAACTTACATACTCAGTATTTTAATTTAACTAACTAGTAGTCCGCCTCGAAATGAGAACTCGCGATTTACTTGCAAACGAGTTGACCAATATGACAGGACCCTTCTGAAGATTTTTTTTTGCCTTCTAGCTCCATAACCCCTTGATCGATCCTGCTCATATACGAACTCTCAAATTATATGTACTTATTTCTGTTACAACCTCAACAAATTTCACAAAGATCATAAAAACGTTACTAAAGTTATCGCGGAACAAACTATCAAAATCAAAAAGCCATCGAAATGCAGAGACGTCCCAGTACCCAGAAGATGTTTGTAAGAACTCGCTTCGCTTACGCTCCGCTATTACGATAATTTATCAAGACAACAAAAGACATGATACTCATTTAACTGGAATACGGAATAAGCAAAAACACAAGTATTAAGGTACAATACAACTCGTCATGCATATTTCTGACGTGGGTTTTTAGGGTTCCGTAGTCAACTAGGAACCCTTATAGTTTCGCCATGTCTGCCCGTCCGTCCGTCCGTCCGTCCGCGGATAATCTCAGTGACCGTTAGCACTAGAAAGCTGAAATTTGGTACTAATATGTATATCAATCACGCCGACAAAGTGGTAAAATAAAAAGTGGAAATTATTTTTTTATTAGGGTACCTCCCCTATACGTAAAGTGGGGAGTGATTTTTTTTTTCATTTCAACCCTAACGTGTGATATATTATTGGATAGGTATTTAAAAATGAATAGGGGTTTCCTAAAATCATTTTTCGATAATGTAAATATTTTCGGAAATAATCGCTCCAGAAGTAAAAAAATATGCGTCCCCCCCGCTCTAACTTTTGAACCATAAGTTTTAAAAATATGAAAAAAATCTCAAAAGTAGAACTTTATAAAAACTTTCTAGGAAAATTATTTTGAACTTGATAGGATGAATAGTTTTTGAAAAAAAAATACAAAATAATTTCTGAACTAAGTTTGTAATTTAACCGTATAAGCAGGTGTTTATTGTACCTGTAATTTCTACAAAATTACAATGAAATGACGTGCTTTCAAATAAAGTAAAAACGGTGAAAATCGGTTCACGCAATAAAGAATTATCCCATAAAAATCATCTTCCATACTTTATGCTCGCGCGCTAGTTTACTTAATTTGCCGATAGATGTCGCTGTACGTGGAACGCTCATATCATATCCTACATGACGGTGTTATTTTAACTCTTAAGTGGGGGACACTTACTGTGACGGACGGAAAACTACGGAACCCTACAGTGAGCGTGGCCCGACACGCTCTTGGCCGGTTTTCTCAGGTATTATTTAATATTTAGCAATGCACTCCACTTATAGACCAGCCATTGACATAACGAGCTACAGGTAAAAAAAATACTGCTCAAGGTTGCCAGACATTAACAGCGGCCAAGAGAGTGCAGAAAAATAAAACTAGCGGACTAATAATATGCAACCAGCAAACAATGTTAATTAAGTATGGGCGCTGAATAATAAGCAATGTCATTATGTCAATAGGAATGATGACACGTGTTGAATTTTGTAATAAAATAGTAAAAATATCCTAATAAAGTGATTTTTTTTAAATCTATTGAATTGGTTGAAATATATCAGGCTTCAAATTTCTAATTTTACGATTTTTTAAGTACGAAATGAAATAAAATGCACACTCACATATTAATGAAAAATAAATTGTTTGGCAACCATATACATGAACGCAATATTTTACTGTCAAAATAGAAATTTCATAATTTTTCCATACTTTAAACAAGGCGACTATGCAAGTATGCAACCGTGACGTCACTATTGCATATCATTTTGTTAGGAGCGTTTTGAGAAACTAAAGCGAGTGTTAAAATTTGAATGTCATTTCTGACTTTTGTGTTGCTTTAACGCAATTGGACCTATGTAGACATTTATTTGATCCTCACAACAAAACGAATCGATTGATACCATACATGAAAAAAAAATCATCATGCCTATTGTCAATTAGAATTAGAAATAGAAATAGGGTTCCAATCAATACAATTAATGTTCTGATAAAATTCCTGATTCCTGAACCAAATCCCTGACATGCTAACGATTAAAAAGGCTTCATCATCAGGTTTTTCGACCAAGCGAATAGGTATTCGACTCAGAAATGGTTAAAATAACGGTTTTAGGTGGGACATGGGAAGTTATAACAAAATAACACATCTCATGAACATTTGGTAAAACTTGGAAATAAAGTATGTGTATACGAGTATACATTTATAATACGGAATCGCCAAATTGCCAGTTTTCCACAGTAACCCATAGGATTTATATTTAATAATAATAATAATAAATTCTATATTGCAGGCCAATTTGCCCATAGTTTGTTAATTACAAACTTACATTACTAGTGTTAGTGTCTATTAACCTAAATAAATATTCTATCTACCTCTTACACTATTTGGGATCTTGATAAACTGGGGTATGGAACGAAGCCCAGTGGCTGATAAACGGACAGTCCCATCTGTCCGCTATGTCGGTCAGCAAGCTGTTGGAGCTCGCCCGCAGGCGGTTTACTTGAGAGGCGATTCTTTTTCTCATTATGGCATGGTAGTCGTCCATTCGTGCTTCCGCAAACATGCCTGACGCACTACAAAAGCGTGGCAGCCCCAACAGCATCCTGAAACCGTTATTGAATTGGACACGCAGAGCACTGTAAGCGCGCTTTGTGTAGTTGATCCACAGGCTGCACGTGTAGAATGATTGGCAATACGACATGAACAGTGTTTTCTTGACTCCCACTGTACAACGTGCAAACCTGCGAATCAACATATTAGCTCTTACTGCCAGTGCTCTGCGTTCCCTTTCAATATCCGCATCATCCTTCATATTTTCATTGATTATGTGTCCCAAGTATTTGAATGTGGCCACTCTGTTCAAAAGCCACTCCGCCAAGTATCACCGGCTCCACCATAGGCAAGGTCTTATTACCAGCGCGAAATACTAACGTCTCACTCTTTTTTAAATTATAGAGGAGGCCATGAGACTCAGCGTATGTGTCACATACTTTCAACAGTTTATTCATAGCACTGATCGATGGACTTAGCAGCACCATATCATCGGCGTAACTGATATTGTTCACCATCTTACCACCGATCGAACAGCCAACCATGGTACTGCTAAGCTCAGCGATCAGCTCATTAACATAAATGTTGAACAATAATGGAGATGTAAGTCCCCCTTGTCTTACTCCACACTCAGCCTTATAGCCATCTGAAGTCGACATCCCCCACCTAACAAAGTTTTGCTGATTGTTGTACCAGTAGCTGAACAGTCTCACTAGTTCTTCAGGAAGACCCGTTTCGCGCAACTTCTCCCATAGTTTCTTGTACGACACTAGGTCGAAGGCTTTTGAAAGGTCTAGAAAGGCAGCGCAAACGGGGGTCCTCCTGTCAGTGTAGTACCTGACGGTATGCTTCAAGACTAAAATGGCACTTTCAGTAGACAGGCCCGCTCGAAAGCCAAATTGTCTTTCATCTAGCACTGCGTATCTACCGAGATGACTCTCAAGCACACCGTCAAGAACCTTCGCTACAATTGTGGCCAAGGAGATAGGCCTATAGTTGTTGACATCCGACACATCTCCAGTTCTAATGTAGAGCTGTAATGTATTTACTTCTACTGTAGAGCTGTTTTAACAATTTGGTTTCGTTCAACCTAAATTGCATTCAACATAAAAGGCATTAAATATGCAATTATCTATTACTAAATTTCAGATTGCCATGTTGCTGTAAAACATAAGGCCTACTGTCCACGGAAGCGTAGCTGCATAGACGCGTATTCGTCATTGTACGCTTGCTTGCAGCCTACATACAAAACCGTACAACTCTGTCCACGGAGCGCCAACGTCACGTCAGCGACGCTGCATGCAAGCTTCATGCCGCCGGGCGTACCGCGTGTTATACGCCGGGCTGCATCGCACGGAACAGCACGTTGAATATTGTGAGAAAAAATGGCTGCAAAAGTTTGTGCAAATAGTGGAATAATATCCGCGTCTGTGCAATAAATAATAACCTCAAGGAATATTCTCATAAAGATATTACTGAAAAGGCATGAAACGAGGTGTCAAATGAAATAAAGTGATATATAATTGATGTTTCTTTCTAATATGGATGTATCCAATATAAACGGCATCTTCGGCAACGTCGAAAATAATAATAAGCCAAAATAACGTGTTAATCGTTGGACGATATCATCACAAATGAAAGGAAATGCAGGCTACGCTACGCTTCGTGGACAACGTCAGTACGCCGGGCTGCATGAATGCTGCACGGCGATGCGTGCAGCGTCTATGCAGCTACGCCTCGTGGACAGTAGGCCTTAATATAACAAATTGGCTGAATCTTAAAATTATCGAAAATCATAAAGACTTTGTCTTGGGATACGCAAACACGTAAAATTGAGGTGTTTTTGTGGTAGTTTTGTGATGAAAGTAAAGCACTTGGGAGCGTGGATGTGGCATGATCTGAAGGGACATATAGTCAGGTTTAATGTTAAATAGTTTAATGGGTTTCTCCTGTATGTCATAACATAATAAGTATATATATAATAATATATAAGGGTATATATTTTAACCAGTTTATTGCGCAGCTACTAGATCCCGTGCCGCTACGCGAAAATGGTCTTAGAAGACCTTTCCTAACTTTTTAATTTATTATTATTGCTATTGTTTTTCTTTATTGTACAGTCTTAAGAACTTTTGTGTATTTTAGGATCTAGCGGTCACGGTATATCAGAAACAATGGGCACTGCTCTGATACCTGTGTACGCATGCGCGACCGTGACCTCTGCGCAAGGACAGGAGTGCACTGCATGCTTCAATGAACTGCCGCGAGAACGCAGCTTACGGTGCTCGTTTCATGTGAGAATATGTGACAATGACAACTAAAAGATTTGGAATTTCGGGATAAAGAAATTCTATTAAACAACAGTTGATTACCAACTGTTCTCTGCAAGACACGAGCACAGAAAACTCCTTGTCTTAAAACCGCAAAGGTGACAAACAAGCCAACGAAACGCCTGCGAAAATGTTAAGCAGACACCACAACATATGGATGGTCGCAATTAAAGTAGCCTCATGCGCATTGCTTCAAGTTTCAATGTCTTGACACGTTAAAGGACAAACACCCTCACAATCAACACAAAGCGCATCCTTAGGAGATTTTGAGAGAGAGGATAAACTTTAGCACATTGAGCGCCAAAACCCACTGGCGAGCTTACTATATGTAGCAGCTTTCCTCAATAAAGCGGAAAAACGCTAAGATCGGCGACTAGCATATCGCGTATCGAACTGCGACACGGAAAGTCTTAACTTCGATAAAACGTTTCAATCAGGTGTTTTTAACATTTCCAACACCATCAGGTGGAGAGTGGGTGTATGGGCGTCTGGCTATGTATTTATCTATTACAGGTACATATTTCGTCTAGTACCCACATGACAGGCCTTATTGTGAGCTTACTGTAGCCCTTGGTAAATTTGTGTAACATTCTCCGATTATGTATAAGATTTTATGTACCTATAAATAAATACAATTGAAAAAGAATGATTAGAAGTTTTCTTTATTAGATACTAGGCATGTAAATATTTGCCCAGAGAATTAATATTACAAATAAATTAATTAGACACTTTTTTCAAAGAAAATATACATACTTTTTAATTAGCTACATACTATAATTTAATTTAACTGTTCACAAGGTGTACTACATTTGTAAATTGTTAAAAAGCTCTAGTAATAAGAATAAGTAACTTAATAAATTATATCATGTCCTCTTCACATGCAGCTTAGCACTATTGCTAAAAAAGCTACAGTTAAGTGTCATTAAGCCCACTAGTACCCTGTCAAAATATCACAGAACATGTTAGATGAGATTATAAACAAACATTGAAACAGGCCAATAGCTAAGTTAATGCTTGTGACACAGTGTCCACACCCCGCATGACATCATGTTTGAAGATCAGTGTTTAGTGATGACCTATACTATGCATATTTATGACCGCTATTCTACAATCTGCATGGACTTATAGATAGATAGAGATAATTTCTTTATTCATACCCTCAAAATAAATACTGATCGAACAAATAGTCTTAGTAGTTTTTCTTTGTACAGGGAATAGAGTGTCCCTTATTATTGTGATTTTGAGAAATTAACAATGCATAAATATATTTACCCCCTAAATATATTTCGTTTACTCCAAAATACTCTAAAAAAAAATTCAAGCCATTCAAGTAACTGTAACCCGTGCCATACAAAGTATGAAAATAACCAAAATTTTTTTTTTATTCTTTATTTTTTTTCATGTCATCAGTGCATCCCACTCCTGTATGAACGTTTTTTATGAAAAAAAATCTCACTACAAACCGAGAACCGATAAAAAAGTAGCAACTTATCTTCAGCCCAAATTTCTTCAGTCATTTGTATGGGGAAATTATGATGCAAGTCGGCACGGGTCAGAGTTACAGGAATATCCTGTTTTTTATTTTTAGAGTATTATGGTGTAAAACAAATACATTTACGGGGTATGCATTGTTAATTTCTGAAAATCGCAATATAAGGGACACGCAATATAACCCTAACAGGGAATGCTCCTGGTTATGAGTAGACCCCGCTATCGGAGGTGCAATTTGGTAGCTTGACATTCTTAGGGATGGGTAAAAAATATTTTGAAGTAAGCTGTATGTCGATATTATTCCTGTACCTACCTTAATGAGAGTCTAACGGGGTCTAGTTATGAGCTTATGATTTAGAATGGAGAAAAGTATTGGTGCTAGTTCCAAGAATGGTTTTGTATAGAAAACAAATACCAAAAGCACACCCTACCTGTCACGCAAAATAAAATAGGTGCTAGCCATTGAGTTGCAGCTTTTTGCAGGTTTTTCCTAAACAAAAGATTTACTTTGGCATGATTATTTCTTAGGACCCAAGGCCATCCTTGAGAAGTGGAGCTACCAAGATTTCTTTACTAATTTATATCAAAAATCTTGGTGGCTCTACTTCTCAAATCCATCCTAGGATCCTAAGGTACAAAAATATGCCATAGGAAATCTTCAGTTCACGAAAAGGCGTATTTGACCTTTTAATGTTCTGTGCAAACGCAACTATGCCTGTAATACAATACAATACACCCTAGCTCAGTAGCAATGAAATTGATCACTTTCTATTGGACTCAATGAAAATGAAAAGTAAACCATTTATATTCCTCATGAGTTCATGTATAGGTATAGGAGTGTATTAGGATCCAGTGTTACATTGCCCAATGTGTAAAGTCCAAGGTAAAGAATGTCTTGGCTTAAAATACTGAGCCAATGGTTCCGAAAAAGCACTTCACTGTTTAAAGCTGCTGTGTCGAAGGTGGAAATTGCTATAATGATTGCCAAATTGCGATAGCAGATGGCACCCAAAGAAGAATGCACAATGGCAAGATAATTACTATAAAATAATTGCATTAAACACAAGGATATTGATAATAGGAGGTAAAATACATACAGAAAATAGCTGAATGTTCAAAATAGCATCCAACAGGAAATAATGTAAATCATACAACAATCCCTGGAGAATCTTATTGCAAACATTATCTGTGCCAGCTGAACAAATAAACAATCTTCTACAACCTTGAAACGTTCTTCCACTAGAACTACATAGATGTCTCATCACAAAGGCAACCCCATGCCCTTTGAAGCACCTGCCGTTTACCGCCAATCAATGTCTCCACTAGGTCACTGACTTAGCAACGATATAAGTACGCTTTGGCCTTTCATTCCGCCCGCAAAAGTAATTAATAGGCCTTGTTCACTTGCGGGATTAGTCATCATATATTTTGCAACAGAACCACGCGAATACAATACACGAGAAAAGCATATAAGTATATCTCAGTTGCTTATTAAAGGTTTTCGACACTTGTGCTAGTTTACACAAGCTGTCTCGGCTCGATAAAACGAAAAAATACTTTGTGATAACTCGAGCACGGAGCGGAAAATGGCGTTAGAAATTTACGGTTATAAAAAATTATTGACGCCAGTAAACATCTAAAACATTACGGAACATAAAAGTAGAAGTAGGCAGGCGACGTACTAGGTTATAAATTTAGCTTATTCTAAAGGAAATATAATAAAATAACTCACCTTTCTATAAATTGACACACACAGCACTAGAAAATTCACAGTTGACAAGGATGACAACATACAGAAACAAATAGACAAGACAATCTCCACTTCACTGACTGTGCTTCTGTCAGGATGCCAACTTGATTGCGTTTGGTTTTGATTCTTTGGGCAACGAGTATTGAATAAAGAATGCTAAATATGATTAAAAAATAAAAGTTATAATTATTAACAATGTTTTCAGTCTTTAAGAAACGTTTCGATTTAAATTACAACGATATTACGAACAATTTTTTTTTGTACAAAAAATATTTTAACTTTGATCAAACCAAACGCGATTTCATTTTCATTGTCTATGAAAACGACTTTGCTGCGCTCTTAGAAAATCCAACCAAACGGAGCGGCCATGTCTGTCATTTTCTCTACAAGAAAAGTCTGCCGATTTTGCAGGGGAGGGGAACGTCTGATGTATGGCTATTCGTATGTAACGTACAAATAGCCACGTCAGATAAACTTCAGTCCATACAATAAATATGACCACTGATCATATGTTTTCGGCAGAGGGAACGCCTGTCAATGGCCGTCCCGGTTGATTGAATTCTCTAAGGCTGCTCTAGAGCACCAAGTAAATAATAATACTAGAGTGGCTAGTGTGCATTATCGATATCAATAATCGAGACAGGCACATCCCTAGAAATGTAAGAATCTTGGGACAACCTATGTAATTAATATAAGGATAAACATATATAAATATATATATATATATATATATATCTCTAGGATGAATCAATTAAAAAGATGGAGCATGCCGGTACAACAAACTGTGACGCAAGATGGCGCCTGGTTTGAATGTGTGTGTCCAGACGAGTGTTGCCATGTAATACCAATTTTCCCGATTAAGAATACAGTATTTTTAAATTTAAAAAAATAGATTATTAATATATATGGTTAAATAGAATTAATAAGCACCTGTTTTAATAAATTTGATGAAATATATTTCTGATGAGGCGCCTAAAAGATAAAATTTAAAAAAAATCTAAATTTACTATTTATTTAAAGTACAAGACTACTGTTGAGTGTGGTGGCCTCTCTTATCGTCCCAATACTATTATTTTAAGCATACTTTATACCTTTTTAAGCTTGCCTAGCTAAGACGAACACAACTAAAAGTGTTATTACGTATTTGACCATGTTTTACTTCTACTGCAGAGGGGCGGAAGGGGGTCTCTGGCAAAAAATGTCTTATATAATCAATGAACGACGCCTTATTTTATACTAAACCTTGTTTAGAATGTAACAAAACCTTTTTGAAAACTGCATCAAAATCGGTTCAGCCAAACGCGAGATAATCGCGAACATACAAACATACGGGTCAAACTGAGAACCTCCTTTTTTTGAAGTTGGTTAAAAATGCTCCTCGATCGATCAACACAATCGGTTTGTTCTAACTATAGTTCCATCTCGTTCTAATCGCTTGACCAGTCGATTACTAAAGCGACTAGTCAGCCAGCCGCTCAGAGTGAGAGGGAGCGATAGTTAAAATGAGATGAAAGTTTGACAGATCAGTAGTGATGGTGACATAACTTTGCGCATTCAATCTACGATTAGATACAGGCTTTTTGTTTTACGAAGTTTTTGGAATAATTTTAAGATATATATAATTTTGTTTATTTACAAATTTTATTCAAAAAATAATAAAGAATAATTTGCTCACAAAAGCATAAAAGTTATTAACTATTGGGTAATGTTTTATTATTCGTTGAAAACGTGCGTGGAATAAAACGTCTAGTTAGGAGTGGGGACGTCAATATCGTATTGACAACATATCACGGCGATTATAAACTCAAACTCAAACTCAAACTCAAACATTTATTCAGTAAGTAGGCCACAAGGGCACTTTTACACGTCAAAGTAAAAGAGAGAGAAAAAAAATCAAACTACACCGGTTCTAACCCTACACCTCTGACCCGAGAAGAATTATGTCCGGCAAGAAACTCGGCGGGACTTATTTTTTCAAAACAACAGTACATCAAAACTAAACAATACATATAAGTGCGTTGTTCTATAAGAAAACATCAAACCAAGGTTAGATTAACCAACAATAGGTTATAGTTTAAGAAAAATACCAAAGAAAAAAGATGAGTCCAAATCTGACTATTGAAAATAAATTACATACAAGTTTGATATACTTTCTTACCTGAACTGTGTCTTCTACATAAATTTCCAAATTATAATAATCCATCATCAACAGTTAGAAATAAACTTTGAATTTAAATCCTATAGACCCCCTTACGTTCGGGAAGTTTCCCTATTCAACCACCTGGCAACACCGCTACCGTGAAGTTAATAGTATACGAATTTACTGATTTTTAATATGATTAGTTGATTACGCAATGAATTGTTTACTTAACGGAGTTAACGGTGAAAAGTTACGACGGCATATTTTAATTATTTTTTAACAGCACTTGACTGCATAGACGTTTGGACACGACTATCAGGGGAGCGGCTCATTATTGCTGTGCGTATGTGTGTGTAGTGCGTAACCAACACTGGCTCATTATGGAATCACAAACTGTTGTTAGCAGTACTTCATCTGAAGAATTTGTTAATCTGTGATATATATATATATCTTTTTGACGCATATTAAAGTCACAAGGAGATTCAGAACGAGTATATGTCTTTGCTCGGTATATTTAGATTTATCCTTTCTTTCTTTGTGCTCATTTAGTTTCTTTATTTTTTAGTTTATAAATTAGCTTTGAGAATACAACAAACCGGAGTCGCCATTGACAGGCGTTCCCCTCTGCCGAAAACATATGACCAGTGGTCATACACATGTATCGACTGAAGTTTATCTGACGTAGCTATTTGTACTGTGGCGACCGCCTTATATTATAAGTGTATAGTTGCCTTAATAATAAAACAGGTAGCAACATTGCCTGTCATTGTCATGGACGGAAAATGTGAAGACAAGGTTTTCACGTCGTCTCAAGCATAAGGATTGTAATTGTAATATTACAACAAATGTAACAAGTTGATTGATATATATATGCATGAAAAGAACGTTCGTTTTATGTTCATTTACCTCACCACCAAAGTACGTTACGTACGAATAGCCATACATTTGACGTTCCCCTCCCCCGCAAAAATCGGCAGACTTTTTTGTATTGAAAATGACAAACATGGCTACTCCATCCGGGTTGAATTCTCTAAGTATATTAGTGTATTTTAACATTGTCTATGCGTTAAATGTTTGACATATCAACTTCCGACACACGTTTCGCGTCAACTTCACGTCATTTCAACACGTCACGTCACCGTCAGTCATCTGTCAAAATTGTGAGTGAACGTGACGCACGGATTTTTTGTTGTGAAGTGAATTCGTCTATCCAAGGTTTTTATCGCTATAACAAGGATACTAGTACTAACCGCCTTGCAAGATTCTCTACTGACCTATTAGATCACTTCATCTATCTCTTGCATGCTGGACTAACTGTTGTGATGTGTATTCAAATAAGATGTCTAGTTTCGGCGTGGGAGTGTATTGTTTGGCGGTAACTTGGTTCGTAACGTTTATGTTATGCTGGGTGTCGGTCCGTACGGGTCACGTAGTCGGGAAGATCGCAGTGCCAGTGTCGGCAGTGATTACCGTTGTCTTGTTAGCCTTGCCGAGAGGGGAGGGCGATAGTTCTGCCAATTTTTACGATAGACTCTTCGTGTTTAGATTCGCGGTTCTGTCGTTCTTGTTGGCTAGTGTGGTTATTGGTTGTGCGTACTGCGTCGCTCACGTGTGTCTCACCCCTCTAGAAACCACTAAAATAAGACGATTGGGTTCTGTTAACTAAGTAGGTAAGTGTTTCATTCCTGCTTATTTTCCTCATTATATAACCTTATTTTTGGTGTGCAGCTTTTCTGGTAAAACTTATTATTTTATGGGCATAACCATGCAGACGATTTTCTACCTTGCGTCCTTTTAACAGACTCCAAATATGTGTACATGTCCATAATTGTTTAGTTTTACCAGAATAGATATGTGTTATATTTGCTATTCAATTTCAAGTATTTAACTATAGTTCTCATTTTCATTACAACTCATTAGAATCTTCACTTTTAAAAACCCTGTTACACTTTACTTTTTTCAGAGTCCTAAGTAGCATCCTAATCAGGATTTCCTTTTTTTTTATTATTATTTTTTATTTTATTATAGCCTTTTGTCATGGCTCCCAAATGCTGATTGTTTGCTTTTCCTGTTTCCTATCTGGTTTGTTGTTATATGTTTTGGGTGCCCGCTTACCAGTCGGCATAGGATCTCCTTTTTACTTAATAATAAATTTCCTTGCTAACTATTTTGGCTCAACAATCCAAAGAGAATCTTGGCCTCCGAAATGAGAGCACGCTACCTGTCCCGATCCTGCATAACTTCTTGCCAGTTATTGACGCAAAGCTGAAGCATATCTGCACCACACTGTCTTCCCAACGATACCTGGGCAGACTTACCGGACATTACACATGCGGTTATACTTGACTAAATCATTTTGGAAGCTGATTTAGGACAAGTGTAACAAGGCTTTAATTCCCAATAAGACTAAGAACCGGTTGCACCAAATCATCTGTTATTGTCAACATCATTGTTAAAAATATCTTGTATGAAAAGTTTGACAGTTTTCTATAGGATGACAGCTCCGTCGCCATATTTAACGTTGATCAGTTCGTTAGTTATGCGTGGTGCAACCCACCCTAAGTAACCTAGACGCAATTAAAATAATCAGTCAGATAAAACCACCACTATGTTACTTATATTTGGTAATTATTTTTAAGATGTTACATCTTAAATAAACCAACTACAAACAAATTATAAGTAGATCCAACAAAATGTCTGCATTGTGTTATCTATCATATCATTAAAATAGATAACATTGACAATTCTTATGTTATCTCATTAACATATTAAAATACTTGTCATGGTCTCATGGTAAGATATACTAAGAATTAAATAACCTAAGTCCCAGAATTAAATACTGAAATATCAGGTAGTACTTACTTACTTCCTCCCCGCGTTTTTCCCAGCTTTTATGCTCTATTGATCTTGGGGTCCGCTCGGCAACCTAATGCCAGGAATTGGCGTAGGCACTAGTTTTTACGAAAGCGACTGCCATCTGACCTTTCAACCCAGAGGGGAAACTAGGCCTTGTTCCGATTTCCTCACGATGTTTTCCTTCACCGAAAAGTGACTGGTAAATATCAAATGATATTTCATACATAAGTTCCGAAAAACTCAGGGTACGGGTACGGTACAGGGTGATCAACTTACTAAGTAATATTGTTAAAAATGTCTAATTTAATGTATTCGGTTAACAACCGAGTTTTTAACCGTGTTTCATAGCACCGTCCCGTTTACTCCCCAAATCACCCTATTGTGACGTCATTGCCACAAGAGTCCGGGGTCTAGTCATCACTGTCATCAGCGTTTCGTAGTTTCATTTTTTGCACTTGGTATTTGTTTTTAATATGCCCAAAATAACTTGAGTTGAAAATAAGTTTAGTAAGTTTCTTTGTATATGTGCTTCTAGAAAATTATACGATGATGTGCTGTTTTTGTTTTGTACTGAATACCATTTTACGTCACATGAGAACGACTAGGTCAATAAACTTTACAGAGTTGTGATGAATATTTTCCATTAACTAACAAACAATTGTATGCAAATTACTTGTTTAGAATTTTTTTATAATTCGGTCAGTTACATTAAATCATTCTCATGATAAAACATACTAACTTCTATTTAACATGTGGAAACATATATTTCATCATTGTATTATTAAAATATTGTAGCTTTATCATATCATAAATAATTCGTAGCAGTAGTCATACCTAGTATTCCTTTTTTTCGTCGTGGCCCTAATTTGTTTACAATTCAAATTATTCCAAATGGTTTAGGTTTCGTTTCGGTAGTTCAACAGAATTACTCATTAATGAAACAATGTCAAACACCCAAGCAGTCAAACAAGCATTAGTACATTACTTACCAAGGACTGTAAAAGAAAGAAAGCCCGAAATCGCAGGTATTTGAGACCCGAGCCGCAGGCGAGGGCTGTAAATATGCGATAGAGGGCTTTCTTTTTTACTGCCCGTGGTGAGTACACAATTTTACGTCTCCATCTGGCCATAACGTGAGTTTTACCGTACGCTTAGCGTGCGGTAAAACTAACATTATGGCCAGGTGTGACGTAAAATACATTAATAGCACAGTATTAATACATGACCTCCACTCCACTAGTAGGAAGTTTATTGCTAATGCAAATTACTCGTAATGTGGTTTGCCAGCGTTTTAATGAGTTTGCTCTTGTTACGTGTCAGTTAGATAATTAAAAAATATTGCATATTTTTTGATCATTTAAACAAAAAAATAATGGAGATTTGGCCTGTTAAAATTTCACGGTTCGTGAAAAACCCTGTAATATGTATATCAGTGGATGTGAACGTAACTGCTCAATATTTTGTAGTGCTTTTTGTTCTTTGTGTAGGATTCAATTATGTATTTAAGCAATGACTCCATATTATTATTTATTATATTATCTGATTGATTAAAAACAAAATAATAAACCCAGGAACGAAAGAGTAACTTAAAAAATTGTACCTAGTCTATATATATAAAACAAAGTCGTGTCGGTTACACCATTTATAACGCCGAAGGAGGGTTATGTTTTTTCGAGAGTATGTAGGTACATATGTCCATTTCTTTGGCAGCCCTGTAGCCTACATGGTTTGACGGATTACGATTTGCGAGGTGTCGTTAGATTCATCTCGGCTGTGGGAGGGACATAGGGTATATTAAAAAAAAATTTAAAAAATGGTGAATTTACGCGCTAAAAATTAAATCGCTTGCAATCATACCGCAGTCGGGTTTTTATCGTTTCAATTGTAACAAATCTTGATCTCTCTATCTGCGTTTCAGAAACAATGTCGTCCGCGTTGAGCCGAGGGCTCCGCTCGCCGCTGCGACTGGCGGCCCGTTCCATCTCCACATCCATCGTACACAACGAGACCATACTAGTCAAAAATAATGAAGAGTTTGTCAACAAGGTATGTCCATGCTTTTGTTTATCGTCACGTAAGGCCGCGGAATCGACATTCCGCGGCCTTACGTGAAGATCCCGCCGCGCGCGACCGATCGCCTCACGCGATCGGTCGCGCGCGGCGAGCGATACGGTGAAGGACATCGCTGTCATCCAAAACAGGTTCATTTAAGTCGATACATTTTCACGAGTCGCGCGAACCCTAAGCTCGCGCGCGCCGTTCAGCGCGACAAGATCAAATATATTAGAGACAGACATATAAAATAAGAAAACGCGGTGCCGTGAAGACCATAGTGAAGACACAATTGTGATTCACAATAAGCCAATTTCCTCGTGTTTACGCGCGACACGCACAAATATACTGCAACTGTGTGGACGAGCGGTAATTGGTTCAAAGAAGTTCAAACGTCAAAAGTGAGTGTGTGTGCACGAGACCGCGGCTTATTATGGAATCACAGTTCTATCTTCCTGTGACCTCGTCTTCCCATTTTATATGTCTATGATTAGAGATTTATGTTTCTCAAACAAAGCACAGAGTAAACCCAAATCAAATGTACACGGGCCAGGTATAAATTTAGCAAATGGAGAGTGTGCCAAGTGCAACACGATTTCACATTTCCCGGCGTTTTAAATCTCTTCTCTCGTTAATATGGTTTAAATTCGCATAAATCTTTTAAGTCTAGGCTAGATCAAAACAATTTTCGTAGTCTAGGTGATATTAAAGTTATATTTGGCATAGCGTCCGTGTCAATGAAACATTAATTCATTCGCTGATAAGCTGAGATAATGAATAGTTTCACCTAATGGCTTTGATGACCTTTTGTGATAAGGCCCACCCACTTTGAGTAAGATTCTAATGTGTGTGTCATATCTTAGCGGACTAAGATGACGTAAAATTTCGTTTACTGATAAGATTATATAGAGGTAAATGGCCAAATATCTTTGTGTAAACGTTACTTCATGCCTTAATATGGTTGGCCGTCTGTACCAAATTAGAAAACGTCCTACTGCTGATTTTTTATTTAATCTGAAAAAAAAAACTGTTGCGCAAAATAATAGCAGGCTACGTTAATTCTTATTTTTAGGGCAAAGTAAATGGACTAAGAGCTGGCCACGTCAGATATGACACAATAAAGAGAGCAATGGAACCCGTCTAGTAAGGTTGCAATACTATCCTTATTGCTAGATCCGGGCATCTGGCAGCTTTTAATGGGTGGAGGTCAGAGTGACAGGCAAGCAACATTTTTGAATTGCAAAAAAGTACTACCGAAATAGGTAAAAACTATCGAAGTTGTCTATGTTATAAAGAACAGGGCCTATATTTTAACATTAGAACAAATAAAATGTGTATTATTACGGAAACAGTAGGCGACCAACTGCGAATTATATTATACGTCTTTTTGGACTACTTGCCCCCATCACAAAGTTATTATGATAAAATGTAATTGTTTATATAATTTCTCATAATACTGCATCAAAACCAGAACTTTAGGATTTGTATTCTTAAAGTGGTTTGCATTCTTTGACCTCCACCACTTTACAGCTGCCAGATGTCCGGATCTAGACTTTTAGGCTAGGAAGTAAATTGGAAGAATGCCAATATATATTATAGTCTTTTACCCTAATAGTCGGGGCGCGTAAACATCGTTAAATCCGAGGGAGTGTACTAAAATAGATTGATATCAGTCCGTAATCTTTTGGATGTTCCCTACGTCATGAACGGGATTAAGAATACCTAAACTTATGCGCGTTAACCGTCTCTTCTACCGTCTTATCTTTGGAATGTTTGAATTAGGTTTACCTTTGATTAGGGATGTCTTGGCATATTATCTAAGCAAACACCTGCATCCATAATTTTGCAGTAAATAATCGAACGAGCGGAGCGTAAGCGGACTTCTGGCTACTGGGACGTTTTGGCATTTCGATGGCTATTTGATTTTGAGAGTTTGTTCCGCGATAACTTGAGTAACGTTTTTCTGATCTTCATGAAATTTGATGAGGTTGTAGCAGTGATACATAAAATTTGAGATTTCATTTATGAGCAGGATCGATCAATCAAGGGGTCATGGAGCTATAAGGCGCGAAAAAATCATCATGTAGGTCTTGTTATATTGGTCATCTCGTTACAACTGTCCGCACGAAAATACTATAAGCAAAATCATTTTTGAAGAGAAACCGCTTCGCCTAACGCCATCGTCATAATTTGCTTGTATGAAACATACAGAAGTCTACACCTGACGCACCGCCTCGCGAGGAAATTGCAGGCATTGCGGCCGCGCGTGCGTTTGCCTCGGCCGAGGCACTTCCTCACTAGCCCAGCTGCCTCGCGCGGCAATTTCCTCGCGAGGCGGTGCGTCACCTATCCTCGCACAGCGCAGGTCTAGGATTGGTTCTTAACAAACATATTCATCGCAACGCATTCTAGATCATCTCTGGTGGAAACGCAGCCTTAATGTGTTAAATGTAGAGATGCAATTTATAGTTGCTTGGCCGAATACCGGATATACCGAATAGTGGCCGGATATCTGTTGCATCTCTTGTTAAATGTGAGAGATACAATCCGCCCTTAATCCGCCGATTGTCAAAGTAAAGTTAGTGAATCTTATTAACCCCCGATTGTAGTATAGCTACGTATCATTTTATAGCCGAACAAGCGGAGCGTAAGCGAAGCAAGTTCTTACAAACAACTTCTGGCTACTGGGACGTCTCGGCATTTCGAGGGTTTTTTGATTTTATGAGATTGACTCGCAATAACTTTAGTAAAGTTTTTTTGATCTTCATGAGATTTGTTGGGGTTGTAGCAGAGATACATATAATTTGAGAGTTCGTATATGAGCAGGATCGAACTAGGGGTCATGGAGCTAGAAGGAAACAATAAAATCATCATAAGGGTCTTGTTATATTGGTCATCTCGTTTTCAAGGAAATCGCGAGTTCTGAGTTCGAGGCGGACTACTAGTATATTTAAATTTAACTTTTTCAATTTTCAGGTGATGAACAACGACAAACCTGTCATAGTGAACTTTCACGCCGAATGGTGCGAGCCTTGCAAGATCCTCACCCCGAAGCTACGAGAGCTGATCGAGCCTTTAGGAGACCTTGACTTGGCTGTGGTCGACGTTGAGGATAATGCTGAGCTGGTGCACACGTTTGAGGTGAGTCTACCTCATATTTGAGGTGAATACCGTATGTAATGGTTGGTCCTCGCTCTGAAGTTACGAGACCCATTAGGCTCCTGTATATTTTAATTAGGTAGTTAAAGGTATAAACTATACAGTAGAACTTCGATTAACCGAACTAATGTATGTTCACGATTATTCGAAGACGGCTGGACTGATTTGAAATTTTTTTTTTGTTTGAAAGAGTATACTTCACAGTTGGTCACATTGTAATCAGGTCAGGATGATGGGATCCTGGAGAAATCGAGGGAACTCTTCAGCTATTATATGCACACCTATAGTGATTTGAGTATTATTTACAGCAGCTCGAGCATTTACTTTTGGAAAGGTGGAAGCTAAGTAAAGTCTAATCCCACCAAAAACATAAATGTAAAAAAGGAGAGCCAAGTTCAATACAAAAAATATGCTTGGCTGTGGGCTTCGCCGCAAAAAGAATGGAGATCTAAATGAGTGCCAAGTTCTATGCAAAATCCAAATATGTATTTATAGGAACAAAATAACATTATGAACAAGTATTAAACTCCATTTCTTTGCTTTATTAGATACCTATAACGCTATAACAATTGCTGTTATTTAAAAATGTGAGATCTTAAAGTAGGTTAGATTTGACTTGACCAGTTTTCATTACATCAGTCATTTTATAAAGTTATTCAACATATATATATATATTTTTAAATTCTGATAAAAACTGGCCAAGTCAAATCTAACCTACTTTAAGATCTCACATTTTTAAATAACAGCAATTGTTATAGGTATCCAATAAAGCAAAGAAATAGAGTTTAATACTTGTTCATAATGTTATTTTGTTCCTATAAATACATATTTGGATTTTGCATAGAAATTGGCACTCATTTAGATCTCCATTCTTTTTGCGGCGAAGCCCACAGCCAAGCATAATTTTTGTATTGAACTTGGCTCTCCTTTTTAGGGTTCCGTAGTCAACTAGGAACCCTTATAGTTTCGCCATGTCTGTCCGTCCGTCCGTCCGTCCGTCCGCGGATAATCTCAGTGACCGTTAGCACTAGAAAGCTGAAATTTGGTACTAAGATGTATATCAATCACGCCGACAAAGTGGTAAAATAAAAAGTGGAAAAAATGTTTTATTAGGGTACCTCCCCTATACGTAAAGTGGGGAGTGATTTTTTTTTTTAATTTCAACCCTAATGTGTGATATATTGTTGGATAGGTATTTAAAAACCGGCCAAGTGCGAGTCGGACTCGCGCACCGAGGGTTCCGTACAAACCTATAACAAGCAAAAGTTGTAGTATGTTTATTACTTATTTCAATTTAATACCTCTACGCGTTTACGAGGAAAACGGTAGTAAGTTTAAAATTTCAAAAAATATTTTTTGTATGATTTTACTAAAAATGTCTACTTTTCGTAATTTTTCCTTTGTCTGTGCTATATGAAGTTTCTTCGTGCCAAGTTTCAAGTTTCTGAGTTTACGGGAAGTACCCTGTAGGTTTTGAGTTTCTTGCGAGTACTCAGTAAAAAAATATGCGACTTAAATTGCTATTTCTTTTGATTGCGTTCACATAAAAGTTTGGTTTTGCTACATCGGAAAGGTCCTATAGCCCTGAGTATTTAACATGAATTTCAATTTAATACCTCCACGCGTTTACGAGGAAAAAGGTAGTAAGTTTCAAATTTCAAAAAATATTTTTTGTATGATTTTACTAAAAATGTCTACTTTTCGTAATTTTTCCTTTGTCTGTGATATATGACGTTGCTTCGTGCCAAATTTCAAGTTTCTGAGTTCACGGGAAGTACCCCGTAGGTTTTGCAAGTGCCGAAAAACTCTAAAATTTGCAGCATAAACGACTGTATCTTTTGATTGTGTTGGCTTTTAAGTTTGATTTTTTCACAGCTTCAAGGGACAATAGACCTGAGTATTTGATATAAATTTCAGCTTGATACCTCCACGCGTTCCTGAGAAAAATGGTCTTGACAGACAGACAGACAGACAGACAAACAGACAGACAGACAGACAGACAGACAGACGGACAACAAAGTGATCCTATAAGGGTTCCGTTTTTTCCTTTCGAGGTACGGAACCCTAAAAATGAATAGGGGTTTAGTAAAATAATTTTTTGATAATGTAAATATTTTTGGAAATAATCGCTCCAGAAGTAAAAAAAAATGTGTCCCCCCCCTCTAACTTTTGAACCATAAGTTTTAAAAATATGAAAAAATCTCTAAAGTAGAACTTTATAAAAACTTTCTAAGAAAATTATTTTGAACTTGATAGGTTGAATAGTTTTTGAAAAAAAAATACAAAATAATTTCTGAACTAAGTTTGTAATTTAACCGTATACGGTTAAATTGCAGGTGTTTATTGTACCTGTAATTTCTACAAAATCACAGTGAAATGACGTGCTTTCAAATAAAGTTTTGAAAAAACCCATTTTTTTTTAACTCTTAAGTGGGGACACTTACTGTGACGGACGGAAAACTACGGAACCCTACACTGAGCGTGGCCCGACACGCTCTTGGCCGGTTTTTTTACATTTATGTTTTTGGTGGGATATCATTACTTTTTTTTATAGAAAACTAGGCAGGTATTGAGATTTAATGTTTTTTCTTGCGTTTCCGCTGCATGGTTTTCGTTTTTATGCTATTGTCTACATTCTCTTTCGAACTAACAAAGGAGATCGTCAATTCTAGGCCCACTTGCAATATGGTCTCGTATAAAGTTTGGTCTTAAATTTTAAGCAAATACCCATTTTATTACGAAACTAGACAAAATATTGCATGAAAATAAAACGGGAATTAGAAATGAAAAATAAAAAGTAATTTCGTTGATCCTTCCGCCATCCAAATAGTGCTAAATAGTGTAAATAATAGTGTTAACGTCTTTACAGCATTGACATAAGGTTAACTTCTCCTGGGCCGAGACGAAACTGACATTTTCAGTAAGGAGTTACGTTTATTTTGCTAATCTTGTTTATGATTATAGTTTGACACTATTAATGTATGACGTAACCGTCATCCATGTCTGCCGCATGAAGTTATAATTTGAAACTGGAGTGTGCTCTTCGGCCACAAGGTGGGGCCGAAGGAGTTGGTGGTATGGGGGGGATGCGTCTCGTTTTGACTATTTTTCTATTAAGTAATGTCTGATACTACCATGGATTTCTAAAAAGTGGATGTAATTGTTGCACTTTTTCCCTAACCACAGATTATAAGGTTCATCTGATGAACCTTATTACCGTGTAAAATAGACGTTCATAGGTGACTAGAAAAAACGGTCCGATAGAGGGCATAATATGGGGGGCGGTGTTTCACTCGAACTCGTTACAAAATTGACATACATACATTGACATTTTGACTTGTTGTTATGCTGGCATTATTGTCTAATGACGTCAAAACTCCCTAAGTCAACGCGGGACGCGGCACCCTAAATTACTCTCTCTTTCGGCCTTGCTTTTTGGCCCAAGAGTGTGCTCCATTTCTAAAAAGTGGATGTAATTGTTGCACTTTTTCCCTAACCACAGATTATAAGGTTCATCTGATGAACCTTATTACCGTGTAAAATAGACGTTCATAGGTGACTAGAAAAAACGGTCCGATAGAGGGCATAATATGGGGGGCGGTGTTTCACTCGAACTCGTTACAAAATTGACATACATACATTGACATTTTGACTTGTTGTTATGCTGGCATTATTGTCTAATGACGTCAAAACTCCCTAAGTCAACGCGGGACGCGGCACCCTAAATTACTCTCTCTTTCGGCCTTGCTTTTTGGCCCAAGAGTGTGCTCCGGTTTAAAATTATAACTTCATGGATACTAGTAGGAGCGCACTAACAGCATCGACTATACTTATTATTCTTCCAAGACTAACAGTGATAAACCTTATCTCTTTGTAATAAGTGCTACGATTGTTTAGTTAATAGTAGCAATGATGGTTTGACAGCCATTATCATTGTTTACCCAAATACAAGAAATCTGCGGCAGGATCAAAATATGACTTTTTATTATTTTATTATGATTTGCGTTTCATTATCATGTCAGATTTTGTAGAAATTCTTTATAAAACAGGTATTTATTTTGTGCTATACTTTAAATCATAAACATGTACGCTTTAAAGTATTGTCCTTCTCACATTCATGTTTTTACATCCCGATTACTTTTTCCCGTTACATTTCATGATTATTTTATGACCACCCTGATCTAGAAATTAAAGCGAATGTTTTGATATCTGTTTCATAATTAGACGCATCTTTATGATCTGGGGCAAATCGCCTAACAAAAATTGACGATCTCCTTTATACCTTGAAATATTATTTCTTATTTTCAAAAGAAATCAGAGAAACGAACCTTGGGCACTGATCTTTGTTATTTTAGTGAGCCGTGGACTATAAAATCACTACCATGCAGGTATAAACCAACCGACCCGCTAAATTTTAACCAAATCGCTACCGCTTATAATTTTGTACCATTCGTCAGAGCGTGACGCTGATTGGCTGGGGCGTCGCTACAACATAAGTTTGCTGCTGTCAAATGACGTCAGTATAGCGTTTTCTCACTGGAACTAGAACTTAGTGAGTGAGACAACGCTAAACGCGTGACATTTGACAGCGGCAAACTTATAGCGAGCGGGTTGTATAAAGTATATTTATTTATTCATTGAATCTCTTGTATGTACTTCACTTTTATACTGTTACTGGTTTACGCACGAAGAACGTTTGTGGTTATAGTATGACAATCATTTAATTCATCGTTGAGAAAGAAGCAGGATGAACATGAATGTAATAAAACAATAAATAAGTAAATCGGTATTGGTAAGCGGTGGCTATGTTTTATGTGTTGCTCGGGTGCGCTTTTATGTAGATTTACTTCTGTTCTGTGTATAATTATGTGTTGCCGCGCGCCGCCGACGACACACCGTTAGCCGGTCGTTTAGCGCGTATTACAAGTTTTTATGGGGACACCACTTATTTTTTGACTGAACTTTATTTTTATATTTCTGTTATATAGCCAATATAATAATACATATATTGGAATAGTTTCAAATATCTGCTTGTAACGGTTCGGTTAAAAAAAAAAACTGGCCAAGTGCGAGTCGCACTCGCGCACCGAGGGTTCCGTACAAACCTGTAGGTATATAGGGGTACTAACTTTAAAATTATTAAAGATATTTTTAGGGTTCCGTAGTCAACTAGGAACCCTTATAGTTTCGCCATGTCTGCCCGTCTGTCCGTCCGTCCGTCCGTCCGTCCGCGGATAATCTCAGTGACCGTTAGCACTAGAAAGCTGAAATTTGGTACTAATATGTATATCAATCACGCCGACAAAGTGGTAAAATAAAAAGTGGATTTTTTTTTTTATTAGGGTATATCCCCTCCCCTATACGTAAAGTGGGGAGTGATTTTTTTTTTCATTTCAACCCTATTGTGTGATATATTGTTGGATAGGTATTTAAAAATGAATAGGGGTTTACTAAAATAATTTTTCGATAATGTAAATATTTTCGGAAATAATCGCTCCAGAAGTAAAAAAATATGCGTCCCCCCCTCTCTAACTTTTTAACCATAAGTTTTAAAAATATGAAAAAAATCTCAAAAGTAGAACTATATAAAAAAATTCTAGGAAAATTATTTTGAACTTGATAGGATGAATAGTTTTTGAAAAAAAAATACAAAATAATTTCTGAACTAAGTTTGTAATTTAACCGTATAAGCAGGTGTTTATTGTACCTGTAATTTCTACAAAATTAAAATGAAATGACGTGCTTTCAAATAAAGTAAAAACGGTGAAAATCGGTTCACGCAATAAAGAATTATTCCATAAAAATCATCTTCCATACTTTAAGCTCGCGTGCAATAGTTTACTTAATTTGCCGATAGATGTCGCTGTACGTGGAACTCTCATATCATATCCTACATGGCGGTGTTATTAACTCTTAAGTGGGGACACTTACTGTGACGGACGGAAAACTACGGAACCCTACACTGAGCGTGGCCCGACACGCTCTTGGCCGGTTTTTATTATTTTACATTACATCATACTAAAAATTTACGGTTTTCGCAATTTTTCCTTTATCTGTGCTATAAGACGTTGCTTCGTACCAAATTTCAAGATTCTGAGTTCACGGGAAGTACCCTGTAGGTTTTGATTCCCTTGCGAGCGAAAATTTGCGGAAATTTGTGGCATAAACGGCTGTATCTTTTGATTGCGTTGGCTTAGAAGTCTGATTTTTTCACAGCTTCAAGGGAACAGTAGACCTGAGTATTTGATATAAATTTCAGCTTGATACCTCCACGCGTTCCTGAGAAAAATGGTCTTGACAGACAGACAGACAGAAAGACAGACGGACAACAAAGTGATCCTATAAGGGTTCCGTTTTTTCCTTTAGAGGTACGGAACCCTAAAAATTGTATGGGGACCCTCCCTATTTTTTAACTTTTTTTATTTTTAGATTTTTTCCTATGCTTACACACAATTACCGAGCTGGATTCCAAATTTCATCCTTCTAGGTTATCTGGAAGTAGGTTAGATTTAGGTATTATATGTCAATCAATCAGTCAGTGCTAAAATTTACGACTTTTTGACCTTCATATCTTTATAACCGTTTGAGCTAGCTTCATGAAATTTGGGCTTCTAGATGTCCTTATGGATATAATTAAACACACGTAGTTTTATGTGTTTACGTTAAAGAGGTTTTGAGTTACAGAAGGGTCAAAAGTGGCACCAAGTGGTTCGTGTATACACTCGGCGCTGGCTAGCCAGTTCCTTTGCTTGAACTTGGCTTGACACGCTGCCGCGTGTCTAGAACTTATATAGATGTCATATACAAAGGAAAAAGTGACCTAGGCCTCCGGTGCCCAGGGCTGGGACCGAACCAGCGTCTTGCATTCGCGGCAGACGCCTTTACCACTGAGTAAAGTCGGTTTTTTTTTGTTTAATATTATTAGTACTACGAGATAATTGAGGTTCGAATAATCGAAGTTCTACTGTTTTAGGGTTTTGTCAAAATGTAGGAATATAATATCTAGATATATGTTTCCCGATTTAGAGTATCATGTCGTGAAGCCGTAACTAGTTTTAACGTCCTTGCAGGTAAAAGCAGTTCCAGCCGTCATAGCGATCAAAAACGGACTGATAGTGGACAAATTCATCGGTCTAGTGGACACAGACATGATCACCAACCTCATCGACCGGATGTCCGGGAAAAAGAAAGGTGGCGCGTAAGCAATATCCGGTATAGTTTGAAGTGCGGAGTGTGGAAGTGAAACTGTAGTCTGTGACAGTATATGTGATACTTTTGGATAAGGTAACATTTGGCGGAAGACGCTTACATTGTATGTTGTACAGATTCAATATTGTATTGCCAAATAGTACCTTTTCATGTAGACTATCACAGAGTAGCTAGATCTATTTCCCAAACGCGTTAGTTCCGTGTAACATAATCCCCATTCGCGTTTTAAGAGTAGAAAGTAATGCGTCCGGAGAAAAAACCTTATGGTAACACAATCGCATAGGAAAATAAAAGAGTGGGGAAAAACCCGACTGGGGATTGTGGTACGCGGAACTAACGCGTATGGGGACCTGATCTAACCACTCCTATCACACATACATGATCAGGGATATTAGTAAACATAAGAATAATCTGTAACAGCACAGAAATTGTTTTCCAAATCGTACTGGAGACAAATTCAGAGTCATAACTCTTCATGTTTTCAACCGACTTCAAGATTTCGAAGGAGCAGGTCCTCAATTCGTTGGGATCTTATTTGCTATTTTTTTTTGTATGTTTACCGATTATTCGAAGACGGCTGGACCGATTTGGATAATTATTTTTTTGTTTGAATGATTATACTTCACAGTTGGTCCTATTGTAACCAGGTCAGGATCTGATGATGGGATCCTGGAGAAATCGAGGGAACTATTCAACTATTATAGGCACACCTATAGTGATTTGAGTTACAGTAGCTCGGGCATTTGCTTTTGGAAAGGTGGAGGCTAAGTGAAGTCAGGTTTTTTTTGTTTCAAATTACTTTAATACAATATCGGTGGCAAACAATATACAGCCCACCTGATGAAAATGCAACTCCAGGGGTGTCACATGCATGTTGTCGGCCATTTATAAACTTACATTACATATTAATGCAATTATTTTAAAATTCTTGCCTGTCTAGGGTTTGTTAAATAATTAGTTTCACTTCTCACATTCTTAAAATTATTGTAATAGTCAATTTTTCTGAAGTAAGTCTTCACATTTTTTTTACGTTGGCAACATGGACTAAGAGCTGGCCTCGTCATATATGACACAATAATGAGAGCAACAAAACCCATCTGGTTAGATTGCTATACTATCATCATTCTTAGATCCGGGCATCTGACAGCTTTTGATGGGTGGAGAAGCAAAATTTTTGAATTAGAAAATAGTAATACCAAAATAGGTAAAACCTGCCGAAGTTGTTTCAGATATAAAGGGCAGGGCCTATATTTTAACATTAGAACAAAAACAGTAGGCGGCAAACTATGAATTACGTTATACGTCGGTTGGCACTACTTTCCCCCAACAGAAACTTTTGGCAATGATATAATCTAATTATTTAAGTAATTTCTCATAATGTTGCATCAAACCCAGAACGAGTTTGCATTCTTAGACCTCCACGACTTTACAGCTGCCAGATGTCCAGATCTAGAAATAATCATAGTAATTAGTATAGGAAACTGACTAGAGGGGTTTCGTTGATGTCATTATTGCGTCATATATGACGTGGCTAGCTCTCTAACACCCTGAAGTTGCCCTGAAGTGTTCAATTTGTATTAAAAACTGTGAGATGAACAATTTTTTCCATAATTTTTGCCAAAACCCCATATGTAAATAAGTTATGTGTTGTCATATTTTTGTGTTCGTTTTGGGTAGATAGAAATTAATTTGTTAAAGCAATAATTTTATAATTGTTTTGAAGTAAGTTATCTCGCAATTTACGTGATATAAGTAGATATGTAGATTTATTTTTATTTAATTTAATTGTGTTCATGTGCCCACTAAGATGTAGCCAATTCCAGATGTAGTAAATCGTATGAAGTGAAATAAGTTAAGATTGTTTTTTGTTATTTCATGTATTGAGAGGAAACGTGTAAAAAATATACCACAAATACCACAATGTTTAGAAATAAAAGAAAAATCCACTGCGTAGGGCGAGACTCCAACTCGTGTCTTTAGTATACATGCCCGCCGCTCTAACCATTGAGCTACCGATACTTACCCGTCTAGCCCGATTGGTGCCCGAGGCAGTGAATTTTTCCCATTTCCTAAAGGAAATCAATTTCATCATTTTTGAATTCTACAAACTACTTTTGAATAAAAATATAAAACAAATATACGTATACGTATTAAATTATATAAATAAACTTCTTAGGCCTTAATAAAGAATACCTAATCAAAGCCTAGTCTAAGTAAGACTGTTCATTATACTTCTAAGTATATAATGTGCTATATTTTAAAAGTTTCTCGTACAGTCTATGGCCACTATTACGTAGGAGCATAGACAAAGGAATACTTTGTCTATGCTCCTACGTAATAGTTGGCCATAGACTAAGGAATACTTTGTCTATGGTAGGGATAGTAGACAGCATAGTAGGTAGGTAAGTCAGTTCCTGCTTTTTGCTAGAATTGTAGAATATAAATTAGACCAAGATCTTATAGTGATTGTAGAGACAAAACCTATAAAATATCTGACAGTACACAGCTGAAAACGTTGCAGCCGTATGGAATACCCGCTTATTCATGAACGTGTTTCAAACCTCATTTAAATCGACATATAATATCAAGACGGGTAAACTCGAGCAAAGCTCATGTGAAAGTACGTCCCATTTTCACGTTAACAAAACTAAAACGTCTTAAATATTTCTTGTTAACCAGTCAAGTACCCATTCTTTGAGCATATTTAAATAAATAAATACTTAGTAATAAATAGTATGAGACAATCTTACACAAATCAGCCTAGTCTCACAGTAAGCTCAATGAGGCTTGTATATTATTATATATTTGTATGTGTGTGTTAAACTTTAAATTCCGCAATGGTTTCATATCATTTCACTAATAAGAAAAGTTGCCGTGTTGTGAGTGGTCAAAATCAATTTGACAATTAAGTTTAATTTAACTGAAATGTCAAGTTAACGTATATTAAATACGCCTTAGTTTGACAAGTCAGTAAAAAAATCATATTTATGCGTAAAATACTTACCGATTAATAGAAATATTGTCTTTTTTATTGCCTGTGTGGCTCCTGCACCAATACATGCCACAATCCGGCATTATAATAGCGATATAATCGAAATTACATGTCTTTTTTTTAATAACACGACCGTGGCAAAGAAGCATACGGCCCGCCTGATGGTAAGCAGCTACCGTAGCCTATGGATGCCTGCAACTCCAGAGGTTTCACATGCGCATTGCCGACCCTTTACAAAAAGGAGGATTCACTGCGTCAACGATTAAATGAACAAGAACCCTCGTCGTCAACACACTGGGTCCTCTTTGGCAACCTTCTGTCTTTTCTTTGCCTTGTAAGACGTTTATGAATAAGTGGGTAATAGTTTAATAGATATACTAATGAATTAAAAAAATATTAATTACTATCAGTATACCGCACTGGACATATCTCAGCTTGCCTTTATACTTCAATAAATGTAGTTACCTCAAATTATTAAGATAATATGATTCACAAATTGTTATGCGTAAAAATGAAATACACTCGCGTGCAAAAGTATCGAATCACTTTGCATTTTTTCGTCTGCATCCAATATCTTTGTAAATCGGTTTATTTTTCTAAATTATCTAAATTTTTATGTTGGAATATTAGCTTTATAAAAAGCTATGAAACATGAGCATTGGCCCAGGATTTTTCAGATTATGGCCAATCTCCCGGTTTCCCGTGTTGTTACGGCTTCTAACGCCCACGAGTTGCACTACCCTTGACCCCTATAAAACGGGGGTGGTGGGGGATTTCTTATCAGTCACTTACCAGAAGTCGACCTGCACACATCTCCGCATCTTATCCTGTGAAGAATACCCTGAAAAAATGGAAGCCACCGAAGCTCAAGTCGCCGTAGTCGTCCAGCTCCTGCAAGAAGGGCGTAGTCAACGATCAGTAGCTGCCGAAGTGAACCTGAGCCAATCCACAGTTTGTAAACTGTACCAGAGTTTCCAGCAAACAGCAGCACTTACTGCAAGACCTAGAAGCGGCCGCAGAAGGTGCACATCGGAGAGAGACGACCGCTTCATTGTGTCGACGGCTCTTCGAAATCGTCACCAGACTGGAGTTACCATCCAGCAGCGTCTGCGGGAGGTGCGAGGAGTGGTTGCCAGCGAGTGGACCGTGAGAAGAAGACTCAAGGCAGCGAACCTGACACCCAGGAGGCCTGCGACAGGGCCCAGGTTGCTGGCAAGGCACCGCACAGCCCGAAAGGAATTTGCAAGGATTCACAAGAATTGGACCCTGGACCAATGGACCTCGATTCTGTTCTCGGACGAGTGCAGAATGTGTTTGAATGGCTGCGACCGAAGAGAAGGAGGCCAGAAGAACCCTACGATCAGTGCTGCATCTCCGAAATAGTCGCCTATGGGGGTGGCTCAATCATGTTCTGGGGCGGCATCTCGTACGATGCACGGGCTGGTTTTTGTTCCTGGCGGTGGTCGTGGCGGTGGATTAACTGCTGCCAGGTACATAATGGAGATTTTGGAAGACCACGTCGTCCCCTATGCCGGTATTTTTGATTAGGGATGGCAATGCCCCTTGTCATACCGCAAGGGTCACCGCTGCCTACCTCCGCGAGGTGGGCATCGATACCATGGTCTGGCCAGCGATGAGCCCGGACCTTAACCCCATTGAGCACATGTGGGACCGTCTGAAGAGGAACGTTCGGGCCCGGAATCCTGCTCCAGCTACTGTCGACGAGTTGAAGATTGCCTTGCTGGAGGAGTGGGAAGCGGTTCCTCAAAATTACATCAGGAAGTTAATTAAATCCATGAAAAATCGTTTACGTTGTGTCAGTAGGGTTAGGGGTAGTAATACCCGTTACTAACGTGATAATAATAATTTGGATTTTATTTTAAACAAGCCTTTTATTTCGAGTTTCCCTTGTTTATTTTAAGACCGTTTTCGAGTTCCTTCCGGTATTCGAGTTTTTTCCAGCTTTGGATCTGAAATATTATTGAATTGGCACATTTTCCAAAACGTTACATTGTAAGCTTTCATTTAATACCATAATTTTCAGATTCAAATGGGAAATTACAAAGATATCGGATGCAGACGAAAAAATGCAAAGTGATTCGATACTTTTGCACGCGAGTGTAGGTGCTTATCAAAGTTCAAAATTGAATGGCAATGATCACTGTTAATATTTTATTCTTTCGCAGTAACTATATAGATTATAGGCTATGTATACCCTTTACTGCAATTATTTTTTTAACTGTGTGCCAGTCTGTTAAAGTTCAAATTTAAACAAATATGTTTTAACTATCATGTGGTAAAGGGTTAATATGTAGTATTAGACTTTTCTTTAATGAGCTATCTCTACAGGGATTTTAACTTTTTCTCGAATTGTAATGTAATAATATAATATAATTAAAATTTCTTAGCGTTACTAAGTCAAGATAAGTATAAGGGTCACACAGCTATTTAAATTGTATAAGTAATTACTAAAAGTATACTCCTTAACGAAAATAAGGATATTCTTCAAATATTTTTTTGTTTAATATTTTACTTCTAACATCTAGGTACAAGATTCTCTATACTCCGGTTAGCGCGTTATTTCTTTGAAACCTAAACTGCAAAAAAAAGGGGTGCGGGAGGGGAACTTGCAATGCTAGATAGGGAACGCGCGATTTTTCCGTGGGGCGTAAGAGAGAGTCAGACATTAATGGTTGCCATGGAGACGTACTATGTTTACTCTCACTTCCAATATTAGTGTCTCACTATAGAGTGAATTTACTTCGAGCGTGGCAGCGGGGCTCGCCCGGATGTGCGGGGTCTTGGGTTAATTAGTCTATGACTTTTAACTATCATCTCATGAGTCAAATTGACATTAATATGAATTAAGACGAATACCTAAAGCAATCCACTCATGTCACACTAATACTCTTAGAGCCTGTTTCACAATGTCCAAGTAAATTATTGGATAGCTAATTAACAAATAAATTAACTGCCAGATAAAACTACCTGCAAAACTTAGCACTTTATCTAACAATTAAGCTTATTTGAAGATTGTGAAACGCCAACGATGACTTTATTCGTTAGATAAGTGGCAAGTAGCTTATTCAAGACTACTTGGACATTGTGAAACTGGCCCTTAGTGACTAAAAAACCTGACTTTAACCGTAATATTTTATATTGTTGGTAATTACGTTTTGACGGATATAAATTGAAAAACGGAAATTAAACTATAGTATATTAAATTAATATAGAAATAGAATTTTTGTCTGATACAAATGTGACTTGTATGACCCATAAACAGATAGGTTGGTATGACAATACTTATATCGCCCTAGTGTAGGTGATGCCACGTTATTTTGCGAGCCAAGACGTTTATAGACGTCATTGGAAAACGATGTCTATACAATACTGTGTTTCTCCAAAATGATTATAAAACCCACAATTTATAAATGGTGTTCACCACTTACTTGAGGTCTAGAGACTGTATCATAGACCGTATGGATTTTAGATTTCCATAACCAAAAATGATTTTTATTGCGATTGGAATGCCATCTTTGTCCTTTTGTCCTCATTCAGGCATCTGTTTACCGTCTAAATTACAGGAACACAATTTCCAGTCCAGTTTATTGTCTATATATAAGGTCTTTGTTGAGAAATAAATGGCCACTTATAACGCAACGCTAAGATAAAGTCTGTTTTACATGCTTTAACATATATTTATGTATAGCAGTTTTATAATTTTGTCTACTTTATACCGAATAGGCTAGTCAATACATATAATAAAGCTGAAGAGGGTCGAAAGTCTGTACATGGAAGATAATCGAAAAAAAGTTGGTTGGGGATACTTAGAATCGATAACAGAATACGTTCCAACAATTTTTAGATTTTTTGTCTGTTTGTCTGTTTATCTGTTTGTCTGTTTATTTGACCGCGCATCACGGGAAAACGGCTGAACGGATTTTGATGAAATTTTGTATAGAGATAGTATGAGTCCCGGGAAAGGATAATATATAGTTTTAATCCCGAAAATCAACCCTGGTGGGGGTGAAAATGGGGTTGAAAGTTTGTATGGAGAATTTTTAACCGCTGAAACGATTTAGATAGAAATGAGTATGGAGACAATTTGAGTCTCGAGAAACCTCATAGGATAGTTTTCAAACCCTTGTGGGGATGAAAAGGGGGTTGGAAGTTGGTATGAGGATTTTTTTACCGCTGAATTGATTTAGATGAAAATTGGTATAGAGATAGTATGGGTCTCGAGAAAGGACAAAGGATAGTTTCATCTTCAAAAAAGCCCCCCACCCCATATGAAGCTGCGAAGTTTCAAAATTTTTCGATTTTTAAAGTGCGAAATAAAAAAAAAACAATGATAGCATTCGATTTTTAACATTTTACTGTAAAATAAATTGTATTGCAACCATATAGGGTAAATCGCCAGTTACTGGCCACTGTCCAATAACTGGCCACCTCATACTAAAAACGAACTCTAACCTGTGTGTTGTTTGTACCTACAAACAAAATTCATTTTAGTATAACGTGGCCAGTTATTGAAACCCTTCAGTTTCTACTTCAGCTTTGTTTGTAGGTAAACAGAGTTCATTTTTAGTACGAGTATCAGGTGGCCAGTTATTGGATAGTGGCCAGTAACTGGCGATTTACCCTACATAAACGCAATATTTCACTGTAAAAATAGCAATTTTTATATTTTTTCCATACTATAAACACGGCGACTATGTGGTCGTGACGTCACTTTTGCACGTCATTTTATTAGGAGCGTTTTGAGAAACAAATGCAAATCTCAGACTTTAAGTCTCATTTCTGACTAATGTGTTGCTTTAACGCAATTGGCCCCATATAGACATTTGATCCTCATAACAAAACGAATCGATTGATACCATACATGAAAACAATTTACCATGCCTATTACCACCATTATTGCAACCACTAACATCAGTGTATTATCTGTGACAGTGTGGTAAAAACGTAAGAAAATTTATTACCGTAATGAAAATCCGCCCCTCCCTGACTACTATTTATCTCTTTTTAGGGTTCTGTAGTCAACTAGGAACCCTTATAGTTTCGCCATGTCGGTCCGTCTGTCCGCGGTCTAGCTCAGTTACGGTTCGCACTAGAAAGCTAAAATTTGGTGAGGCCTGATAAGAACTTTCAATAGATACTATATTGAATAAAATCGGTTCAGTCGTTTTTGAATTATGGGGAAAGTTAGTGTCGAATAGTAAAATGACGTAAGCGCCGCCAAATATCCCTTAATAAACGACCTTTTGAACAGATGTTTTGTAACAGGGCGGCATCTACGAAACTCTACACTGAGCATCGCCCGACATGCTCTTGACCGGTTTTTTTTGCATTGTTATCCCGGAAATCACCCCTTAAGGATTACTAATTCCAATTTAAGAAAATCCCCAGCCAGGTTATATTAGGGGGTAGCCACTACACTCGATTGAGTTAAATTTGCATGGGTCATGAACCCCCCCCCCCCCTCCAAGTGCACCTCAAATAGAAAAAAATCATTTCTGCATTTGGGGGCCCTCCCCCCCACACCCATATTTCAACCGCGCCTGTTCTTACCTTTCATGCTTAGACTGATTTGACGGGAGGATCGATTTGGATGATATTTGCCATGGACATGAACGTATAAATTACTATAAATACAAAAGTGGTCCTGTATCGTCCCATATACACCACACCTTCTACTCTCTAAGTCGTTTAAATCATGCCAAAAAATATGATAAAATAAAGTATTAATTTTTGAGTTTAGTTTCATTTAGTGGTAATTGTAAAATATTTTATTAGGACTACTGTCCTCTAGCGTATCCATCTGTCAACTTTACTTCAAGTTCCGCCTCCAGGGTAGCGGGAGAGAAATTAGGGGTGAATTTGGCGCTTACTGACACAGACCGAATTCCACGCGGGCGGAGCCGCGGGCACAGCTAGTAACACTAATAAAACAATAAGTTTTGAATATTTTACAGTTTTCGTGGTGCTATGCGTCCATTCCACTAATTTGCATATATGTAGGTCAATTTCGAATCAAAACGAATTTATTAATTTAATAGTCAACTAGATTTTTTTTATTTTTTTATTATGGGACTGACCAGCGATTGGCCCTAATCTCACCTGATGGAAAGTGAAGACAGGGCCTAAGATGGAGATTTATTTACACGAATAAAAAAAACGTGTTTATTTTTTTTTCTAACTACAGGTCGCTATCAGATATATCGGAGCGGCCAAGGTGGTCACAAATCTGAACAACGCCTCTAAACATTGTCAAGGCGATAAAGTGCATGGTCAGATGTTTTTGACTACCTTGGCCGCTCCGATATATTTGATGGCGACTGTACCTACTTATGGAATTTTGAAGATATTGTTGGCACTTTTCATACTTGTAAATATAGCTGCCTGTGCAATAATAATCAGTGCATTTTGTTGCTATTCATCGACTAGTTATATAGACGCTAGTATAATTGTAGTGATTGCACAACTTTATATAGTTAAATATGTAAGTAGTAGACAATGAAATGTAACAGACCATGCAGGCTAAGCCGGTGGCAAGACTAGGCCGGTTGCTCCAAACAGTCTGTTAACGTCAACGTCATCGTTAAAAAATCTTGTATGAAATGTTTGACAGTTTACTATGGGATGACAGCTCCATCGCCATATTTAACGTTGATTAGTTCGTTAGTTATGCGTGGTGCAACCCACCCTAAGCATACATTATATATGTAGTTCAGTAGACTAAATAATTGATATGAAAGGCATCCTTGTGAACACCAAGAACGCCTAAAGGTGTCATGAAGTAGTTGTTACCACAGCGCCAAGAACGCCTATAAGTGCTATGGCATACGCTGTCAAAGTAACCTTCATACTTTTAAATAAGGTTTATATTGGTTTGCTTGCGTCCGTAATCTTGGCGTGTGAGTGACGTTTTTGCACATGAGGTATGGCGTTCAAAAGCCCGATTCAACGTCTGTATTTCATATGACTTATTTAGTCCCCTGAAAGCTTGTGGATAGTTCTTATGCGCTGAGCTTGGAGTGTCATACTTTAGTAGTAGTAAAACGTTTAGACCATTATTGGGTCCACTTTACTGGGCAGTAGTCCTTCGTACCCTAATCGTCCATTGTATATTTTGTTTATGTACAGACAACAGCAGATTTCTTCAGGAAAAAAGCTAAAAAATACCCAGTAGCCAATCAATTTGATTAAAATTAACTTTAGCCCCTCAATAAGATTTTGAACCAGATATAATTGTGTAAATAAATAAATAAATATTATAGGACAATTTTACACAAATCGACCTAGGCCCACGGTAAGCTCAATAAGGCTTGTGTTATGGGTACTAGACGACGATATATATAATAGATAAATATGGATAAATACTTAAATACATAGAAAACATCCATAACTCAGGAACAAATATCTGCGATAAACACACAAAGAAATGCCCTGACCAGGATTCGAACCCGGGACCTCCTGCTTCGTAGGCAGTGTCACTACCGACTAGGCTAGGAGGCCGTGTATGCATTTTGTTTTAGGTATGACGACAATAACTTAATTTTAGCATACATTTTGTCCAAAAAATAAGCATAAATTTATAATTAATGTAACGATACTGTCTTTATACCAGTATGAAATCTGCTGTTGACTGAACAGTCATAAATGAGTAGAAATATTGTGAAGTCCAAATTCGTAATAATAATATATTTGTATAGTTTGTCCGGCGGCTTGAAGTAGGACGCATTTATCCTTAGCCGTCGGACAAACTATACCTACTTTACGTTATATGGATATATTAAATATCTGTATTTAGTCGACATCGTTTCGAGATTTTGACTCATCTGCGGTTTTGTCTGTGTGTAAATTTATTGTTTATATAGTAAACAGTTTATGAAGTGTTTTTAGAATAAATAAGAATATTTTCTTGAATTGGAGTTTCTGTTAATAACCGTTCTACGAAGACGAATAATATTAATAATCGTTGTTGTAAGGATATTTTCTTTGGAGTTAGTAAAAACGCCTGAATAGAGTAACTGCTTGTATAAGAAGTTACTTTTTTTTATCGCGTTGCTACATGTCACTGGATATAGATAGGCACTTCTTCCCTGGGGTAGTAGTAGTAGGAAAGCAGATGATAATGAAAATCCAGTGAGTGCTGCGAGGTCCAGATGGGACAGTGCAGCTGCCAAGTTTGTTGCACCACCCAGGGATCACGTGTAGGGTTGTCTAAGGCGTTTCCTACGGACGCAGAGTAACATTGATCAAGAGGTTACTAGAAACACTGTAGCTGTCATGAAACGGACCCAGCATGTTGGAATTGTAGTTTAAGCAAGCCTCTTTAGTTCTTCAAGCTCATTAGTAGAGTCCATAATATACAATTTATGTATAAATAAAAATAAATTATTTCTTATGCTCAGACTATATATACTACACCTTCATCATTCGTTTTACAAAATCAAGGTTTATTTTAGAGGAGTATGACAGAAGAAATAAAACGACTACTTTACCATCTGAAGGATTTTATTTTGATATTCATAGTATAACACAATCAACAGTTCTATCGGCGGTTCACGCTAATTCTATCGGAGCTGAAGTTACTTTGATGTCTCATTTCTGAACATTAGAGTAATAGAGAAACCATCGTAACTTCTTATTTATTAAATTGTAGTTTCTGATGATGAGGAATAAAAGCTACAGTTAATCATCTTGAAGGGATACTACAGACATGCCCCTGTTCGACCAATTTTGAAATGAAAGTTTCCGCGATCGTGTTTTTCACTAGATAGCAGCACCGTAGCGAGAGGTCTTTTTGACAGCTGCTGTCGAATAATTTATTTTTATTTTTATATATGGCTTTTACTTCTCGCCGATTTTGGCGAGGTGAATTCTGCCAATGTCGAGGTGTATACTTTTGATTTTATTGATCTTTAGTAATATAAATAAAAGCAACGTTGTTCGGTTGAGGCCTTGCTGATCGTAAGGTGATAGCCTCCCTACAAACACGTGGGTGGCCGAGACCCCGGATAACCGTTTGTTCAACTAAAGGGTAGTTACGCGCGTTTTTAGACTAATTTTCCATTAGTTGCACACTTGTTCGTTAGGTCACCGCACAATAAGCTATCAATATTACACACTGAACTACGTAAATGAGCAAAAAACAAAAAACTATTCTAAACACGCTGTCACTATCTTGAGCTCAAACGGGTCCAAGGAAAGAAAGAAAGAATATGATTAAACATGATTGGTGTATTTTGACAGCTGCTGTCAAAGACCTCTCGCCACGGTGCTGCCATCTAGTGAAAGCCTCGATCACGAAAACCCTCATTGTCACCCGATACAGACTAATAGCTGAACATTTCTGGGCTAATTTAAAGAAAGACGCAGTAATAAAGTTACTAGGAAACTGTTCTTGCACAACAAAGTGCCCAAATATATAAGTCCAGCTTTTAACCCTCTGCAAAACAGATAGGGTCGGATATTTTTGCAAGCGTCATTAATGGCATTATGTACAGTCGGCATCAAAAGTAACTACGCAAACGAAGACATCAAAAGTCCTTTTTAAAAGTGAATAAGAGCTTTTGACGTCTTCGATTGCGTAGTTACTTTTGATGCTGACTGTAGTACTAATATTATTCCAGGACGATAAATACAGATGTATCGTTACTCGTACAGTCGCCATCAAATATATCGGAGCGGCCAAGGTACTCAAAAGTATCGAAACACGCTCTTTATCGCCTTGACAATAGAGGCGTTGTTCCGATATTTGTGACCACCTTGGCCGCTCGGTTATATCCAGTCGCCATACACTAAATTATCATCAAGTACCAGTTGTAAAATTGGTGAAACAGTAGCTTAAAATGGAAATCATTCATGTGGACGGAATATTATACCTACATAACGTCTATCAATTCAATGGAGACATCATTTAAGTAAGTATCGGCACATTTTAATTGGTCACAAAAGTATTCGTTTAGTTCAGGGGTCTGCAAACCGCGGCTCGCGAGCCGTATGCGGCTCTTTGAAGTGCCAGTTATGGCTCTTCAAGTTCCCCTAAATAAATAAAAAAACAAATATTACTTACAGTGAAAAACCTGGCTCTTTGTCAAAAAAGTTTGCCGACCCCTGGTTTAGTTGAAGAAACACCTTTGTTATTTTCTTTGTCAAAAAGTTTTGTAAAGTTCCTTGAGAATAGAATGTACAGTCAGCAGAAGTAGCTAAGCGGGTGAGGTGTTCAAAATGATCTCCACGCGCTTATTCTCTTAATAATAAAGTCGTGTCAAGCCATTTAAATAAATATAGGGGAAATGACATATCAACGAAAGACGAGTGTCGATTTTGAGGTACCCTCGCCCACACTGTTAACTGCCCATCGGTGGACCTTATGGCTTTTGTAATAAGGTCCACCGATGTACAGTTAAGCGTGTTGCTGTTTGTACTGAGCTACCAACATGGCGGTTAAAATGTATAGGTTTTGACATCCAGAGCTCTCAATATGGCGGATTTTTCGGCCGCATTGGGTTTTTACGTATATACTCGTCATCTCTTTTTGCTTATGAATATGGCGCGGAGTTAAAACGAGGCGAATATATTTGTATGTGTTTTGATTTACATATGTCGGATCCCCTATATAGTACATCCATGTGTCAAGCGCATTTTGAAAACTCACCCGCTTAGCTACTTCTGTAATAATGTTTTTGGTGTTATGACAGCTTTAGATGTCCTTAGTATAGTGGTAATTTTTTAAGATGTCGGAATCTTACTAGAGTACCTACCTACAATTCCGACATTTCAAAAAAATCATACTATACTTATAAGGATAAAATTCAAATTGTTGTTCCTTCCATATGAGCTGATAATTAGGTATATCGACTAATTAAAATGAGCCAGTATTTTACATATATATACAAGTATCTTAGAAAATGTATACCGGTGTCTAATATACGGTTTTATAAATATATTTTTGACAAAAAATTGTGCAACGTAATGCTAACTATATCTAATTAAAAAGTTAGAATAAGAGCTATAACAATATTTTCATGGATTTAGTCAGATTATTTATAAATTCAGAAAAAGGATCTAAGATATTTTAAAGAGACTATTGAATATATACTTGTATGAATTATTTATGTGACATAAATTTAAAATGAAGAAATACGCATATGGTTTCCCACTAGCCATTAAGAAGAAATAATTTCGTCACGATAAATTAAACAAATTATGGTAGAATATGTATTAAATGTAGTTTTAGGGAACGAATTTAGCTATCTCTTAAAGATCGTAATCTATATTTTGACGCATTTGGATTCAACATCCTGTATATGTGACGTTTTCAATTAAAAGGTCCCGGATTGACGGTTGTTAATAATGATCATTACTAGTTAATTCTTAATGGTAGCAGCGCCTTTTTGACAGACAATTTGCTAGTGATACGTCTTACTAATAAAGATATCTAGACACAAGACTTGAATATCGATATGGGAATGAGAACTATGTGAAACCGCCTCAAATCCAACGTAAGTACACTGATGTCCTTAACATTTAATAATCAGAGCGACTTATATTATCTACTTACTCATGTCACGCTCACGAATATAAAAAATCAGTCTAAAATATATTAAGGCAACTTGAGAATATATAATCATATAATGCGTAGTCCGTTCGTGAATACTAAGTACAGCTATACACAAAGAGGTAAGACCTTGAAGGTAGATATACTATGGAGAGCCCTCTTCTACCACAAAATGAGGCTGAAAGAGAAACCAAAGCAGCCCGCATCTCGTTTGGCCAAGGTCTGTCACTCAAAAGAAAAATGTAGTAGGTAACTATGCATATACAGCCTTGGCCAGAAGTGTTGAGCATAGCAGTTTTTTGTTTACAGTTTTGATGTTAAGTATTATTTCCCAATAATAACAATGTACGGTGACGTAAAATATTATATTTTATTTATATATCTAGAAAACTTCACTTAATAACAATTTCAAGGTACCTATAAAAGATGAAAACTTAAGGTCACAAAAATGCGACTTTAGTCGGTGCGACAAATTGCAAATATTCTATGCAGTTACTATTAACTTCAACAAAACATGCATGTTCAGTTTGAATTAATTGATAAAATAACTTGGACTAAAGTTTTGTATGAAAATCGCAAGGGTGTTCAACACTTCTGGCCAAGGCTGTAGGTACATACATTTTTTCAAAGTAGTGACCAAATATTAACCCTGATGACGTCATTACCTCCTTAGTTAAAACGAGACGCAGTCTCTTATGTTACCCTCTTTTTCGGTCTCACTTAATGGCCGAAGTGGATTATCCAGTTTAAAATTATAACTTCATGGCCATATATAGATATGATGAGACCATGATGATAGAAAGTATTGGCCGAGAATAAGAATATATTGCACTCCTCTCTGTAACATGTGTGATAGAGAAAGTGGCAAAGGTGTAAGAAAGAGATGGGTAAATAAACCAAAAACAGGGACAAACATATTGTCAACTAATTTCTACAGCCACATTTAACCATATTAATGTATGGAGACGAACAGCGCCATCTACTAAGGCTGTCAAACTCGGAGCTCGATCATTTCTTAGCAGTGAACGGTTCTAAGCCCGGAAATTGTACTACAATTTTGAACCTTATTAAAATGGGGTACGACTTATTTTCGGCGTAGTCTCAAACAAGATTTACCGAAAATATGTCTCGTGATTTGTCATCGGCCAATGTTGTAAAAACAGCAACACTCTTAACTGTACATCGGTGGACCTTATTACAAAAGGCATGAGGCCCACCGATGGGCAGTTAACAGTGTGGGCGATGGTACCGTAATAAGATTATCAGAGAAACTGCTGTACGAGTCGTTGCTTACAGCACTATTGTGGGGCCTCGTAATAGTAGTTTATCTACACTCACATGTAAGTTCTCTAAAACGTGTTCGAAAACGGTAGGCAATGGCTAGCATTACCACAACCGATTTTACTATGATAAGCTTTTTATCTGTGGCAGTAACGTAATTTTAACTTTACATGCTCAACTATTGATGTGTTATGAGTTTTGATAACATAATGTACACCTGCACGCTCCCGCGCGGCCGCTGACACGCGCCTCCCCGACCGCCGGCACAATCGAGTTGGCCATGGCGGTGCAATGGCGGCCATTCTATGGTTTCCGAATACGGCATTTAGAATAAATAATATGAGTGTAGATAAAGCAGTGTATGCAACTGTACGTAGTTAGGCCTTAAAACACTCATGTGATCTTATTATGAAACTCGCCTGCGGCTCGTTTCATAAAACCACACTCATGTTTTAAGGACCCTTATTACGTAACAGTTACATAATTAGTACATTACTTACCAAGGACTGTAAAAGAAAGAAAGCCCGAAATCGCAGGTATTTGGAACCCGAGCCGCAGGCGAGGGTTGTAAATATGTGATAGAGGGCTTTCTTTTTTACTGCCCGTGGTGAGTACACAATTTTACGTCTCCACCTGACCATAATGCGAGTTTTACCGTACGCGTAGCGTGCGATAAAACTCACATTATGGCCAGGTGTGACGTAATAGTAGTTTATGTAACTGTTACTCGTACGTAATAAGGGTCCTTAAAACATGAGTGTGGTTTTATGAAACGAGCCGCAGGTGAGTTTCATAATAATATCACACGAGTGTTTTAAGGCCTAATTACGTACAGTTGCATACACTGCTTTATCTACACTCATATTATTTATTCTAAATGCCGTATTCGGAAACCATAGAATGGCCGCCATTGCACCGCCATGGCCAACTCGATTGTGCCGGCGGTCGGGGAGGCGCGTGTCGGCGGCCGCGCGGGAGCGTGCAGGTGTACATTATGTTATCAAAACTCATAACACATCAATAGTTGAGCATGTAAAGTTAAAATTACGTTACTGCCACAGATAAAAAGCTTATCATAGTAAAATCGGTCGTGGTAATGCTAGCCATTGCCTACCGTTTTCGAACACGTTTTAGAGAACTTACAATATGAGTGTAGATAAAATGTCCTGTCCCGATGAATCCTCTCTCTAGTAATCATACTCAGATAGCTGGGTAAGTTAATAGTGTAGTAATCACGAACGGTACTTACAGCACAGCAATGCCATGCAGCACGGTATTATGACGCTCCGATTTAAAACATTCATTGTACATTTCGGAAAATTAAAACTAAAGTAAAAAGTATGCTCAAATTATGCATTTATTTAATTGTAATCGTGTTATCACATATTTGAGCATAATTCAGCTATCATAGACATCATAGAAAAAAGTAGGTTTGTCTGTGGTAGCTGAATCTTTGTATTAAACCACAGACAATTTTCAACCACATATCCGTCTTCCGGCTGATTTTTATCTATGGTAGCTGAATTACGCTAAGTGTGTAGAGTGCCTTTCAAGACGTTTTTGATTTACATGATATTCTGTATTGCGCCCTTGACAAATAGCAACATGATTGAAACAATGCGGGTATGCGTTTAAGATAACTTTACATTAAAATAAATAAAATAATAAACTGGGTATAACATACATAACCTTTTTTTTATTTTAATACAATGAACGAATCAAACCAGCGTCTGAACCGCGCCTACCATAGAAAGAAAGACAATTAATCAAGATACTTACGTATTTAACTTCAATAATTTATTCTCCCTTAAATTCGTAAAACTCAACGCGCCACTTACTCTACAAACAATACGTAGATATACAAATATACATCACAATTATAGAATAGACAACAATGCGGCACAGGTTTCAAGAAAGACTCGTTAACCTTATAACAATGCGGCACAGGTTTCAAGAAAGACTCGTTAACCTTATAACAATGCGGCACAGGTTTCAAGAAAGACTCGTTAACCTTATAACAATGCGGCACAGGTTTCAAGAAAGACTCGTTAACCTTATAACAATGCGGCACAGGTTTCAAGAAAGACTCGTTAACCTTATAACAATGCGGCACAGGTTTTAAGAAAGAGTCGTTAACCTTTTAACAATGCGGTACAGGTTTTGAGAAAGAGTCGTTAACCTTTTAACAATGCGGCACAGGTTTTGAGAAAGAGTCGTTAACCTTTAACCAATGCGGCACAGGTTTTAAAAAAGATTGTAGTGACTATTTTAGTATTTTAATTACTTATTCTTAGTTCACACTTCATTAACAAAACATAACATTAGGACGACTCATAGGTACATTAATACATTTGTATACAATTCTTGGACATATTACCATGTGCACGCATTCTCAACACATAATTCTACCCATTACACACGTAAATGACATAAATACAACACACAACATATTTGGCGTCAAAGGAAATTTCAATACGGGAGCGAAGTTAAAAAAATATAACAAAAATAAAAAATCTACTTACAAATAAAGTGTACGGATATTTTATATATTAAAGCGATTAATATACACAATTGTTTACACATATTTTACATAATGTACAGTGTATTTACATTAACGTTTAATGTGAAGGACACCCAACGAACCTTGTTATATACATAACCGAATAGAATTCGTGAAAGTACAACAGTATGTTATATACAATTTATTCACATACTATGTTACAATGAATTTGCTATTAATATACAAATCTTAAACCATTTGACGTATTAACTTCTCAATAGCAAGCAGAATTTGTATGCTTAAAGTTTCGATTACTTGCTAGTTTTAGTTTTTAATGATGTATAATTTATTTTCATATCAGCCAACATAACAGGAATTCACGTTCCGTTTTATTTTATCAATGATTCAAATATGTTAAACACTTATTATATTTTGGTGACAAATATTTTAAAGCACCAATAGCTTGTTTTTGTTCGTAATATATTTGAAATATAATTTATTTATTACGGATATATTTTTTATGGTATTAATTAAATCTAAAGAGTCTTAAAGTTCTTAATATAGAAAACTTAGAATAGGTACCGTTTCACTATTATCTTTAATTTCATAAGCTGAAACTAGCTAAATTTAATTTATCTATAAAATCATTCCTCGAATTATATTTTATTGTGTTTATACAGTAATGTAATTTAACGATAAAAAATTTAAATAACGTGTCTTAAACCAAAGAAAATAAAATGTAATAGTAATGACCTGAATTTATTTATTATTTTAAATTAATAAAAAAAATTGACCATTTATATTAAGATTGCTCAATTAACTGGAAACAATATTTGGCAATATTGTGTGAATGTAAAAGAATATCCGCCATCTTGAAAATTTGTGCGATTCTTACTCACATTTTGTGACATTTAAATGCAGTAATTTAGTTTCAATACACTTTAAGCTTCAATATAAACCAATTATATGTACAGTCAAACGCAAAAGTTGTCAAGCAAACGAAGTGTCTAAAATCTGCACGCTCTCGCTCTCAACAATACAATCGTAAATATTTTTGAACACTTTAACCACTTAGATATTTCTGCTCTCGACTTTACAATAGTACATGAAACGAAAAAATACAAGGTAAACGTGCCTTGTTAGCATACACAGGTTCATGATACAATGGAAATAAAACGTAGCTAATTTACAATTCATAAGATCACAAATTTAAGTCTTACGGGTACGTAATAACGCTCACATCTCCTTGGCATTATTTACGTACTTCGTGTTTTTTAATAAGATAAAACATTTGGGTATTTATCGCGCACAATACATGACTGAAGCCAGTAAAATAAGGTTGCGATTTTGAAGCTTACTCGTACGAATTAGAGCTCAAAATGTGTCATATTCACTGGCACACACAAGAATAGAATTCCGTACACCGGTGTATTTTGTTAGCAACTACGGAGCGCCATATTCTTTTGACTGCTTGGACTTTAGTAAATACCATTGCAGTATTATCGACGTTTGAAGGGCTGCATACGTTCATGTATAGAATTCGGAACTGATCACGCAGTAGTGTTGTTATAAGCGCGGCAGAGCCGTTGCAATGTAATCGTTTGTTGCAATTTCGAATCTAACACGTACGCAATAAGATTCAATTTGATCATAAAAACTTTTTTTTAATACCACGACGGTGGCAAACAAGCATACGGCCCGCCTGATGGTAAGCAGCTACCGTAACCTATGGACGCCTGCAACTCCAAAGGAGTCACATGCGCGTTGCCGACCCTTTACAAAAAGGAGGATTCACTGTGTTGACGACTAAAGGAACAAGAAGGTCCCTCATCGTCAACACACTGGGTCCTCTTTGAGCTCTTTGAATCTGAATCTGAAATCTGAAAACTTCGAGAATTGTACAACTTCGAGTCTTATAGCCAAGTAACAAGGTTCATTTTTCAATCGCAAATGTATTGAACTCAGTTCCCAGCGATATACACGTATACCAGTAATTTGAAACCGTTGTTGCAATTTGGAATCTCACATAAATAATACACTTTAAGATTCAAAATAGTTTAACACTAATAAGATTGTAAACGCAAGGTCATAAGAACCACATGAAAATCACTGTAACTTTGAGTCTTATATCCAAGTAACAAGGTTGATTATTCAAACCTCGTCGCCGAGGTCCTGAACGCAGCTCTCCGCTATGGGTACGAACTTGTCCTCTATCTGTATAAGTAAGATGCTCTTGTCTACGTGGGAGCGAAGTTTGGGGTCGCGGTGGTTGGGGCTCCATTTGTGTACCACCTGGGAAAAATGGGATGTAAGTTACCGAGCCAAGATATTTTAGTCACAGAAATAAATTATCATCAGTTTTGATGATAGCGACCGTAAAAACAATTTAATTTCTTTAGTGAACTTTACTGCTACACTATAAAAAAATTACGGTTTCATCAAGTATACAGTTACGGTTTAGTCACTACACGCGACATGTTTCGGAGGCTAGGTCTCCATCTTCAAGCACTAAGAGAGCGTAGTGACTAAATACGTGAGTGAAACCGTAATCTTTTATAGTCTACTTGTTAAATTGAACTTTTTCAGCACTCCGACTCGGAAAGGCACTCTTTATCTCTTGGAAGCGGAGGGGAAAAACACATTTTATCGACATGTGGGGTAATTTGGTGCAAGTGTTGACTTGTTTCTTCATGTCATCTGGCAGGATGGACTTTAAAGAGATGATTTTGAACTAAACAATTTCGAAAGCATTAATAATAATAATAATAAATACTCTTTATTGCACACCTCATACAGTTACAAGCACAAATTTTACAATTAGATAAATTTAGGTAGAGGTAACAACAGGCGGTCTTATCGCTAATGAGCGATTTCTTCCAGACAACCTTTGGGTAGTGGAGACTAGAGAAAAACAATAAGCAGTAGGTGGTGCATAGAAACAAAAGAGACGAAATAGATAAGAAGATAACACAGCACATTCATATGAATATACATACTTAAATAAATACAAAATAAACATACATATACGTACATATATACATATATAATACACACAGTAAGAAACAACAGTGTCAACTTAAAAACCTAAGGAAGAGATAAATAGTATTCCTTGAGTTGTAGCATTCTTCGGCTTTGAAGTTTAATATTTTAGAACTTGTATTTTTCTCGCTGTGATGTGATGAAAAATGTAGTATTATACCCGGCAGCAAAGCTTGTTCAACCTCCCTTGCCTCAGGCCCTCGCACGCTCTAGATTCCATTATTCCGCCTTACGTCCAAAATCGAATTTTCAATTTTAAACTCTTGACACAATTTTGCAAATGTGTCATTTACTTTAATCTAAATGTTAAAATATTTAGATAAAAAAATATGGATGGTTCGTGTGCAATTTTTAGCTTTTCGCTTAAAAACTTCGCAGTAATTTTTTTTCTTAAATTCGGTACTTTCATAGGAATCAATTCTAAAATAAATAAAAGTATAAAACTAATTTAGTTTTAACTCACCAGTCCATCCATCCCCGGCATCGGCACCCAGCTACCCCAATAATTCCTTCCCCCCCTCTCCCTCTGCGCCTCCGAAGGCCACTGCACATCTATCCTCCTCCCCAAATTGATGCAATCATACACTCCGAGCGGCTCTACAATCAACACCTTACTGCCAACACTGACGTTCATCTTCAACTCGCTTCTGCCCGAATCCGAGCGTTTGATTTTAGTCTTTATATCCTTGTTCTTAGAGTCCTTTTTAGCTTCCTTCTTAAGGATAGACTCCTTATTAGACAGATCGGAGTAGTGGGTTTCTTTGAGCGGTATGTTTTCTGGTTTTTCTATGTAGCGGCCGGTCAGTTCGCGGTAACTTTCGCGCTCGTGGCGAATTTCTTTGCTGAGTTTGGAGAGGTCTTTAGATGTGCCCTCGTTTAGGAAGTATCTGGAAGGAAATAGTTGTTTGTGATAGTGTGCAAAGTAAGCAATTCCAAACGAGTAGCGTAAATAGCATTAACGACATACGTCAGAAATTGCTTTTCAACCGACTTCAAGATTTCGAAGGAGGTTATGAATTCGTCGGGATCTTTGTTTTTTTTATGCTTTTTATTTAATTGTATGTTCACCGATTATCCGAAGATGGCTGGACCGATTTGGAAAATTCTTTTTTTGTTTGTCCCATTGTAACCAGGTCAGGATCTGATGATGGGATCCTGGAGAAATCGAGGGAACTCTTCAACTATTATAGGCACACCTATAGTGATTTGAGTATTTTTTACAGCAGCTCGAGCATTTGCTGTTGGAAAGGTGGATGCTAAGTGAAGTCGGTTCTTTTTTGTTTAAAATTATTAGTATACATGCAGGCATCACAAGACTATGCAGCGACTGTACGATGGACAATGCAAAGATGTAAAGAGCGTTGTAAAAATAATATTACATACAAGATTTGGCAATTATTTAGTGATACGACTTAAGTTAAGTCTTAAACTGACGTGATTTTTTATAGTAGCAATAGATGTGAAGAACAAGGACCGGTTACACCGTATGATAAACGTAACTCAGCTGAGAAACGTAACCATGATTCCCATATAAGATAATTTAGCGCGGATTATTAAGCTCATAGATGCATGGTGCGACTGACCTTAAGAAAAGAGAATAATAAAATTATGTAATTAAAAAAAAATGTATGCAAAAGAAAGATGGGATGAAAGTAAAAAGAATGAACTGTAAGACAGGAACAAATTTCATGACCGATTGCGTTTCAGGCGTTAACTTGTTAAGTGTCTAAGGGTGATGTATAATGAAGCTTCGCGGTTGTCGAGCCATTGGAGAGTTGAAGAACGGCCGAATTTAATCACTTAAAAAGTGACTAATTACGTCCCGATTGAAAATTTGTCTGATGATAGTTGATATTGCCCTTAAAAACATGAAAAATCGTCAGCCGGCTGTATCGAGGTGACATAGACCGTAAGCTGATGCCCTGAAGACCGTATGTTCACGTGACCAGCTGACGGTCTTTTCACTGTCATACAGCCGGCTGGTGTTTTTATTATATATTTTTATGACATAGGAGGCAAACGAGCAGACAAATCGCCTAATAGTAAGCAATTACCGCCGCCCACGGACGCCCGCAATACAGATTTACATGTAATGTCGCCTGGGACGCGATGACCAACTAAATTAGTTCCTAGCTTACAGTAAAGAAACAGATGGTGTGCGCATGAGTCTACCTTTGTAAGTCTCTGTCTTGCCTGGCGTGCCTGTTGGCGAGGATCTTGCAGTCCGGGAGCGACACGTCGGACAGGCCGTGCGCGTGCGCGTGCGCGTGCAGGTGCGCATGCGCAGGCGGGAGCGGGAGCGGGAGCGGAGCCAGCTCCTCCAGCGAGGACTCCTCAGAGCGGCGTGGCGCCGTCGTCTGGGGATAGGCGATTTGGATGATCATCATTCAATAGAGAATATGCATGAAAAATATTTAATTGAATTTGAACAACCCCAAATTAATATAAATAAGTGGAAATCCGTAATAATTTTTAACAGTTTTTTAAAGATATTGCGGTTTAAAAATTTAAAATTTTAGGCATTTTTTTTTAATACCTTAAATGTATTTTCGAAACTTCAGTTCGATTGCTCATGTTCTAACAAGAAAAAAAAATGTACGACAACTATATAGCTAAACGCATTTTTTCGTACAAAAATCTTCCAAAAACTTGTTCCTTCCAAACAGTTTTCTGCAACTTTGTGGTCGGTGACGTCACAAACCTCACACTTTTTGTATGGAGCGTTTTGACGCGCGGCGCAGACGCCTAACGTATTTTCACATTTTTGACGTTTCAGGGCTATCAGCGTAGCAGGGCTAGATAGTAGGTTTATTAGAGACATTTGAATCTACAGGGAAATAGAATCGAATGACGTCTTCCAAAAAAATCATGCATATTCCTAATTATTAGAATTTGAGTATTTTTTTATATCACGACGGTGGCAAACAAGCATACGGTCCGCTTGACGGTAAGCAGCTACCGTAGCCTATGGACGCCTGCAACTCCAGAAGTGTCACTCCAGTGTGCGCGTTGCCGACCCTTCACAAAAAGGAGGATTCACTGTGTTGACGACTAAAGGCACAAGAGGGTCCCCCATCGTCAACACACTGGGTCCTCTTTGAGCTCTTTGGCAACCTTACTCACCATCAGGAACACAACACTAGGCTATTTGGCTATTTGGCTGTGGAGTTCTGTAAAGTGGAGGTTACAGTCACCGGCAATAGTATCTTCCTACATGAAGGCCGCAAAAATATGTCACACGCTGTTATCTGTAGGCCCATAAGAGCGAGTCATATACTTTTGCGGCCTTCATGTAGGAAGATACTATTGCCGGAGACTGTACTTCCCCAGTCGAGCTCTGCTCCAGATTTGAGCGAGATGACTATACTGTGCCCTACCACACATAGCGAGATGATTCACAGTATCCAACTCTTTTGGACGTAATTTAAGGACATACCCGTGTCCAGTAATAATAGTTCATTTTAAATAGACGGGCCCAAATAGCCCAAGCAACCTCGCAAGGAAATTGCCGCGCAAAGCAACTCGGGCAGTGTACACGCGCCTCGGCCGGTGCGAGCGGCGAGCTACACTGCTCGAGCTACTCCGCGGTAAATTCCTCGCGAGTCTGCTCGGCCTGTGTGGACCCACCTGATTTCGAATTACTTGGTCTTTCAAACTTGAGCAAAAATCAGAGTGCACACTACTTGGTTCTAGCACTACGGCAGAAAAGCTACTAACAGAAATGCTATAATGGAACAGCGATTCGGCGCCTTTTCGACAGTATGTTTTTTTAAATCTTACCTTAATTTTTGAAATGTATCTTGATGTAAATGTATTGTTATCGGGTGTTCCAGAAAGTATAAGCACGAGTGATCATTGATATAAGACGGTTTTTATTTTTATTTTGACAAATATGCTTTTATCAATATTGGATTTTAATTTATTGTTAAACAAATTCAGGCACCAATTTATTGATATCGTCAATTATAAACCAGTAATCGCATCTTGGATCTATCGCGCGACATAAGCTTCAGCACAGATTTGACTCCGATGTCTTTGGAGGCTTCCGACCAGTTTCTTTTGAAGGTCTCTATGGAAACTGCTGGCTTAATGGTTTTATCATTGGTATGTCTTGGTAACAGGCTAAAAAGTCGCGATTGGCCTGGCTTCTGGACAGTTCGCCGAACCCATCTCCGTAGGTAATGATGCGACTCTTCTGTCACTATACCGATATAACGTGGTCTTCGAGTAGGGTACAGGTGTAAAATCTTGCTAATGTGAAACAAGACTATCATGCTCGCGGGTCATGAGCAATAAGCGGCGATTCAAGTACTCTTAGATGAAGATATTGAGTGGTAACGAATAGCTTAGACAACTTCACACACTCACAGAGGGCCTACCTAACCTGTTAGATACGTACCTGTTTTTTTCCATGAAAACGCCTTTACAGGATCATTAAGACTGTGTCGAGGAGGGTAAATTTTCAGATTCTGTCAATTTACCCAGATACACACATTACCAGACTTCACGCACACTACCACACTTCTGGGGAGACAGGTCATTGACCACTATTTTTTTCGGTTGCCATTATAAGTTTGACTACACGTCACCTCCTTTGAGAAACTGAAACCATAGGTAATATATGCGTTCCAAGAAGACAGCGAAATAGTGTATTTTATGTTTAAATGATTAGTTGCGTTTTTGAGATACGAGTTTTGTAAAGATATCTGTAGAAGTCAGATTGACAATGCCAAGAACCACTTTATATGGCTCTCCATAAGGTGTAAAATCAAATGACCTGATAGTCTGAAAATATGGATACATTTAATGTGACATAAAGATGTATCCAAAACTTTACGCCTTGGTAATAGAGTCGTGGTTACATATTTTTGTCATATTCAATGTATCTATATTTTCAGACGTGACTGTAGAATATCTACACAGCTACAGTTTTAAATTTTCTATGCGAAATTGGCAAAATAAATATGTTAATTTATACATTGTTTTTATACTATGACGGTGGCAAACAAGCATACGGCTCGCCTGGTGGTAAGCAGCTACCGTAGCCTATGGATGGACTCCTGCAAATCCAGAGGTGTCACATGCGCGTTGCTAACCCTTTACAAAAAGGCGGATTCACGTGTTGACGGCTAAAGGAACAAGAGGGTCCCTGGTCGTCAATACACTGGGTCCTCTTTGAGCTCTTTGACAAAGCTTACTCACCAGCAGGAACACCACACTATGGGTGGGGTCTAGTACTATTTGGCTGTGGTTTCCTGTAAGGTGCTCTGCTCCAGATTTGAGTGATACATAGTCGTGGTTCTACATGCAGTACTAAATAACCAATAATTCTACTTTCAATCCATTTAAACATTATTTTTAACTTACGTTTGGCATACTTCTTTCGTGTGAATTTATTTTAGTATAGTATTGGAGCCACGGCTATTTAAATTTATCATATTTCTTAACGATTTGCTTCCATACAGTGTTGTGGCGCGCGTTTCAGACCGCACATTATAAACTTAAATGTCTTAAACTGTCTGGAAAGGACCTTATTCGCCGAAAGGATCAGGGACATCATAATCGAAAAATAAAGGTACACACACAGGTTTAGTTTTAAAATGGTATGACGTCATGCCGTTTGTTACGGTATGGTTTCGGTTGCGCAAACGAAATTTTCTGTACCGAAATATAACGGCACTGCAATTTTTTGCGATACCTTAACCGTTTTCTTAAACGACTCCCCGTGCCCCGCCTCATGCTCACATCCTTTATCGTCGCTCGCGCCACCGTAGCAAGTACCTACATCGTAAAAGCTACGGTCAATAATTTTGTTACCGAAATTATAACGGCTGTATATCGTTTTAAAGGTTATCGTATCGTATTATCGTAATTTTATTCCGTAAGAGTATTTTTTTTTCGCTCACATACTTAACATTACTCTTTAAAATATATCGTAGGTATGTATGTATACTTTCTGAAATGAAAAATAGTAGGGCTATTTAATAACTTAAATGAAAAAATGTGATAATCTCCCCTTTTTAAATTAATCTAAGAGCCAAAAGGAACAACTCTGAAAAAGGAATTTCCGTCATCACTATTTTCCATATAAAAAAGTGTACACTACGGACTAACCGGAATGGTTTTAAACTTGGTATTTGTGTTTTGTTGAATGGGTCTTGAAATTACTTAATGTACTGTGAAAATTTGAAGATCAAAAATAAAAATAAATTAAGGCCAAAAAAATTTTTGTGATTTCAATTGGTTTTAAAATATTATGCGCCCACCACAATGGTCTTAAACTTGATATGTACGGTCACGTCAGATAATATGGCTACATTTAATGTGACAAAAACATATATCCAAGACTTTATGCCTTGGTAATAGAGTCGTGGCTACTTATTTTTGTCACATTAAAAGTATCTATATTTTCAGACGTGACTGTACTACAGGGTGATTGGAAATTCGCCGTATGCCTTGAAAGGGGTTATTCTTTAGCTCATTTGCAATGATTTAAGTCCAGTCAACTAGGGGTCAAAACGCATTGCTTTTCAAGTTACTCAAGTTTTTTTTTTTTTTTTATCCGGCTCTCGACCTAAACCTGACAATTGTGAATAAACTACTTTAATTTGGTGCAAAAATGCATTTGTCTATTAGCTGATGAACCAGTGATTACGTTAAGTAAAAAAAAACTAGCCTAAACTTGCCAAAATTGTACAAAGAAAAGGATTTAAAATTACAAGTTTTCTGTTTTTCTCCATTTTTTTTTACATTTACAGGCATAAGGGCTTAGTTTGTTTTCAGATTCTTATCTTCTTTTATGTTCTTAGAGTAGGGCTCACTTTAAGTTGTCGTAGGTGACACTTTGATAAGTAATTAAGTAAGGTAAAGGAGGAGATTAGTACAGTTTAAATCAAATAATTTAATCTTAAAAAGTAAAATCAGTAAATCATAAATTTTAATAATCAATAAAACCCTCAATTAGCCGTAAATTACTACCGTGACAATTTTTCAGAAAAAAGAATATAGACGCTATCTTTAAAGCACGTAATTTACAAAATCTACACCTCACAATTAACCAAAAACTATAACTATGACGATATTTAAAAAAAAAAGAGTATAGGCGCCATCTTGGGTTTTAAACAGACGTAATTTTCGAAATCTACACACCCGAAATAGAAATAGAAAATGACTACCATGATAATTTATACAAAAAAGTGTATTTCCGCCATCTTGGATTTTAAAACAGGCATAATTTTTGAAAACTATACCCTCTCATTAGCCGAAAACGACTACCATGACGATTTTTCATAAAAAAAGTATAGCCGCCATTTTGGATTTTAAAACAGATTTAATTTAATAAATCTACACCCCCTAATTAGCCGAAAATAACTACCATGACCATTTACCAGAAAAAAGTATATAACCGCCATCTAGGATTATAAAACAGATATAATTTTCGAAATCTAGAAACCCTAATTGGCTAAAATCGACTACTAGTCCCTACGCCAATTTCATCACAGGCTCAATTGAACCGTGGCAAAAGCCGGGACAAACGCTAGGAGGATGGTTGTATTGGTTTGTACCACAAACTTAACTTCATTCCAAATAACATTTTAGTTGAATAAAACGTTATTTGGAATAAATCCTAGAATAATTATTCCGTTTTTCATTATTTATATTTAAATAAGATTCATGTCATTTATTCCCATTCATTTTATTTTGGATAACGAATGCAAGAATAAATTTTATTCAAATCGATTTGAATAAGAATAAAAAATGCGTTTTTTTTTAAATTCTTATTAAAAAAAAATTGCCCAAATCATCAATACGTGCAAACTATGCAAAAATAAACTGAAGATAAGAAACATTTCTTTAACAGAAATTATTTAAATTAAAGTTGTGTAAGTGCGTGAGGACAGCAAATCTGATATTCACTCAATTTGTTCCGCCGTCGCCTCTCCTGTTCCATTTCAAATGAGAAAGATAAAACCGCCTGCTTGCGCGGAAAAGAGACGGGAAAAGGGTAGCCCTATTAAAAGGTAAGTGGTAAATATTGAAGCTATCTTTACCCCATTCGACTCGGAAACCACATTGAAAAGGGTTAAGCCTATTCAAAATGATTTCCATATCGATAGGGATAGGGTTACCGTATTGAAACGATTAATCAAACGAAGGGGTTTTCCGGTCCCTGATTCGCCAGAAGGAATTAATGAAACGCCGTAGTAAAATCTCATAGCAAATATTAATTTAACGCACATGCTATTTAAGTTTACAGTGAGCAATAATTCCATTCAATCTTCCACCCCCCTTTTCACTGGATAAAACTATCATATATCGTTCCCTGGGACTCAAACTATCTTCATACTTACCAAATTATATCTAAATCGGTTAAGCGGTGTCAGCGTGAAGAGGTAACAGACAGGCAGACAAACACACTATCGCATTTATAAAATTAAGTACGGATTCCCTTAATCAAATTGAGTAATTACTTGGCAATATTGGGAATTTAGTTTTCCGGTGGAGGTACTGTGCTTGATGTCCTGGTAAGTTTTGTGGTCTTCGTTTAAACTATTCCTTCAAAATACAATATGTGTTTATACAACAATTTCAAAATTCCCCAATATTCCCTCGAGGTGAATAATCATGGGAATGGTACGACACTGCTACTCGTAGTGCCCATTTAAGGCCCGTTTTCATGATCACCGAGATGGACTCTACAATGCCATAAAGAAGCCAACCGGTAATATTTTTGATAAGTTTACAGTATGGCTGGCTCCAGAAATAGTTGCCTTTTAAAAATTTTACAGTTGCCACCAAATACATCGGAGCGGCAAAGGTACTCAAAAATATCTGAACATGCACTTTATCGCCTTAACAAAGAGGTGTCGTTCAGATATTTGTGACCACCTTGGCCGCTCCGATATATCTGATGGCGACTGTACACTACATGCTTCGTTCAGTCCAGAGTTTGGCGTTATTTATATAATTTCTTATCTATATAATTATTTGAAATAAATTTCTTCGAAGATAATTATCTAGATAAAAATGAAACTGATCTAGATAAATTCAAAATAACAAATTACGGATTATTTAGTTATTTGAAATAAAAGATGATTTACTTATCTTCCCAATAGATAATTTTTGCCCAACTCTGGTTCAGTCCAGTAAATAAGTTAATTAGCATAGAATACTGATGAAATAAAAACTGAATTTTTGTACACTTACTTTTATTATTTCGCCTGAGGTTTCGAACGCGACGTTACTTTCTCCCTTCCAGCTATGACTAAATAAAAAGTCCCGGATAAATGGTGTAAGTTAAAATCAGAAAACAACAATGTTTATTGGTTTATTTTATAAATAGGTACATTTGTATAAAGGTGATAGATTCATGCAAAGTGAAATCGCTAAGCGATAACGGAGATAGTTCAGACACACAATCCGCCGGGATGAAAACTATCACGTACACCGCTCTCAACTGGGTCCCACCAGGAGGCGAACGTAGATCTGGTCGTCCCGTGCACTCACGGTGGCGCTCAGTTGAGAAGAAGCCGTTCAGATGACCTGGAGTGATGTTACGAGCGCTCCTGACGATCGAGACGAGAGGCGTGTCCCTCTGGGGTCCAACTCGTACCATATATCTCGTGCATATAAAAACTCGATATATCTGCTGGCCTGGTCATTATTTTAATTTCTTGGTCTTATTTATCTCATCAAGAGCTCGGATTTTTCACGGCAAAACAAAACACTAGCGTAATTTAGCCAGTGCTTGAAATATTATTTTATCGATATCGATAATTCAGAACTAGAAGAAATAAAAGTCACCAAATAAAATTAATATGTAATAAAACTAATAAAAACATTTGTATAAAGTTACTATATATTAAAAACAGACGCAATTTCTTCTTCAAAATCTACGTCAGTACACACAGCAGCACAAGACATTTTATTTGGGTAATAGTGATAGGAGTAGATGATCATTATCTTTTCAACATTCTCTGGGAGTAAACAGTTGCGTTTATCACTATAAATCCATTTATGTACACTAAATGTACGTTCAACTTCAGTTGACGTCAAGGGAGCAAATTTATAGAATTCATTATCAGTTCGGGTAATATTTTCAGATATGTCTCTTAAAATTTCGTAATCAGGATTTCGTTCGAGCACGGCTTCAAATTTACGTATCACTGGTAAAAGTTTACTCCAGTTTACGTAGCAACGAACAGTATCCAGAATGAATGAGGAAGGATTCCGCAATGGATAAAGTCGAACATTGCAATTGTTCTATTGAAGAGGCTATTACTTCGTAGTTGTCGCGAATGAAATTTAACTCCGGTCGTAGTTTGCGTGTTTGAAAACATTTTTTTGCAGCTCTTATAGCTGCCGAGTCATTAGCAAGTATGGAGACGACATCACGTATTTGCTCATAGTATTGAGCGTAATATACCGCAGCAGATATCCAAGTTCCCCATCTGGTGATAATTGGCTCGGGAGGTAGGGGAATGGACGGATATTTTGCCTTAAAAAGGCGTACACGCTCTGGAGATTTTAGGAATATCTTTTTGACATTCGATATCAACCCATCCACACCTTTGAAATTATCTCGCACTTCTTCGGCAACCCGGTGCAGACCATGAGCTAAACACGTAATGTGTTTCATACGGGGAAACGTTGCTTTTAAAATACGACCGGCTTTAAGCATATATGCGGCACTATCTGTGCAAAGTAAAAGCAAATTGTTTACGTTGTCATTGAAAGAATTTTGAAACAAAAATTTTAATTGGTTTATTATTAGGTTTATTTTATAAATAGGTACATTTGTATAAAGGTGATAGATTCATGCAAAGTGAAATCGCTAAGCGATAACGGAGATAGTTCAGACACACAATCCGCCGGGATGAAAACTATCACGTACACCGCTCTCAACTGGGTCCCACCAGGAGGCGAACGTAGATCTGGTCGTCCCGTGCACTCACGGTGGCGCTCAGTTGAGAAGAAGCCGTTCAGATGACCTGGAGTGATGTTACGAGCGCTCCTGACGATCGAGACGAGAGGCGTGTCCCTCTGGGGTCCAACTCGTACCATATATCTCGTGCATATAAAAACTCGATATATCTGCTGGCCTGGTCATTATTTTAATTTCTTGGTCTTATTTATCTCATCAAGAGCTCGGATTTTTCACGGCAAAACAAAACACTAGCGTAATTTAGCCAGTGCTTGAAATATTATTTTATCGACACCTATCGAGTCTTACTAGAGTATATGACAGGTATTGCCTCAGTACATTTTTTCTTTTTTTATTCGATGGTACACCTATCAGTGTGAATGTCAAAATTTAAAAACTAACAAACGTGCGAAAATTTCGAAAAACAGGAGACTTACTAGAGCTCAAAATCAATATTTTTGACCAGTCTAAGGTGACCTACTGGGGGTTAGAAGGTTGTGCATTAATTACCGGACATCCTGTATAAGTAATAAAATAACTTTTCATTTTAGCTTTGCCATAGTCGAGCAACAAAGAGGTAGGTCTGCATGTACAACTTAGAACGAAGTAACTATACCACCTCATTTAAAATGATAGAAACGACTGCAAATTTCATCTCACATGACATATGACATTCACACTTTAACTGTCATTTCATTACGTATAAAACGTAAATTGCATCTAGGTATTATTTATTTCGCAACATACATACATCACAAACGGCCAACAAGAAATAGGTTCCATCATATATTGCGGAAATATATCTTATACAAATTTCGCGTATGCTAAGTAAAATAATTTGTTAATAAGATTTGAGTACTAAGAAAATTGTCAATTAAGTTTATTGACGTTCGTATACATTTTTTAATGTCGTAATAATACGACCAGAATAATAAATAAAAACTCCGTAAATAAAAAGTAATCCTAAACCTCTTTTCGCATTAAATAGCTTTGGAAGAAACGAATTATAAGGATTCGGTAGAAACGTTTCTTTTATGAAATCGTTAGTTGTATTTTTCTAGTATTACGACATGTAAACATCAAAAAATACAATTTAATATGACACACGGTCTCTGTTTGTTTTCCCTATTAATTTTGAATACATTTTGGCTACTGGTATCTTTTTTCGTGTGATATGATTTTCTGTCAGAATAATTGTCAAAATGAAATGTCAAAGTGTGAAATTCAGCAGCACGTCCGCATTCGACGGGCCCCGTGGGGCATCTGAGTCACAAAGACAATTTGACTGATGTGGCGAATGTATGGGAATTTCACGAAAGTTTATATTTATAATTGAGTTTCTTTGTTATTTTTATAAGGAAAAATATAAGTAACCCTTTATTCTCTAGTGCATTTATCTGGCTTTCAAAATATTATAACCATTTAATGATCATATGCATTTTTAATTCATGTTTTTCCTAAACCGCACAAACGTTTTTCTCAGATTTTGTACAACTTTACTTCGTTGTATTGAGTTAACTACAAACGGCAAACCGATTTCCAAAATTCATCTAAAAATTTTATTTCAATTTAAAGCAGCTATACCCAGTTTTTAAACATATCAATGGATTTCCTGCGTGGGCTTTCGTGAAAATACAACGCACAATAAATGAATCCTCCGCGAAAGCCCGAGAACGCAACTCTAGGACCCGTACCCGAATTTGACAACTGCCGTCAAAGATAAAAATATACACAAGGAAAGTATTATTTCTTCTATTTATGAAGAAATTGCAAGTTATTGAATTCCCGTGTGTTGCATCGCTAACCAGTGCATCGCTCCATCAGCGACCTAAGTGTGTTTTCGCTTCTAGCAAACCTCGCGACGGCTGTACTGAACCTTTACATTTTGCATGTGATTTGAAGTGAAACCCGCAATTTTTTATTATTATTTTAGTTTTAATTTCTATTGTGTTTTCTAGTTTAAGCATTTTATTTTTATATAATAAGTTTTCTATGCCGGATGTACGAAATACTTTGAATGCCGCCCCCACCACTACGGCTCCGCTCTTAGTTCAGTGCCCACACTGCCCACCAGGCCGTGCTTTCAAGGGGCAACGTGGACTTAGCGTACATATTGGTAAGATTCACAATAATCGCCCTGCCGAGTCCACGCCACCCGTTAACCCATTGTCGGCACCTAGAAATCCCAATTCGTCAAATATTAATACACCCTTCTTTTCTGAAACGCTAAGCACCTTAAAACATTCTATCCCTATAGTAAAACGAATTCCCCGCAGTGCGCGTATCCCGGTAGCTCAGAAACTGACCGCTGATGTGAAAGCAGCCGTGAATCAAAACTCACTGGAAGCCTGGGAGAACCTTCTTACTTTCCCCTATAGGGTTCTTCATGTCAAAGCAGAAGTGCAAAGAGATGTTTCACTGACAGCCAGGATTAAACAAAATTGTGCTAATCCACATGTCATTACCAACTTAACGAGGCCTGCTTTTAAACAAAGCTTTTCCTTCAGCCGACATGTTGAAACTAAAATAGGGGAAGGTAATATAAAAGGAGCCGCACGCCTTCTATTTTCTAGCGACGCGATTGCCCCTGACACTTCTGATACATTAGCATCTCTTCTCAGCAAGCACCCGAACCCCGACACCAACACCACCCTACCTGATCCCCCCGGCCCCTCGGACCCATGCCTCCAAGTAACACCCGAGGAGTTGTTCGGAGCCATCTGCTCGTTTCCAAATGGTTCAGCTGGTGGCCTCGATGGACTGTCGCCACAGCACCTTAAAGACCTTCTTGGACACTCCTGTGGCGAAGCTGGCGAGGCGCTTTTAAAAGAATTAACTTCATTGATTAACCATATGCTACTCGGGAGGGTTAACCCGGATGTCACAAATATCCTCTACGGAGCCAACCTATGTGCGCTAGCAAAGAAGGACGGCGGGATCAGGCCCATAGCAGTAGGCACAACCTACCGCCGCTTGGCCGCCAAAACCTGCTGTAAAGCGGTATCGGACACGCTTAAAAATTACTTCCAACCAGTTCAGCTAGGTTTCGGCTCCAAAGGTGGATGTGAAGCGGCGGTACACTCCTTACGTGCCTTCGTTAAAAGAAAAGAAGGCGAGGTATTACTGAAGGTAGACGTACGTAATGCCTTCAATTCAGTCGACCGGGGCGCCTTGCTGACTCAAGTCAAAGAAAAAGTTCCGGAGCTTTTTAGGTTCATTTGGCAGTGTTACAGCAGTCCCTCTAAATTACTTTTCAAAAATAACCCCTTAATATCGTCTGTCGGATGTCAGCAAGGCGACCCTCTCGGACCAGCTCTCTTTGGTTTGGTCATCCAACCAATCATTCAACGCTTAAATTCAAAATTTAACGTCTGGTACCTCGACGATGGTACCCTGGGAGGCAACGTCGAAGAGGTTGTTGCAGATTTAGAAACTCTCGTAACGGAATTTTCGCAAATAGGTTTAAGTTTAAATTTTTCTAAATGTGAAATATATTTTTCAGATAACTACACACAAAAAGACACAGCTCTTGCCAAATTCCATAGCTTTGCACCGGACATCAAGGTTTTAGACTCAAGCACACTGTATCTTTTGGGTTCACCCATCCTCGACGAAGCCTTTCCAGGGTACATCAACGATAAGCATCAAAATTTTAGTTGTTTTTCGGACCGCTTGCTACAAATTAACCCTCATATGGCCTACACAATTATCAAATTTTGCTTATTTGTCCCCAAATTTACCTATGCCCTTAGATGCAGTCATCTGTGGAAGCATCCAAACCTTTTGGCAAAACTTGACGAAATTATAAAAAACACAGTTTGCTCAGTTTTCAATATATATTTAGACAACCGTCAGTGGACCCAAGCCACTTTGCCCATCAGACACGGTGTCATTGGAACCCGCCAAATTGCCAGCATCGCCTTACCCGCCTTCCTTTCTTCAGGTCATAGCGTTCAAACACTGTTCTCAAAAATTCTAAAACTTAACCCCATTATTTCGGACATACCTTTTTTATCAGAAGCTGTCGAGTCTTGGAAAGCCGCTTGCCCTAGAAAAGACCTGCCCGAGATGCGCCATTCGCAACACCAATGGGACGAGCCGCTCTGCGCGCTGGTACGTGACAATCTATACGAAACGGCCACCAGCCCCGCAGAGCGAGCTCGTCTCCTTGCTGGAACGAAATGGGAGTCAGGCTCATGGCTGCAAGCGCTTCCTTCACGGAATCTTGGCACACTTCTCACGAGCCACTCATTTAGATTTGCTGTGTCGCTACGCCTGGGGGCGGCATGTGTGGCTCCACATCAGTGCCACTGCGGCGCTAGTGTAACGAGGTTTGGTCTCCACGGTCTATCATGCTCTAGAAGCGCCGGCCGTATGTCGCGCCATGCCAGTGTTAATGACATCTTGCGCCGAGCCCTCGTCACCGCCGGAGCGCCGTCGGTTCTAGAACCGACGGGTCTAGCGCGTGACGATGGTAAAAGGCCAGATGGCATGACCCTGGTTCCCTGGAAGTTGGGACGGCCCTTGGTTTGGGATGCCACATGCGTCGATACCCTCGCACCGTCCCACCTTCCACGGACATCAGCCAGGGCCGGGGCTGCCGCCGACGCTGCCGAACACCTCAAGCGGCGCAAGTATGTAGACATTGACAGTGGTTACATGTTTGAGCCGTTTGGGGTGGAGACGCTTGGGCCGTGGGGACCAGGAGCCCACAAAATATATAAGGAGCTAGCCAAGCGCCTTATTAATGCGACGGGTGACCAGAAGGCTGGGGCATACTTTGCCCAGCGCATCGGTATTGCCGTCCAACGCGGCAATGCCGCCAGCCTTCTGGGCACCCTACCGGTCGGATCCGACTTGGAGCCCATTTTTTATTTGTAAGTATGTTTTAGATTTTAGTATTAGTTTAGTTTATATGTAGTTTTATTTTTAATGGTAAGTTATACGTTAACTACTAATAATAATCGAGTACTTATTACTTTAAATTGTAAACACACTCTTTGTTGTTATAATAACATATAAAATATAGATTTTTGTAAAGAATTGTGAACTCAGGAACCTAAACGGTGACTGCTGTTTTTGCTGATTTTGTACGACGCCCTCTTAACATCCTGGCTTTCTCATACGGTGTAAAATTGGTCACTGGAAGGATTTTGTAGTCAAATTTTATAGTGCGTTTCGACATCTATAATAACGCACGACGATTTTTAGCACATAGAACTTTTTCACGTTTTGGTTCACACATGCAGCTTGTTTAGTGCTCCGTTTTGATACTTTCTGCTTTTTTTAAGGTCTTTAAATCAATTATTGCCTTGGCCCGTTGAACATTGCGAGCCGATTTTTGTAGTTTTTTGGCCACCTCCCTCACAGACGAGTTATTTTTTATATATAACACCTTGTGAAATCTTACGGTCCAAATTTCAATCTACAGGCCCCCTTTTCGACCACTTTTTGGTGCATCGTAAAAGAAGAATTCTCCACCAGAATTTGGAATAATCGTACGTATGGCTCCGATACTAACTCCCACAGATTTCACCAACTCTTTGAGCATTATGTTAAGAACTATACCGTATTTGTGCAGAATTAGTTTTCGTTTATCTGGAGAAACGCCTCACATTTCGCATATTTTGCATATAATTTATGCGACAAATGTAAATATTTGTTGCTAATTAAGGAAATAACAATTCCATATTACTGTATTTTTCTAGTCAGTATCATGAACAAAGATGTTCATGAAGGCATTGCAAATTCATGCTTATACTTTCTGGAACACCCGATATGTATTTTGTTTTAAGTACCTTGCGCAATTGGAATGAAGTTTTTTTATCTATCTGGACTCTTGTGTATAAGAAGTAGAGTAACCAGACTTACCTTGGAGCTGGCAGAACGCCTCGGCTGGTCCCGCCAAGCGCCTTCCCATCCGCTACCCGCGGATCCCTAGTTACAACAGTATTTATTTAAATCTCGTTGTCAGTGAGCAGTTTCATAAGGTCAAATTTCGTTGTTAGTGTCATATCAATATATATAAACGATTAATTATTTGTTCTCCTCCATTCCAACTCCATTCGGTCAATTACTTTGTAATTAAAGTAATTGACCGAATGGAGTTCTTGAAATGCGAAATGGAGTTTTTAATTTTCATCGTAACATTCACAATCGCCATCAGAAATATCGGAGCGGCCAAGGTGGTAATAAATATTTTCTCCAATGTACTCGGAAATGTTCACCTTACTGTAGTAAAATTAGTACGTGAAGTTCGTCATTATTTACTAATATAAATATAAAAAAATAAAAATCATTATTGTCCTGTTTTAGCGGACGACAAGTTGTACTTGTCGTCCGCATTGTTTTTTACCTTTTAAACATTTCATTAAACAGCCAACCGTCTGAACGGCAATCCTTTCAAACTATAGGATAGAGCGAGATAGTGAGATCAAAAACCTTCGTTGTCTCATTCTGTGTCATAGCTTGCATGACCACCGCGTCTGATCGTGCGAATACGGCTTCATATAATCATAGACAAAACAACTTTTTTTAAGGTTTAAGCTTTAACAGTTGTGTGAAAGGAGCATATTTAATACTGCCTTAAATAGTTTTTGACGAAAATTGATTTTTAAATATTATTTGAATGAACTTTGGCAGATGATTGGCAGTATAGGTAGTGCTCTATACTAAAAAAAATATTGTAAAGGGAAGCTAATTCATAAATTCATGATATTTAATGCTAACCTAAAAATTTAATTTATTTAATTTACTTTATTTCCTCGCACATTTGGAGAAAAGCGTTATATATGCCTCGGCGGGAATAGAAATTCGTGGACTCGTCTTATATTGTCAAAAAATCGCTCGTCCACGAATTTATCTTTCCCGTCCTCTGCAATAATGTACTATTAAATAACAACTTTATTGTCTAGGCGATAAAGTTCTTGTTCAAATATCTCTGAGTGTCTTAGCCGCTGCGATTTATTTGATGGCGACTTACAGTCGAGTGTAATTACATACATTGGATTACTTTATGAGATTATTTGTTTGATTGAAGACATTATATCATAAAATAATGAATAACACAACAACGAAGAAAAGATGTAAACCCACAAAAGTGATGAAAAGTACCTGTGTGTCGTCAGGCTTGGCGTCCTCGGCGCGCGACTCCAGCCGGAACGAGGCCGGCCGCGCGCGCTCGCGCCGGGGGCGGCTGCGGGCGCCGGCCTGCACGACATCGGTTCCATTAGAGGCCTACTCGTAGTTGGTACCGGAGTAACAGTATCTTCCTACAGGTAGGCCGCAAAAATATGTGACACGCTCTTATAGTCCTACAAATAAGAGCGTCTTACATATTTTTGCGGCCTTCGTGTAGGAAGATACTACTGCCGGTGACAGTACATTACACTAATACATCATTATGGAGACGTCAAATGTGGATATTTGCTGTTATGAAAACATTAAAAAAATATATATTATAGGACAATCTTACACAAACCGACCTAGTCCCACAGTAAGCTCAATAAGGCTTGTGTTGTGGGTACTAGACGACGATATATATAATAGATAGATATAGATAAGTACTTAAATACATAGGAAACATCCATAACTCAGGTACAAATATTATAACCACACAAATAAATGCCCTGACCAGGATTCGAACCCGGGACCTCCTGCTTCGTAAGCAGTGTCACTACCGACTGGGCTAGGAGGCCGTTAAACACGTTAACATTAAATCAATACAGTCCAGTCCAACCTGTCTGGTGAGGTCCTTGCCGTGGCTGCGCGCGCGCATGTTCCGCTCGCGGCGCGCGGAGCCGGGCGCGCGCTCCTCGCTGCGCCGGCGGGAGTCCGCCGCGTCCCGCGTGCTGCCGTACGCTGAACAAGACGCCACGTTTATACTCAACTACCGGAGTTACAGTTTATTTATATTCGAATAACCGTTATGATAATACTTTAAAAGGTATACAACATTGATATGGCGACCGTTAAACCTGTTGTAGCCTTACAGCCTTTAATATATTTAATTCCAGTGTGGCTATCCAGATCAGACTGTACACCACGTTATATTTGAATGTCTCATCACCAACTATGATCCCTTGACAGCTATGATTCCTTGGACCAGACAAACGAAGCCATTGACTTGCTACAGTCTCATGTCACAATAATTCCAGACGATATATTGTTTGAAAATGTTAAGCCAGCAGAAGTTAGGTTTGTAGTAAAAAATATAAAACCAAAGACATCAAGTGGTTACGATGAGATCCCTATTGCTGTTATATAAGAAAATATTGACATCCTTGCAGACCCACTGACTTATTTCTTCAACGAATGTTTTGATACTAGCACCTTTCCGGATCAGCTTAAGATTGCAAAGGTTTTGCCAGTTCATAAAAAGGGTTCCAAAACTGACCCTAAAAATTTAAGGTCGATATCTCTCCTACCAACACTCTCAAAACTATTAGAGAAACTAATGAAAGACAGGCTAATTAAACACCTTTTTCTACATAAAATATTAAGTGAATGACAGTTTGGTTACCAAAAAAGCAAGGGAACAAAAGATGCAATCACGACCCTGATTCAAGAGATAGTAGCACAGCTTGACAAGATAAGAAAAGTTGCGGGTTTATTTTTAGATTTAAGCTCTGCTTTTGACATGGTGGACCATAACTAACATCTTACTCGCAAAGCTGGAACATTATGGAATTAGGAATAAAACGTTGTCACTTTTTCACTCGTATTTAAATAACAGGAAACAATTCATCCAAATTAAGAGGACACTAAACAACGAAGAGATGGTTTGTAGAGAACTACAAACCATTATATTAGAAAATATGGCCAAACTAACGAGGGGAGTTCCACAGGGATCCATTTTAGGTCCCATATTCTTTATAATTTTTTAAAATGATTTGTTAATTTATATAACTGATACCCTTCCAAGCACGCAAGTTGTTACTTTTGCTGATGACACTAATGCCGTTATATCTGCAGAAAACACTACACTACTAAACAGAGTGAAGTGAATGAAGCCTTAAAGCTTTTTAATACTTGGTTTAGAACTAATAATATGGTATTAAACTGCAAGAAAACTAATGTTATACTTTTCAGAACTACTGCCAGAAATAGAGAAGAATTACAAATCGAGTCAAATGGCATCGCTATACATCAGGTGGCAGCAGTAAAATTTCTTGGCGTTGAAATAGATGAATTCCTAAACTGGAAAAACGAACTGCTTGCTATAGCAAACTCTATTAGCTCTGCTTGCTATGCATTAAGGAGTCTTAGAGAAGAGGCAACATTATCCCAACTTAAAATGGTGTACTATGCATTGATAGAATCTAGGATACGGTATAGCATCAAGTTTTGGGGTAATAGTTATAAGTACTATAGTAAAAATACAGCTTTTTTGGCTCAGAAAGAGGCAATTAGAGCTATAGCTAGAAAGCCCCCATGGGAGCCCTGTAAGAACTATTTCTTGGAGTATAAAATTCTCACTGTCCCTAGTCTGTACATCATGGTGGTACTCACGGATCTAGTTAAGAATATCTCTGATGTAGAAACGACGGAAGAAAAAGAACGGCGTCTTGCTACTAGGAGAAAAGACTTGCCAATGACAATGCAGACTAGACTCAATGTTACTAAGCACTCGGCAGCGTATCAGTCAATTGTTCTCTTCAATAAATTACCAATTGAATTGAAGGTGGTCGCCAATATCATCGCGTTTAAAAATAAGCTGAGGGCATTTTTGCTGAACAAGTGTTACTACTCCATAGATGATTTTTTTTTGACATGATGACTATGATGTGCTATGTATATATGTGTGTGTGTGTGTGTGTGTGTGTGTGTGTGTGTGTATGTGTGACTTTTACTGATTACATTTTGACATGAAAATTAATTTATTTGTATATAGTGTACGTAGTTTTAAGTGTTTTAAATTGTAATTATTTTAATCTAGTTGTACTGTATTTACATAATTCAAATGCAATGTATATTGTTCATGAATAAATGAAAATGAAATGTCCCATCACCAAGTTTAGTGGGAAGCCGGCGGATCTCAAATTACTTACGACGGACGCAATTGCATAATTAGATTCTAATATTTAAAAAAATTAAGTACAGAACATATGTTTATGCCATACGATAAATAAATAAAATAGGGCATTCCACGAGCTGTCTCGTACAGACGCGTGTTTATCTCTGTCTAGTATAGTAGAGTTATCTTCGCAATTTTAATTGGAAGATCATAATTCAGTCCATTTTTTAACTCTTTTTTTCGCTGAAAATGGAACTCCAAATCATATCAATGGGGAAGACAACTGTCACAATTACATTAACGACAATGGTCCTTAGAAAAGTTTAATTTAGATAATCGTCTAAGCTCAAGATGGCTGGCGGCGTCTTTAGAACTGTTCGGTGTTGTAATATTGATAGCTTATTGTGCAGTTACCTTTACAATCAACAAGGCCTTAACCGAACGTTGCTTTCATTTTATTTTATCCAAAATGAATAAAATTATAAGTACACCCTGACAGTGACATTGGCAGAATTCACCTCGCTAAAACCGGCGAAAAGTAAAAGCCATAAAAAAAAGTTAAATTTGTATGGCGGAATGCAGTTTTTATTTATTTTCGAGAGACTGACTCACTGTTTCGTCTCGCATGGGTCCTCAAGGGAACTGGTCGTGTTTACGAAATACTCTAAATTAAATTGCTGCAGAATAAAGCTACAAAAAGGAATTTTGCCTAAGAAAAGCCTTCTGACTGTATATAGTTTCCGTAAATTGTTAAGGACCATTCATCTTTTGCCTCTTTCTTTTGTTGTATGGAATCTGCAAGAGCGTGGCCTACAAATAATTTTCACCGGGCTTCCCCATTCTCAGAAAATTCGCGTTCGTACGGGACAACGGTAGACTTTCTTGTGTGTTACGGCAATACCTAATCCCATGCATATCAGTTGACGGCGGGCATTGACCTTCAACCTGTATCGGCAATGCATTTACTCTGACGTCACATACACGTTATATCGTCATGTTACCAGCAGCCAATAAGAGGCATATATGTCGTGATCGGCGACCAATGACATGACTGCCCGTCATCCCTTCAAGCACCAATCAAGCCTGAGGATGACACTTGCAATCTCACTCTTTGTTCTTTTTATATAAATTCATTTACACAAAAATAATGTAAAATCCCGGATTAAATCTATTAATTCGATGAAATTCTTTTCATTCTTTCTTTTCTTCCTTCGTCATTTCAACAACCTACTGCCACCTACATCACCGCAAATCCAGGCGATCAATGAGCACCCTATGTCTATACGCGCAGACACTGTGGAATGGTCCAAATGCAAAAGGGAATAAAGACATTTCTGTAACAAGTTATGCTTGTTATCGATGTTATCATCATCATCATCAATTATTTAAGAGCTGGGCTCTTGTCGGTGGAGCAATTTCCATGTATGTCTGTCGTTTGCCTTCTCCTTGACAGCCTGATACGACACGACGTTTATTTTTTCCTTGACTTGATCCATGTATGCAATTCTTGGCTTCCCTGGTTTCCTCTTTGCTTCAACTCTCCCTTCTAGAATGTTCTTAATAAATTCGCCATGTCGTAGCAGGTGTCCAAGCATCCTTCCTCTCCTATTTTCTATGGTTCTCAACAAACTTCTTTTTATACTAATTATCATATTCAGCACAAACCTGCACACAATGGTATTAAATATAAAATGAGGCACGTACCGTTGGCGGTTTCCTCCTGCGTCCGCTCGTGCGAATGTTCTCGCAGCAGGCCGGCCAGCGACGCCAGCGTGGCGCCCGGCTTGCCCGCGCCCGCGCTCGCCAAGCTCCCGCGGGTTCCCGCTGCCAAATAGAGAACATGCATGAAAAATATTTCATTGAATTTGTTCCATAAACACGTTCAACTACCCCAAATTAATATAAATATATGGAAATCCGTAATAATTTTTAACAGTTTTTTAAAGATATTGCGGTTTAAAAACTTAAAATTTTAGGCTTTTTTTATAACTCAAATGTATTTTCGAAACTTCAGTTCGATTACTTATGTTCTAAGAAGAAAAAAAATGTACGACAACTATATAGCTAAACGCATTTTTTCGTGCCTAAAATTACAAAAATCTTCCAAAACTTGTTCCTTCCAAACAGTTTTCTGCAACATTGTGGTCGGTGACGTCACAAACCTCACACTTTTTGTATGGGGCGTTTTGACGCGCGGCGCAGACGCCTAACGTATTTTCACATTTTTGACGTTTCAGGGCATCATAGATAGTAGGTTTATTAGAGACATTTGAATCTACAGGGAAATAGAATCGAATGACGTCTTCCAAAAAAATCATGCATGTTCCTAATTGGTATTTTAAAGTGTTTTTAACATGTGGACGAATTTAGTGAAAGGGCCCAGTTTCTCAATTTACATGGAAACTTTATTATTTCACTAATAAATAGTGTAAATTACTACGATACACTACACAGTAAACCTTAGCTACATTTAGGCCTTGTAGATGGGGAATCAACATTAAGATCGACACTAATCTGTCCACGACATGATATTTAAACTTCAATCGAAAATTTCGCTCATATATTACTTTTTTACTTTTATATCATTTTGGCTGTACGCCACCATAGGTCATAGTATGACGCCGCTATACGGCGGAAACAGTTCGCAATATCGTTTGCTCCCTCTAACGCATAGCTGCATCCCCATGGTGGAGGGTAGCCCTTACAGCAATTTGTTCTCTGATAGACCTAAAATTTTGATAAATATTAAATCGGAAACGTGATTTCTTGTTATCTCCAGAGACATTTTGGTGACGCTAAAGTCGTGACAAGTTAACAAGTTAATATGCACATACTGTTCGGTATTAAAACCTTATTTGCATTTTTTTTTGACGTAAAAACATATTATGTCAAAGTCACACTTAATTTTCATATGACATTAATTTTTATTATATAACTATTATTATTATTATTATGAGCCCATTGTGTCCCACTGCTGGGCAAAGGCCTCCCCTCTTTTCTTCCAGTCGTCCCGGTCTAGCGCTACCTCTGGCCAGATTATATAAATAAAGAACCAGTAAATATTATTATAACGTTTCATTAAGGTTATGTAGATAGAAATATCACATAAATTTTTGGTCCTGAATAAGCTTCCCACGTAACGATAAATAGTAAAGAACTACCTATCAGATGCTGCGCACTATACTGTAAAGGTCGGGCTTTGAGTTGATCTTGTTTAATGTCGAGATCTATTGAACGTCGCTCTTCAAAGTTGTTGACACTTGTTTGTACAAGGTGCCTCCACTCCGGTCTTTCAACTGCGCGCTCCTCCCAGTTGTCTGGGGTTATATTAGTCCTTTTTAGGGTTCCGTAGTCAACTAGAAACCCTTATAGTTTCCCCAAGTAACACAGGAAGCATTATAACATATGAATAGTTAACTTATTTCGAACTTAAGGACCGTATGAATTCTTATATACGTTCACCGAGCAACTTGGCGCATTATATGATGCTTTGAGCTGTATAACGGTTGTATAATGGCATATCTAAATGCTTTTGTAAAGCCTTTAGCTTTAGTGCAGCAAACCACAACGCAACTGTACAGCTTTCGACTGTTTAAAAGCACTTAAGTGCTTTAGGTTCTACAATAGCATTATATAATGCATTAAGCTGTATAACGGTTGTATAATGGCATGTATAAATGCTTTTTTAAAGCCTTTAGTTTTAGTGCAGCGAACCAAAATGCAACTGTACAGCTGAATGTTGTACAGTTGCGTTTTGGTTTGCTACACTAATGCTTCGGTGTGGTTTAGTGCCTTAGGTTCTACAATACCATAAATAAATGCTTAATGCTGTTTATGAGCATGAATATTAGCCATTATAATGCCACCTAAATCCGGTATACAGCTTTCAGCTGTTTTTAGTGCTTTAGGTTCTACAATAGCATTTTATGATGCTTTACGCTGTATAACGGTTGTATAATGGCTTTTGTTTAGCCATTAGTTTTAGTGCAGCGAACAACATGCAACTGTACAGCTGAATGCTGTACAGTTGCGTTTTGGTTTGCTACACTAATGCTTCGGTTTGGTTTAGTGCCTTAGGTTCTACAATAGCATAAATAAATGCTTAATGCTGTTTAAGAGCATGAATATTAGCCATTATAATGCCACGTAAATTCGCTATACAGCTTTCAGCTATTTTTAATGCCTTAGGGTGTACAATCGCATTTATAAGTAGGTAATACGTTCCTAATGCAGTATAATAGCAATAATATAAACCATTATAAAGCCAAGTAATTCACTATAAGGGGCTGTTCATAAATTACGTCATTTCTAATGGGGGGGGGACGACTGTCTGGACATCGGATGATGGTAGCATGACGTAGGAGGGGGGGGGGGGGGCGGTCATTCCGAAGATCACATCATCAATGTGTAAAAAAAGGAATGAAAGTCGTGTTTCTATAAACTTTTAATGCTTTAAAATATTATCTACTAAATAGTTTTTTATTTTACAATTAAGCTTAAAACGCATTTTTTTAAATGACGTCACTTTATTTGGCAGGGGGAGGGTTGGATGATTTTAGGGGGGGGGGGGGTGCCTTAGGTTCTACAATAGCATAAATAAATGCTTAATGTTGTTTAATAGCATTATTATTCACGTGTAATGCTGTAGGCATAAATAAGGCATTTTTTAAGGGTCACTGAGCTGCTATTGGACTAAGAGCTAGCCACGTCAGATATGACACAATAATGAGAGCAACAAAACCCGTCTGGTTAGATTGCTGTACTATTCTTGTTGCTAGATTCTGGCATCTGGCAGCTTTTAATGGGTGGAGGTCACAGTGACAGACTAGCAAAATGTTTTAATTGGAAAATAGTAATACCAAACTAGGTAAAAATTGCCGAAGTTGTCTCAGTTACAGAGGCGGCTCGTGACAAAATTGTATGGGTGTTCACTTGAAATAAAACAATGAAAATACTTATATAGCGTTAGCAGTACAAAATATAAAAAAAATACTTATAGAGGAAATACATACGTCTGTCTTTTGGGTGAGCAAAAATATCCATAACTTTTTTGAAAGACACGGAAAACTAAATAGTTTGTTACTCTCGTCACAACCACACAACCACGGTGTTTACACATATTGTTCGGATTTAAACACACACGTATATGTTTTGGTTTTCGTCGTACATTTTTGCGTAAGGTCAAGTTCAGGCCGTGGCGGTCCCTTTGCCTTCAATTCAAGCCGAATTGTAACGTTTTTTCACACTTTTTAATGAACGCCACATTAAAATTGTCCATTTTTACACTCACAAGTAATAACTGATAAGTACAGGTTATTTCAACACGTATTAAATGATTATTAATAAGAAAAATCCCGAATTGGCATTCGCGCGCATGCTTTTAAGTTGACTAGTGTTTGTTTATATAGGAGTGGCAACGTCGCGCGCAATCGCTGTCGTGCGGCCGCGCGCGGTAAATTAACCCGGCAACATCGCGTGAGCGGCGCTCCGAATTTGGCTATTTTGTCATAGAAAATCTTTTGTTTCACGCGCAGGACTGTGGCGAAATTTCTCTTTCACTCTTATTGGATTTCGTATTAGGAAATGTACTGAATCTTGTTTCATTGGAGCGCAATCGTGAGCGCTCCGCTTCGCGCGTTACCTATGAAATGAAATGATACAGGTGATAGGATGATGGGTGATCTTGTAATGTGTAAAGGTAATTATATTATTGGTATTGGCACAGTACAGTAGTATTTTTACAATAGATTTTAAGTAGTAATATTAATAATGAGTTTAATGAGTATAATTTTATTAAGTATAATTATTTATGGGAGTTCACTGCACCAGCGCTCCTTAGGGCGAGCCGCCTCTGCTCAGTTATAAAGGACAGGGCCTATATTTTAAGGGGCTCCCTGGCGCCAACGACCTTAGATCTGATTCCCTTAGTTTTCTAATGATTTATATAGCTTATCATATTATCAGTAACGGCTTTAAACAATATAGTATCCTATATTTACTTCAATATTCATTGTCTTCGAGATATTTGACATCAAAGTCGAACCGGTTTAGGCTAAAAAAGTGGTTTTATGGTCATAAATTTTGTTTTAAATAGTTAAAAATTAAAATCTCTCCACAGTTTTTAGAGACATCGAAGAGGAACCCTAATATGTAGATTACGTATATGTAAGATTCTTTACACCATTCGAATATCGATAAAAGTGTTTTTTAGACCATATTTTAAAAATATCATAAAAAAATAACGGCTCATTTATTTCAAGATCCGGCTCTACAGAATGGAGATAAAAGATTCAAAAACCGGTAGTCGTTTGCCTTATAATTCTATCTATAGGGAATATGTTGGAATATCGACTCAAAACTGGTCAAAAATCGATAAAAAAAACGTTAGACCAAAAAATATTGTGTATTATTACCATACATCGGGGTTTTCGGTGCGGGAATGTTTGACATTAGCCAAAGAGTAGGCATTAACTTAAAAAACAGAATGTACTCTAGCACGTTTCTACCTAATGAATAATTGATCGAAAAAATCATACGTATATACAATTTACATGTAATAGCTGACTATTATGTATATATATATTGTAGGTACATATACATGTAGGTACATGATTTTTTCAAGTATTTTTTTATTAATTCATGTAATGACTGATCATTGTCAACCTCTTCAGTTAATCAAATAACGGGTTGGCTTAAAGTAATGAGAATTTTAATTAAATATTATTTTAAATAAAACCAGTAAGTATAGGTGAAAACAGTAATATTTTATTAAAATCCATTAAAACTAGTATTTCAATATCTAACTATAATATGCAAAAAGGACCTCCATCTTCAATTTTTCGCAACTTGGTTTTAACCCCTCTCATCATACTTTGGACTACATCCAGCTTTACTTTTTTCAATTGACTTTGTATTCTGCGTTTTAATTGTTTTGGTGATTTTGCTTCCCATCCATCACTGTAAACCAATCTACTCAGGATTGCCCAAAAATCCTCAATTGGACGAGCTTTAGGGACATTCGGAGGGTTTGACTCCTTGGGTACAAAATGTATGTCTCGTTCCGTCAGCCACTTCTGGGTACTTGTTGCATAGTGGGAGCTGGCTAAATCAGGCCAGAATATGTACTTTCCATCAGAATGGTATTTATTTATAAATTTACACACAATCGGCAAGCACTCCCGCTGATATACTTGGGCATTGATAGCTGGTCCTGATGAATCTCTGATTACTGCCTTTGAAATTCCTTTGTCAGATATTACGACCCAGACGAGTACCTTCTTTTCAAATTCGAGTTTACATTTAAATTTAACGTTGTCCGAAACGGTACTTTTATCGGCTGTGTAATATCCGTCATTACCAGGCATGTTATCGTTGGTAAATGTGAAGTACTTTTCGTCATCCATTACTATTGATATTTCTTTACCCAAATGGTTTCTTCGTAATCTCCTGCACTTGCTAGGTATTTCTTCAAGTTATTTATCGGAATATTTGGGTGCTTTTTGTCGCTTGAAATGTTGAATGTTATTTTTCTTTAAAATATTCCTAATACAACCACGGGACACCTTGTACTTTATGGCTAACTTGTTTTGTGACACGCCAACCCTATTTTGTGCAAACTTAGCCACTTTCTTCTGAACACGAGTAGGAAGGATTGGAGGTCTACCTGTTTTTGGCAAATCTTTTGTATCAACACCAAGTTCCCATCGGCGGATCAGGCGGTAAATTATAGACAAAGGGACATTTTCAGTTTTGAAGTGTGCAATCACCTCAGATTTTTCACGTCGTCCAAGAAGTTGATAGACACGTTCACGCAACAACTCTCTCGCAGATCCGGCCAGTATCCACCGAATACATTCTCAATACTTTAAGCCAACCCGTTAGTTCATAAATATCGGACGTCAAGATTAATATTTGACACTTATTATACCGTGTCTTTGTCTTAGGTAGATCTAGTTAATAAATTTCGGATATGCAATTGCATTTTTAAAATACTAAGTATATAATAGTCAATACAAACATGCCTCTAAGAAAAAAAGCTCGTATCATAGTGTGTAAGCTATTCACAGTGAGGTAGTTATTCATTAGGCATAATATGATATTTTCTCAGACTCTCAACCAATCTGTTTATCTCTACTCTTTCTCAAATCGTTCCCGCACCGAAAACCCCGATGTATGATTATTACGGAAACAAAAACAGTAGGCGACAAATTATGAACTATATTTTATTATACATCGTTTGGCACTACTTTCTCCCAACATAAACTTTTGTATAATTTCTCTTAATATTGTATAGTTTCTCATAATATTGCATCAAACCCAGATCTCTAGGATTTATTTTCTTGAAATGGTTTGCATTCTTTGACCTCCACCACTTTAAAGCTGCCAGATGTCCAGATCTAGAAATAAGCATAGTATACCAAACTGACTAGAGGGGTTTGGTTGCTCTCATTATTGTGTCATATCATATCCGACGTGGTTAGCTCTCCGTCTATATAGACCAACGCCATTTTGTAAATAATGTATAACCTAAAAATAAAATCATGCGGCCCTATTTATACAAGGAAAATACCTATATAATAATGAAATAACTTAATTTAAGACTGCTCAACCAACACTATTATGTTAATCATGCAAAACTCGATCTATACGAGGATTACACAATTGTTTTGTTTATTTGACGCATATCTTTTTATAATATTTTATAGCAAAACCACAATAAATCAAAGGCGCGTGAAAAATTTCAATGAAACTTATATACACATTTACAGTAAACTACCTATACATTGCGCAGTAATATTTGAAGGATATAATAACGTAAAAGAGTCAAAAACTTTTATAAATTTTGTTAGAATGCAAACAAATATGACGTGTCACTCATTCAGTTTTTTGTACAGTCTTCGTCCATTTTATATTGCAAGACAAAGTAGTTAAATCACAACGTTCATTGTATTATAACATTTGTTCCGTCGGTGTTAGAGACGTTTTTGCACTGACGTAAGGTTTATTTTACTACACTCTTATGCTAGTATAATGCTTTTGTATTGCGATTGGCAAGTTAATCGAGAGTACTTATGCTTCTTTACTGCGATTAGCAAGTTTTTTGGCCGTATTAATGCTTCTTTAATGCAGTTGGCAACTTAATAGAGCGTACTAATGATTCTTTAATGCGATTGGCACTTTCCATGACAACGATAATGCTAATAGCGCAGACATATTGCGCCTGTAATGCTATTAAATGACCTGTATAGGATCTCAAGCTGGGTAATTCGTGCCCATTTAAGACCTATATCAGCACTATAAACGTTTATAATGCTACTATAAAACGAACTGAAAATGCTAAAAGCATACAGATATGCTGTAAGACGGCCGTTATACTGCTTTGATGTGTTACTTGGGTCGCCACGTCTGTCCGTCCGTCCGCGGATAATCTCAGTGACCGTTAGCACTAGAAAGCTGAAATTTGGTACTAATATGTATATCAATCACGCCGACAAAGTGATAAAATAAAAAGTGGAAAAAAATGTTTTATTAGGGTACCTCCCCTATACGTAAAGTGCATGGGGAGTGATTTTTGTTTTAATTTCAACCCTAACGTGTGATATATTGTTGGATAGGTATTTAAAAATGAATAGGGGTTTAGTAAAATCATTTTTTGATAATGTAAATATTTTCGGAAATAATCGCTCCAGAAGTAAAAAAAATGTGTCCCCCCCCTCTAACTTTTGAACCATAAGTTTTAAAAATATATCTCAAAAGTAGAACTTTATAAAAACTTTCTAGGAAAATTATTTTGAACTTGATGGGTTAGATAGTTTTTGAAAAAAAATTACAAAATAATTTCTGAATTAAGTTTGTAATTTAAACCTTATAAGCAGGTGTTTATTGTACCTGTAATTTCAACAAAATCACAATGAAATGACGTGCTTTCAAAAACTCTTAAGTGGGGACACTTACTGTGACGGACGGAAAACTACGGAACCCTACACTGAGCGTGGCCCGACACGCTCTTGGCCGGTTTTTAAGTCCTGCAGCAATCAACTACAATTATATGAATGGGGTCCTTACATGTGACAAATGCGGGCGTACTTTCACTACAAAAGTTGGATATGTGAGTCACATTCGAGTACACCTGAGGAGCCCATGATACCAGCAGCAGTCGCCGTAGTCGTATCGGCTAGGAAGAGACGATGGGTGCTGTTTGTGGAGACAGGTTTGTTTAGGCACACTGGGGCAACACATTTACGTAACTTTTTATTAATCATATTTAATTTTAGTTTAATTGGCTTTAGACACAACATTCGGTGCTTGATTATCCATATTTTTTATTATTATATAGAATATATAGATCAAGACACTTGGAGACCTTATACATCTCTAAGGATAATTTAGAAATAGTATGTTTATTGTATATTAGAATCACTTAATTTTTTTTAAATTTAAATTCAACATTATTTTGTTTCTAACTGTTGATGATGGATTATTATAATTTGGAAATTTATTTAGAAGACACAGTTCAGGTAAGAAAGTATATCAAACTTGCATGTAATTCATTTTCAATAGTCAGATTTGGACTCATCTTTTTTCTTTGGTATTTTTCTTAAACTATAACCTATTGTTGGTTAATGTAACCTTGGTTTGATATTGCACTTATATGTATTGTTTAGTTTTGATGTATTGTTGTTTTGAAAAAATAAGTCCCGCCGAGTTTCTTGCCGGACATAATTCTTCTCGGGTCAGAGGTGTAGGGTTAGAACCGGTGTAGTTTTTTTTTTTTTTCTCACTTTTACTTTAACGTGTAAAAGTGCCCTTGTGGCCTACTTACTGAATAAAAGTTTGAGTTTGAGTTTGAGTTTGACGACGATGACTGTAAAGGTACAGAAGACCGTACCTAGTGAGCTCCTGGACAGGTGCAGCGTGTTGTGGCGCGGCGTGGAGACGGCCCGCGCCGCGCCGGCCTCGGCGGCGGCCGCGTCCACTCCGCCGCTGGAGCAGCCTTCTCCACAACGACGCCGGATCCTGGTTCCAAATAGTACATTACTTACCAAGGACTGTAAAAGAAAGAAAGCCCGAAATCGCAGGTATTTGTAACCCGAGCAGCAGGCGAGGGTTGTAAATATGCGATAGAGGGCTTTCTTTTTTACTGCCCGTGGTGAGTACACAATTTTACATCTTCACCTCGCCATAATGCGAGTTTTACCGTAAGCGTAACGTGCGGTAAAACTCACATTATGGCCAGGTGTGACGTAATAGTAGATTGTATGTACAAGTGTATAAAACACACCATTTTACGCGACGCTCGCAAGCTCGCTCGGATGGATATAAAGTCGAGTGTAAACTGGGTTTAATGGACGAGTTTTACGCTCTACTTTTCACTTCAATAGCGAGGAAATTATTTATCGTTAATCGTAAATCAATTTCAAGTTGTAATTGAAAATATTACAATGAAAATAAATATGGTTCCCGCCAATTAATTTACGTCCCAGTAGCCAGCTGACAGTTCCGTTGTGTCCGAAGTTGTCTGTAAGAACTTCACTTCGCATACGCTCCGTTCGTTCGATAATACAACCCCACCTATGAGTTATAATTTAAATTATTAAAAAGTTTAATGCGAGATTCACACACCACTCTAGTCCTGATGGCTTGCACAATAACATGCGCGTTTAATAGCGAGCATACTTGCGGAGAAGTATTTGTAATAAGTATTAAAGCCTAACCAGAAATTCAAGATCATTGTCAAGAGAGCGCTATTATTCTCATTTATATGGCAACAGTTCAGTATAGTCATAAAGCGTATTATTCTCTACGATATGTGAACTCTGATGTTAATTGTAAATATTTCTGAGCGAAATAGTTTCATTTCCCGAGCGTATTATTTACAGCAGTTTACAACTATTTGCAATGTTTCACACCTCTATGGATAATTTTGGGAATTTTATGCCGTGTATTATTTAATATTCAACACTTTATTATTATTCAAAAACTACCACAATGCCACTGGATACAGTGACAGCCTATCACATGCACTTACACATGCATATCATCCTGTCATTAAAATTATTGCCAGTGTAAGAAATTAGTTCCAATAAAATTCCGCAACATGGCGCATGATCATATATTTCAGGTCAGGCTTTAGTATAGTATGATGCCTTCAATGGTGAGACGTATATCGAGTGGCCGATCGGTTTCTCGCAGGAGTTTAACGGTTAAGTACCAGGAAAACATGAAAGATTAGGAGACTGACCTCTTGCAAAGTGCTGCAACTCTGGTCCTAATGGCTTTTACGGTAACAGGCCCGCCCAGTAGCGAACATAGTGGCGGAGATGTATCCGCATACGACGTCGTCAAAGGCGATACGTAGATCGGGTAGCCGATGGGTTGGTCGCATGATGAGTTAATTATGTTGCGTAACGCCTGTAATAAATGATATTAAATGTGTACTGGCAGAAAATGCGCAGTCCAAGGAGAGAAAATATAATTTTAAACAAAAAAGAACCGACTTCAGTGGAGACTACTCCACCTTTCTAAAAGCAAATGCTAGAGTTGCTGTAAAAAAAACTCAAATCACTATAGGAGTGCCTATAATAGTGGAAGAGTTCCCTCGATTTCTCCAGGATCCCATCATCAGATCCTGACCTGGTTACGATGGGACCAACTGTGAAGTACATCAAACAAAAATAGAATTTTCCAAATCGGTCCAGCCGTCCTCGAATAGTCGGTTAACATACAGAAAAAAAAAACAAAAATCTCTTCGCAATCTTGAAGCCGGTTGGAAATACGTATAGTAAAAAAAACTGTGTTGTGAACGAAGATTTATTAAAGTCTGGGAATCTAATCGCTACTCTGAACTCGTCGGACAGTCTCTTACTCTGTCTCTCCTCGATATAATAGGTACCAGGACCACATGAAAACCAAGAAGGTGCAAGCAGTGTACGTCACAACATTTGACCTAAAGGAGGCATGTTTACACGGACGAGCAAAGCGAGTAGTGTTCAAGAACATAGTTTAATTACCTGTTTAGCATTCTGTATGGACCCCCGCTCAGGGTTCCGGTTCCGTAGATACACCAGCTCCTGCTGCTGACCGGCCCAGAGCCCTCGAACACATTCGCGGTTCAACTTGATGACACGGAACCCTAGGTGGCGCTTGTTCAGCATTATTATCTTGTAGTCGTCATTGCCTTCGTCCATAACGTGTCTGGAAAGAAAAATATGTTTTAAATCAGGGACCGGAACCGGTTACCAATAAAGCGATATTAGAAAGGGTATTTGATGGTTAAATAATACCCTATTACCCTATCGAAAAGATTAATCAAGTATAGGGGTTTTCTGGTCCCTGTTCTAAAAATTAATGTTTCCAAACCAGAACACCATATTTAAATCCCCTAAGTTAAAGCTTAGTCAGTGGTATAAAATTCTAACAGATATGAAAGCTAAAAAGCCAAAGCCAGCATCATTCTGAATTAAGAAGTCTTTTTCTCTAATTAACGCGATTTAAACATAGATCTCGTGGATCATGTCCAGTCACGACTCCTGCAATACTAACTAAGAAACATGAAGTTAGACCATTTACATATTTCGCTGTAATATGGTTTTGTTGCTAGATAGGTACCCGAGAGCCAAGCGTTGGGCTCATGGCCGGACGTTGACACCAAGCCGCGGCAACCAAATGGCAGGTGATAAAGTAAAGTCGAAGCTCAGTTAAATAATCCTCAACATGAAAAGTTTACTGGCCATTTACAGATTTCGCTATAATATGGTTTTGTTGCTAGATACCTGAGAGCTAAGCTAAGTATTGGGCGCCTGGCAGTTCGTTGGCACCAGGCCGCGGCAACCTGATGGCAGGTGACAAATAAAGTCAAAGCCGAATTGTTGCAATAGTCCTCAACATAAAAAGTTTAGTGGCCATTTACAGATTTCGCTATAACATGGTTTTGTTGCTAGATACCTGAGAGCTAAGCTAAATATTGGGCGCCTGGCAGTTCGTTTACACCAGGCCGCGGCAACCTCATGGCAGGTGACAAGTTAAGTCAAAGCCGAATTGCTGCAATAGTCCTCAACATAAAAAGTTTAGTGGTAATTTACAGATTTCGCTGCAATATGGTTTTGTTGCTAGATAGGGAGCCAAGTGTTGGGCTCTTGGCATTACATTGGCACCAGACCGCGGTAATCTTACGGTAGGTAATAAATAAAGTCAAAGCCGAACTGCTGTAATATATACATAAAAAAGGCAGGATAAAAAGTTTAGTGGCAATTTACAGATTTCGTTGTAATATGGTTTTGGTGTTAAAAACCTGAGAGCCAAGTGCCAGGGCGCGACTGCCTCATGGCAGTTGATAAGTGGAGCCGAACTGCTACAATAGCCTTACTTGTCTTATCATGTAAACAAACATTTTTCAAAGTCATTATCACACTTTTCTCTGGGTTTGCCACAGTTGTTATATTGTTATATACTTAAAGTAACTCACAAAGTATTGAATTCAGCCGAGTGACAAGTGAAAAATATCATTTATAATAAAAATAACTTCAATAATCGAAGTAAGGAACGAATACCCTCAAAAATAAATGACATTAAGATGTCTAGATTGACACTCGTTTGTTTACATGATAAGACAAATAAGGACGAATTCCGTATATCTAGATAACTACGGGTTGAGGGCGAACAGGTTTGTAGCTCCAGGAACACGGTAATAACACACAGCAACTTCATAGACAATAACAAAAACAGCCAAAACTGATAATACATTTCAGAAAATTAAGTGTGCCCGTTTACATATATCGCTGTAATATGGTTTTGTTGCAAGATACCTGAGTGGCAACAGGTGCGGGGCTCCACGCAGTACGTTGTGCCGCCAAGCCGGCGCAGCCTCATGGTAGATTACGAGCGAGGCTGAATGACACGCGATGGCAGAGAATAGCACATTTCGCTGCAATATGGTTTTGTTGCTAAATACCCGAGTGCCAGCAGGTGCGGGGCTCCACGCAGTACGTTGTGGCGCGAAGCCGGCGCAGTGTCATGGCAGATGACGAGTCGGGCTAAATGGCACACGATGGGCGAGAACAGCACATTTCGCTGCAATATTGTTTTGTTGCAAAATACCTGAGTGCCAGCAGGTGCGGGGCTCCACGCAGTACGTTGTGGCGCGAAGCCGGCGCAGTGTCATGGCAGATGACGAGTCGGGCTAAATGGCACACGATGGGCGAGAAAAGCACATTTCGCTGCAATATGGTTTTGTTGCTAGATACCTGAGTGCCAGCAGGTGCGGGGCTACACGCAGTACATTGTGGCGCCAAGCTGGCGCAGCGTCATGGCAGATGACGAGTCGGGCTAAATGGCACACAATGGGCGAGGACAGCACATTTCGCTGCAATATGGTTTTGTTGCTAGATACCTGAGTGCCAGCAGGTGCGGGGCTACACGCAGTACATTGTGGCGCCAAGCCGGCGCAGCGTCATGGCAGATGACGAGTCGGGCTAAATGGCACACAATGGGCGAGGACAGCACATTTCGCTGCAATATGGTTTTGTTGCTAGATACCTGAGTGCCAGCAGGTGCGGGGCTCCACGCAGTACGTTGTGGCGCCACGCCGGTGCGGCCTCGTGGCAGATGACGAGTCGGGCTGAATGGCACGCGATGGCAGAGAACAGAGCTGAACTGCTGCAGTATTCTTCAGGAAACATGAAGTGATCCTGCAACAAAGACATGTTTACCTCACTAGCCTTTGCCTATATGTACCAAAGGCGATTAGAAATGGCAAACCACTTCACGCACTCTTAAAGAACAACCATGATGGTCTCATCGCCAATTTATACACATAAACATATTATTTAAATACATTTTAATGTGTATAAAACTTATTATTCACATACAAAACAACTAATGTAGACCACAGAGGAAGAACAACATAATCATTCAAAGTACCTGATGCAGTTTCGAGGCTCTCAGAGAGAGCCAACACAAGTTGGTGAAAAGAAAACCCACTACATCGAGGGCCTTAAAGAGTATGTACGCCGTATGGAAGTCACTCTTGTACACACAATAAATGATCATTAATCTTACGTGATGCAGTTTCAAGGCCATCCTGATATTCCTGATAGCGTGTGCTGGCACGGAGACCACAAAGTGCAGTAGCATCATGTCTGTGAACACCCACTTGTTTCGAGCGCAAGTAATGCGAAAATCACCCTTGAACGGCTAATGTAGACCATGGTAGAAAAACAACACTGTAAATGATCATTCAACTTACCTGATGCAGTTTCAAGGTCACCGTTACACAGAACGTAAAAGCGTCATGCCGATGAAAACCCACTCGTCCCGGGAGAAAGAGAAAGTAAATCACATAGGAGTCACTGCGAATGATCATATAACTTACCTGATGCAGTTTCAAGGCCATCCTGATAGCGGGTGCTAGCACGGAGTGCAGTAGCGTCATGTCTGTGAACACCCACTCGTCACGGGCGCAAGTGATGCGGAAATCGCCCTTGAACAGCGAGTGGAGGCCGTACAGGAAGAATTCCACACTAGAACAATACAAATACGCTAAGATTAAGTACTCATAGTCAAAAACACATATAGTGACTTTGCCTCCTTATGTGTGTTCTATCGCTTGTACAATGGGTTGTGCTCTGAAGAACTGTTTGATATGATGCCCACGGCAGCTTTTTATCACCGCACCGCTCGCCGCCGGCAGGGTGTTCATCCTCACACCCTGGAGCCTAATGGGTCGCGCACTGTACGGTTTAAGAGGAATTTCCTCCCACGAACGCTGCGACTGTGGAATGAACTCCCTGCCGAGGTTTTCCCAGCGGGCTACAGTATGAGGTTCTTCAAAAAAGGAGTGTATGAGTTCTTAAAGGGTAGGCAACGCGCATGTGAATCCTCTGGGGTTGCAGGCGTCCATAGGCTACGGTAACTGCTTACCATCAGGCGGGCCGTATGCTTGTTTGCCACCGTCGTGGTATAAAAAAAAAGTGAAAATATTCTATTAACCCTTTGACCGCCAAAGACGTCAAATCATGCGCACGGAAAGTTGTGCCCTCAGCACCAGCGCGTGATATCACGTCCAAAATATAAGCGGATTGCCTCGCGCGCGTTAAAGAAAGTTGTAGCTCGATTAAGTGTCTGAATTAATTTTGTATAAACCAAAATCGTAAAGGGATCACAATTTTTTCATTAAATGGAAAATAGCGAAATTAATCGCTGCTTACGGGATTTTCGGCAATGACCTTTAGTACAGTCATTATACGGTCGGCTAGTATGGCGAATTGGAAATAATTAATAATAGCAGTTTTTTTTGATGTAGCAGACGTATCATAAATCTAGTGATTACGTCGACACATAATCTCAATAAATTTTACTTATATAAATATATAAAAAAATATTTAAAAATTCGTAGATTATTACTTAAAAATATTAATTAACGTTTGTTTTCTTGTAAATATACATTCATATTTGCTTTATAATATTGACCACGAATGGCACAAAAAATAAAAATGGGTTCCTTATTTATAGTCAATTGACCTAGAGTTTTTTTATTATTGAGCATATTTCAGTGCATTAAAATCGTAATTGGCTAAAATTTTTATGATTAATAATTAAATACAGTAATTATATATACTGATAAATGATAATAAATCACATTATAATTTATACCGGAGGGTGGGTTTTATGAGAGTGTAAATTATTTACCAATAAAAATTTGTAAATAAGTAATTATGTTTTGGGATTTTCATAATGCGCACTTTTTAGCTCAACTTTGCATAAATCGCCTTTTAAAATAAGTTGTTACTTATTTTATTTCAAACACTCATCACCGTTGTTTTAAATTTACCGCGCATGAGCCAGAGAACGATCACGATTGGTCGGTTACGGGAGCGGAGAAGAGAAGTGATCCCGACCACGCGCAAGGGTCGTGTCTCGCCTGCGCTGTGTTACCAGCGCAGATGTATCTGTATTTTAAATATTTTAGGTAATCATAATGATAAAAATGTCACAATTTATTGAGTAAAATAGACGAACGTACCAAAAAACCTGACAACGGTGCGACTAGGGTAAATAAAAACTTCTTTCGAGTACAAGTGCGGGTAAAATTGACCAAAGTAGGTATAAAATTGCTAATTGAGAGGTAATAATTTATCATTAGGAACGTACAAATTTTGTGTCGTGTACCTACATTACATATTTACTGCATACGAAATATGGCAAATTGATAGTATGTCGGAGTCGGAGTTCAAAAGATAAATATTTTTATGCGGTAAGCCAACTTAAATAGTACGGTTCAATTTCGAAGTTAGTCAATGCGATAAGCCAAAATTAAAATGTAGTAAGAATTGTTTATTTGTTGTTGTTCTCATATACTACAGATTTTTAAACTTAACGCCTACGCTTTTTTGGTTCGATATCATGGCAACATAGGTCACAACAGTAATGGCGCATGCGGCGATTTTTGCCACGACTAAATAAATATACGGTTGCGCAAAGTAACCATACTATATGCTAGGGATGTAAAAAATATTCGTATTCGCATTCGCGAATATCTGCACGTTTTTTGATATTCGCATTCACGTTCTTATTTGCACAATTAAATGCGAATATATTTAATTTTAAATAAAAAACACAGAAAATTTACTATAATTTCAAACGGTTTTTTATTATTTTATTCGACGAAAAAAAATATGTGACGTTTTAAAGTCAAAGGTACATCATTGTTGGTTATCATTATCAATAAGGCATTACTGCCATAAAAACATTAAGAAATAATCTCTAATAACAACCGACAATCATGTGCCTTTTAATCCAGTCATCGGGGAATCCTCTCCATAATTACCTTACGAAAGTTAGAGTACAAAATATTTCAAATGGGATTGGTAGGCTACAGGCTGGTTATTAAAAATCTAGATTTTAGATCTTGAAGGCTCCCCGCGTTGTCCGCCATCTTGGTTTAAAGGTACCAAAATTCGGTTTCTTACCTTTGATGCTTAAACTGTTGAACGTATGACTAATGAATGTGTCTATGGAACGTATAAAGAAGATAAAATTGTCTAACAAATTTCATATTTAATAGCTCTGTAAGTCTTACAGATAAAAAGATACATGGGGTGGAAAAAGTATAATTTTAAAAAATCATGAGAATTAGATTTTTTTGCTTCACAATTCTGTGCCTCGAGAGAAAGAAATTACATCTCTACCACGGTTATGTCATTGTCATTAATATAATGATTCTTTTGAAAGATATTCAAAATTTGGATTTACTCCCAGAGCGCTTAGTGAAAGGGGCGAATATGGAAAGGCTTACACAAAAATTCAATGTTCTGTTACTTATCATGAAATATTACTAGGGACAACGCTTAGGGTATAAAAACTACTCATTTTGTCATTTTTACCAAAACTTATTTTGAAGACAATCGATGCCAATCGTTTCTATTTCCAACAAAGATAATAATTCCAACTCAAACTTATTAATTCCAACCAAGTTGAGCGCATAAGAGAAGAGCGCGCCATAAATAATAGTTTTTAGTTAGTTTATTTCTTATACAATATTTTAATAATAAGTTATCAAGGCTTAAAAAATTAAAATATCTTCAAACTTTTTTTTTTTTATCAAAAGCTACAAGCTTTCTATCAAATCCAAATTCCTTATACCCAAATTGATCGATAACTTTACCCGACAGCGCTTAATAATATTCCATGATGAGTAAGAAAAGAAGCCTTTCCACAATCACCTCCCAACTATAAGCGCTATGGGAGTGAATCCACCTTTTAAATATCTTTTAAAAGAATCTTTTTAAGATGACAAGACTGTGGTTCAGATTTAATAAATTTCTTAATCTCGAAGCATAGAATTTTTAAGCTAACATTTATCAAATTCTCATAATTTAAAAAAGAAATACTTTTTTCATCCCTGTATCTTTGTATGTGTAAGTCTGTCAGATATATGTGTATACGCGAAAATGGACTTACATTACCTTCCCTCGATTTCAAATCAATGAAGATTGGCGTTTACAGATTTTGAAAAAAAAAACATACGGGGTATTTTTAGGGTTCCGTACCTCGAAAGGAAAAAACGGAACCCTTATAGGATCACTTTGTTGTCCGTCTGTCTGTCTGTCTGTCCGTCTGTCTGTCTGTCTGTCTGTCTGTCAAGACCATTTTTCTCAGGAACGCGTGAAGGTATCAAGCTGAAATTTATATCAAATACTCAGGTCTATTGTCCCTTGGAGCTGTGAAAAAATCAAATATAAAAGCCAACGCAATCAAAAGATACAGTCGTTTATGCTGCAAATTTAGAGTTTTCGGCACTCTCAAAAACCTACGGGGCACTTCCCGTGAACTCAGAAACTTGAAACCTGGCACGAAGAAACTTTATATAGCATAGACAAAGGAAAAATTACGAAAAGTAGACATTTTACTAAAATCATACAAAACATATTTTTTTAAATTTTAAACTTACTACGTTTTTCCTCGTAAACGCGTAGTGGTATTAAATTGAAATTAGTAATAAACATACTACAACTTTTGCTTGTTATAGGTTTGTACGGAACCCTCGGTGCGCGAGTCCGCCTTGCACTTGGCCGGTTTTTTTTTATGCTTATCGATCCCATGCCAGCAACAAAAGCTTGTATAGGACCAAAACACTACCGGCTAAAAAAGCCACAAATTGAGGAAATTTTTTCCCATCCAATATGTATGAAAATGAAAACTTTTATTTTATTTTTCACTTGCTGTTTTTATGATAATCTATTCCGTTCCTATCCAGTATTAATAGTTTCGTACGGGTCAACTTACGGTCAGGTACTAAAAAGCTACAATTTGAAGAAAACTATTTCCATACATTTAGTGCCTTAAAATCCCCATTTTTTCATATTTTGAACTATAATGTCTTCATACTGTATTATGGTCCTTAAAATTAACAGGACTGATTGGCGAGATAGAAAAATATGAATAAAATTTCACTTTCTCCATAGTAAAGATATGGAAAAAAAATCTTGAATATGTGAGCTTTTTTTCGTACATAACCGTAAGTTGATTGACCGTGAGTTGAGGAAACTATTGATTCTGGATAGGAATGGAATCGATTGGCAAAACAAAATAGCATGTGAAAAATTAAAGTTTTCATTTTCATACTGATTGTGTGGGAAAGTTTTCCTCAATTTTTAGCTTTGTAGTCGGAATTTTTTGTGGTTCCATTCAGGCTTTTCGATTCTGGATTGTAAAGGAATCAATTGGCATAAAAAAAAGTTTGTCACAAATAACTTTTTTCTCGCAACATGTTTGTTTTATTCAAAATTGGTAAACGCCAACCTTCATTAATAAAAAATTGAGGGGAGGTTTATTAAAACCATTTTTGCGTAGCAGCACGGGATCTGGTAACTGCCCTCACTGACCCAAAAAGAAAATTTAACCTGTATATCGGTTCATCGATTAATAATTTCACATACGAACATACATTGCAAGTCTTGCAAACCCCTTTTCACTGCCTCAAGGGTTGATTTTCCCGGGACTCAAACTATTTCTATTACTAAGTTTCATCGCAATCAATTCGGACAATTTCGCATTTATAATGTTACTAGCTTTTGCCCGCGGCTTCGCTCGCATTAAATTCGGGGTAACACGGTTCCCCTTTGGCCTCCGTAATGCTGCATACAAACTTCCACCCCCCATTTTAGGGAAGTGGGGGGTTAGAAAGAGACAAAAAGTAGCCTATGTCACTCTCCATCCCTTCATCTACCTCCAGTTTAAAAATCACGTCAATTCGTCGCCCCGTTAGACCGTGAAAGACGGACAAACAAACAGACAGACAGACACACTTTCAAATTTATAATATTAGTATAGATTATAAGCATGTATATACATGTCTAGGTAATACCACCCGTGACTTCGTCCGCGTATAATCTTCTTATAATGTGATGTTAAGTATTAGTACTATCTTTAGTTCATCCCCGGGTCTGTGAAAGTCTGTCACAAAAAAAGTAAATCTCCTTACAAACTTTCAGCCTCTTTTAACCCCGTTAGGGGTTGAATTAAAAAAAATGCTGAAATCACTTTTATTATTTTTTCATTAGCAGTAAATGTACGAAGTTCCAACCCTCAACTTAAAATTTTAATCCCTACCCATACAACATTTTGAACCCCCTTATTACCCCCTTAGGGGTGTAAGTTTTCAAAATCGCTTCTTATTACTTGTACACATTATAAATGTAATCTGTTCTGCAAATAACAACTTTCTAGCTTCAGTAGTTTTGGAGTCGCTTTAATACAAACTTTTTAAATATGCATTTATTAATTTCAAGCTCACATGGTCATTCACATTATAAATATTATTTGAAACGGGATATTTACCATGTATATTTGAGTTTATGAGCACTCGATATTTCGGCGCAGTTGCATGCACCATCATCACGGAGTAACTAACGTTGCGGCGAGTTTTAGTGGTCTACCCACACACCGTAGCGATCTACCCTCTTTCGAGTTCGCTTTTTTCGTCCATTGTCACTGCTACTACTACTGTCCGCGTTCTCACTTGTAACTCGATCACGATTGCGTACAGGAACAATGATCCTCGGAAGTCGGCGATCGCGGAACACCTACTGGAGGCGGGAACAAATCATTGGATTGAGTTACATAACCCTCAGATACTTTCGACCGAAAGGCACTACATACCCAGGATGGTCAAAGAGGCCATTGAAATTTTTAAATATAAGAATTTTAACCGGGAGGATGGGTTTCGTCTATCAAGTGTCTGGTATCCAGTGATCCGGAAGTTCTCTAATCCAAAATATACTGTTTCGCAAAAAAACGCGCGAGTTGACACTGTAAGTGTTGTGTGTCGCAATCGTGATCGAGTTACAAGTGAGAACGCGGACAGTAGTAGTAGCAGTGACAATGGACGAAAAAAGCGAACTCGAAAGAGGGTAGATCGCTACGGTGTGTGGGTAGACCACTAAAACTCGCCGCAACGTTAGTTACTCCGTGATGATGGTGCATGCAACTGCGCCGAAATATCGGGTGCTCATAAACTCAAATATACATGGTAAATATCCCGTTTCAAATAATATTTATAATATGCATTTATTTACAGATAACCATGATTTTATTTTAAAATATTATCTTTTTATCTGTAAGGTGTATAGAGCTATTATGTATAAAAAATATTCGACAATTTTATCTTCTTTGAACATTCCATAAATACTTTAGTCATACTGACAACTGTTTAAGCATCAAGGTTAAAAAACCGAATTTCGGCACCTTTAAACCAAGATGGCGGCCAACACGGGGAGCCTTCAAGGTCTAAAATCTAGTTTTTTAATAACCACCCTGTAGCCTACCAATACCCATTAAAACATTTTGTACTCCACATTTTGTAAGGTAATGTATGGCGATGAATCTCCGATTACTGGATTAAAAGGTACCTACATCATAGTCGGTTGTTAACAGAGTTCATTTTTAGATATTTTTTTATGGCAGTAATGCCTTATCGATAACCAACAATGATGTACCTTTGACTTATTGAAAACGTCACATAATTTGCTAGTTGCACCTTGCACAATTTGGATAATTTTTGAAAAAACAACCGGTATATACATAGATATATTAAATAAGTAACACTTAAATTAAAATGATAATAAAAAATGCAATACACCCGCCCTCTTATTTCTACTCAAATAATAAATTACATTAGGTAAAAACATTTGCAGACGGCGATCTCCTACTAAGTACCTAAATAGAAAATGTTATATTGGCGTTTGGTTTACTTCCATAGTTTATATACTACTATATATGCTACGTTCATATCCACTAAACGTTCATTATTATTATGTATCGCCGATACCTACTGTCCCCTATCGGGTATAAGTACAGTAGGTAGGTATGTAGGTAACTTAAATAACACAAATTATTCTGTATCATATTATAATTATAAATATTGTTCAATCAAAGCGTCTACGTTTCAAATTCCTTATGACAGTTATGACATTGACGTAAGGTTTCGTTTCGTTTTACCACCTAGCTAGTCGGAATGGTTTACTTACTAAAGCTGTTTACGAGCGTGACCTTGACTGCGAACTCCCGACGCCCGCGTCAAAACACCCGTGGCGTGTAGCATAGGAAAGTGATCCTAAACGCTGGGAGTTAAAGTTTATTTATAAGTGGAATTAGCAATTTTTTTTAAATTATACTTTTTCTTTACCCCATTGCATTTTTTTTGCGTGATTTGTTAATTAGTCTTAATTTATACGTGATTACAACAAAGTCTAAAATAAATTCAGTCTATAATCAATTTAGATAATGTTATACATACGTAAATGACTATACCCGTAATACAAAGATATTGTTTGTAGGTTTTTGAGGTAAATAGCTTGATGAGGTAGTTTCATGATACCTTAATCTAAGTCCTGCCTATTAGTAATTATTACTATCGACTTACGATATATCCACTCGAAGCCATTGTATCTTCTTGATTAAGTTGCTTTACGTGGAAATATTTAGTTTGATTTTACTCGTTTTTCATTACTTACAAAATAATTGACAAGTTGACAAAATAAAAATGTTATTACTATTTAAAGTGAAAAAATAAAGCGTTTTTTTGACACTTAATTTTTGTACCTTCTTCCGGTAGGAAAGTTAGTAGGATTCAAAAATATAGTATCTTAGAATGTCACAAAGAGCATAAGAAAAAAAAATTAAGCTATTATAAATTAATGTTTTGCGCGGCCGTATCTTTACTGGAGTACTTCTGGAGTTTTAGTCCTCTGCTGAAGCTTCCATATCTTTACGATTTAGAACGCGTAAGAAAATATAATGTTTGCACTTTTATTACTAAACTAGTATTCCGCCTCGAACTCAGAACTCGCGATTTCCTTGCAAACGATATGACCAATATAACGAGACCCTTTTAATTATTTTTTCGCGTCTTCTAGCTCCATGACCCCTAGGTCGATCCTGCTCATATACGAACTCACAAATAATATGTATCTCTGCTACAACCCCAACAAATTTCATAAAGATCAGAAAAGCGTTACTAAAGTTATCGCGGAACAAACTCTAAATATTAAAGCCATCGAAATGCCGAGACGTCCTACTAGCCAGAAGTTGTTTGTAAGAATTAAGTTGCTTCGCTTACGTTCCGTTCGTTGGATAGACTATTAGTCCGCCTCGAACTGAGAACTCGCGATTTACTTGCAAACGATAACCAATTTAACAAGACCCTGCTGAAGATTTTTTTTCGCCTTCTAGCTCCACAACCCCTTGAACGATCCTGCTCATATACGAACTCTCAAATTATATGCATCTCTGCTGCAACCTCAACAAATTTCATGAAGATCAGAAAAGCGTTGCTAAAGTTATCGCTGAACAAACTCTAAAAATTAAAGCCATCGAAATGCCGAGACGTCCCAGTAGCCAGAAGTTGTTTGTAAGAAGTTGCCTCGCTTACGTTCCGCTCGTTGGATAGATAATAGTAGTTTATGTAACTGTTACGTAATAAGGGTCCTTAAAACATGAGTGTGGTTTTATGAAACGAGCCGCAGGCGAGTTTCATAATAAGATCACATGAGTGTTTTAAGGCCTAATTACGTACAGTTGCATACACTGCTTTATCTACACTCATATTATTTATCCTAAATGCCGTATTGCACCGCCATGGCCAACTCGATTGTGCCGGCGGTCGGGGAGGCGCGTGTCGGCGGCCGCGCGGGAGCGTGCAGGTGTACATTATGTTATCAAAACTCATAACACATCAATAGTTGAGCATGTAAAGTTAAAATTACGTTACTGCCACACATAAAAAGCTTATCATTGTAAAATCGGTTGCGGTAATGCTAGCCATTGCCTACCGTTTTCGAACACGTTTTAGAGAACTTACATGTGCAAACACATTTTTTGCGCTTACATTGCAATCGCTGGCTGAATCCTACGAGATAGATCAAAATAATGTACTACAGTGTTGTACACCTTAAAGAGGTCTACAAAAAAGTCCGCGATGGTATATGTCTATCTCTTAGGGATAACCCACAATAACCATTTTTTATCCCGTGCGAAGCCGGGGCGGGTCGCTAGTGAAATTTAAATAAAACACATAAATATTAAAAAATCTGTTCTAAATTAAATACAGCCTTATCCAGAAGTGTTGAGCATAACTCTTTTTTGTTTACAATTTTGATGTTAAGTATTAATTCCCTATCATAACAATGTACGATGACGTAAAATGTTATATTTTATTGATATATCTAGAAAACTTCACTTAATAACACTTTCAAGGTACAGTCAAGTGTAAAAATATGGGTGTACTCATTTTACTTAAAAATATGTCCCATAGTATCTTATTCCGTTGTAATAAGTGCGTAGTACCATATTTATGAGACGATTTTTTCGATACGTATTTTTGCACTTGACTGTACCTATAAAATATTAAAATTGGAGGTCACAAAAATGCGAATTTAGGTCGGCGCGAAAAATTGCAAATATTCTATGCAGCATGCTCACTTCAACAAAACATGCCTGTTGAGTTTGAATTAATTGATAAAATATAGTCTGGCCAGCCAACGAACGCAGTAGCAATGTACAGCGAACAAAAGTATGACAACACTAAGAATCAGTGAAAAAAGCAGCAATGATCATCAAATTTTATGTTTTTAATTTTTGGGTGGTATTTCCGCCCCTTTCATTAGGTGACATTTACGGTGTGTAAAAAGAAGACGGATATATTTCGTCTGATATGTCATCAAGTGCAACAGATAATCTGGTTGAGGCAATTGACATATGGCTTAAAAATGAATTTAAATTTAATTGGGAACGTTGCAGGACTCGCGCTTAAGATGAGAGAGTGAAATGCAGTAGAAACAAATACAATGTGAATTTAAATGTTCGTCATGAAATACGGTGTCTCATCACAAAGGGTTGCCACATGTACGTATTTTGAATTTGCCGCGCGTTTCTACTGACAGAAATGGTTTGCCAGACTATAACTTCAAAAAAGATAGAAACGTCGGTGTAAACTTTCGAGTTTTGTATGGAAATCGCAAGGGTGGTGAACACTTCTGGCCAAGGCTGTAAACCGTTGTACCTGGAGGCGGAGAGATGCTGCGCGTGCGCCAGCGCGCGGCGGCCGACCACGCTGAGCGCGAAGCACAGCGTCACGAGCGGCGAGTCCCGCGCCGCCGCGCGCCGCCGCCAGCCCGCGCCCCGGCGGGACCCGCAGTGCACGATCCACTCCTGGTAGATTGCGCAGAACCGTGACCTACGAACATGATTGTAAAGGCTTCGATAGCTTATAATAGTACATTACTTACCACGGGCTGTAAAGGAAGGAAAGCCCGAAATCGTAGGTATTTGTAAGCCGAGCCGCAGGCGAGGGTTGTAAATATGCGATAGAGGGCTTCCTTTTTTACTGCCCGTGGTGAGTACACAATTTTACGTCTCCACCTGGCCATAAAGCGAGTTTTACCGTACGCGTAGCGTGCGATAACACTCACATTATGGCCAGGTGTGACGTAAATGGGTTTTAATTATTGGGAGATAAAGACAAACAACCAAGCGATTGACGTGAATGAAAATGTACTCGAACAAAAGATATTAAACAGACAGGACCTTCAAATATAAAATATAAAAATAGGATCATACAAAAACATAGACGATATATATCAAAACCTATATACAACCTCAACAATGATCACGTTTGAAAGTTTCTTCAAAAAAGAGTAATAATAATAAATATTATGGGACAATCTTACACAAATCAACCTAGTCCCACGCTAAGCTCAATAAGGCTTGTGTTGTGGGTACTAGGCGACGATATATATAGATAAATACTTAAATACATAGAAAACATCCATAACTCAAGAACAAATACCCGCGAATGAACACACAAATAAACGCCCTGACTAGGATTCGAACCCAGAACCTCCTGCTTCATAGGCAGGGTCACTACCAACTAGGCTAGGAGGCCGTTTAAGAGTGTACAGGTTCATAAAGGGTAGGCAACGCGCATGTGAATCCTCAGGGCTTGCAGGCGTCCATGAGCTACGGTAACTGCTTACCATCAGGCGGGCTGTATGCTTATTTGCCACCGTCGTGGTTAAAAAAAACCATAGGAAACTTTTTCCTTGAAGATTGTTATTCAATTAAATTCAGTTTATTTATTTCGAATCAAGGATCCATAGATTGTTAGGAGAAAAAGTTTCCTAAGGGTGCGATAGACACATGATATTGAAAAATACTACTTTTTAGGGTACCGTAGCCAAAACGGCAAAAACATAGTTTTTAGTCATGTCCGTCTGTCCGTCCGTCCGTATGTCACAGCCATTTTACTCGGAAACTATAAAACATATACAGATGAAATTTTATCCGGAGGTATTTTTTATGAGCCGCTACTTAGTTTTGTAGCTAAATTGCTGAAAGAAATTGTTTTAAGAGGGCCCATACCTGTCACAAAACGTAAATTTTTTTTTGCGATATCAACAAGTTCATCATCAAGTTGAACATAGAGTTATTTTTCTTTGATGTTTCCTAGAACATTTTATGATAAATTCAATATTTTCAGAAATAATCGCATCAAAAGTATAAAATATTTTTTTTTTAAATTAGAGCGTTAACACTAATATGTGTTAACACATCATTATCACATTTTGAAAAGTATCGGTTTAGCCTTTTTTTGTGTTATCTCCTAAAAATGACTTTCTACGGAACCCTCCATTATGCGTGGTCCGACACGCCACTGGCCGGTTTTTTACAGAAACCTTAGGAGGTCTTTTCCCCAGAAAAATTGTTTTATTTCGAATTTTTACAGTTAAATACACCCTTTTTAAAATTGCAAGTCGATTTGCTATTAAAAAAAAACACTCAAAAACCTACCATTTTCCACAAAATTTGTGTTAATCTCAATGCGAGTTGTCGTAAATTTGTATATTTCTATATAACACCAAAAACATACATCTTTTTATATTATAACTTCCAACATACCTAGTGATCCCAGAGGCTCTAAAGTCATAGTCCTCATCCAGATTTACGTTGAAGATTGGATCCAGGTCGACGAACGAGCGCTCGGCCATCGGCTTCAGAGCTTCCGTGAGAATGGGCGATGACAGCCACTCTTCTAGCTTAGCTGACTGCATGGTGTAGTAGATTATGCTCTGTCGACAACAGTAGTTTATGTAACTGTTACGTAAGAAGGCCTAATTACAATATCCTAAATGACGTGTTCGGAAACCATTAGAATGACCGCCACTGCACCGCCATGACCAACTCGATTGTGTGAACGGTCGGGGAGGAGGGCAACCACGGTCGGGGAGGAGAGCTGGATTTTCATTACGTTACCAAAAGCGAAAACCACACTCATGTTTTAAGGACCCTTATTACGTAACAGTTACATAATAGTAGTTTATGTAACTGTTACGTCATAAGGGTCCTTAAAACATGAGTGTGGTCACACGAGTGTTTTAAGGCCTAATTACGTACAGTTGCATACGCTGCTTTATCTACACTCATATTATGTATATTAAATTAAGTGTTCGGAAACCATAGAATGACCGCCATTGTACAGTCAGCATCAAATAGTTAGTAGCAGTGAAGTCGCCAAATATATCGTAACACATCCTTACTGCCATACAAATAAAGATCTGTACCGATATATTTGGCGACTTCACTGCTACTAACTATTTGATGCTGACTGTACCGTCATGGCCAACTCGATTGTGCCGGCGCTCGCGCGGGACCAATCGTGTTGGCCATGGCGGTAACATTATGTTATCAAATTCGATGTTCCAAATTTGAAACTCATTGCTTAACAATATTTGAGCATGCAAAGTTAAAATTACGTTACTGCCGCAGATAAGAAACTTATCATAGTTAAATCGTTTGTTGTAATGCTTGTCATTGTCTACGGTTTTTGAACGCATTTTAGAGTACTTACAGTATGAGTGTAGATAAACTACTATATAATCCTCGTAGGACTTTGGAAAATGGTACTTTTTTTTTAAATAATTAACTTGCTATGAAATAAATACAACAAACTTTTATGTTTTATTTTTTTACACGTTATTTAATAGTTAAGTACCTACTTCACGTAAAATTTTAAGACTAGTACGGAGATTTGAAATTCTTAGGAAGTGCTCCCTAACTTTGGTTTTTATTCTGTAACTCAGAATTTTGACAAGCGATATGAATGACTGATACCTCTAAAGAAAGAACAGTAAATAGGCATGTTTTCAAAAATGTTTGAACAATTCAAATTTTTTTTTTATGGCACATAAAAATTATGCTCGTGTCAACCTACGATTTTTTTTAAAGGTTCGTATGCCTCCATTTGTTTTAGAGGCCATGAATACACTTAAAAGTAGCTTTATTTGGTCCGACTTACATTAAACTATCGGAAACAAAAGATAGTGTTTACAAACTAACGCGTATTCGGGCACTATTAACTCGTATCTACCAAATTCTGAGCATTTTTCTAAAATTCTTAAAATTTCAATTAAAAAAAAAATATCACGTTTCGTCTAAGACATATATGGCTAGAAATGTTCAAAAATACCTCGTCTATCACCTCCTTAAACCTTTGCACGTAGCGATCAAACACCCTGTATAAGTATGAGGGCGCCGTTCGCTCAGAATGTCAGGCTCAGCCTGCCTTGATAGAACGAGGGCGTTGCAGCCGCCCATGTTAAGAGCGGGCCTGGGCCTGGGACCCGCCTGACAGCATGACGCCACTGCGCTAGCGGTCTGCGACCGGAATCCAATGTCCTCCTCCCGGACCATCCTCCCTATAAGTGACTCGGGGGGTATATGAAGGGTACACGGAAAGAACATGTCTAGTCACTTTGATAAAATTTTGAGTTATAGCGCTTTTAAAGTTTGGAACGATTCAATTAACCATACTATTTTCATAACTATATAGTTTTGATTACTTAAAAAGTGGATATATGCTAAAAATTCCAGCTGTAACAGAAGTTGTTACTAATAGTTCATTGCAACCTCTACATTTTGATACAAAAATCTCATTTTACGAAAAAAGGGACTAGACATGTTCTTTCCGTGTACCCTTCATACTATATACTCGGCTTGAAAATTTTCGATAGCGCGATGGAGAACATTCCATATTCAAAAATACGTCAGCAGCCAACCGGTCTTCAGATCACCTCATAAAATCTCTTTGGCACGGTCGCCATGTTCGACTGACCTTGACATAATATGTGAGCAGCACTTTCCTGAAGTCAAACAGCTGCAACATGGAGACGGCACTGTTGTCGGCCACGCTGTACCCTTCTAGAACGTATCTGGCAGCAGCCAGCTGCCACGCCAGCCAGCGCAGCGCCCACGCCGCGCCCGGCGCCAGCAGCCGCGCGCCGCCCGCCCCGCACGCCCCGCCCCAGCCCCAGCCCCCGCCGCCGCACACGCCTTCTGCAAGCCGAATAACTACTTCAGATACTAGATTTCAAAGTGGCAAAGCCAGAAACACCGTAGCAGGAACGGCATCTAATTGGGCTAAAACCAGGTTTATAATAATAATAATAAATACTCTTTATTGCACACCTCATACAGTTACAAGCACAAATTTTACAATTAGATAAATTTAGGTAGAGGTAACAACAGGCGGTCTTATCGCTAATGAGCTATTTCTTCCAGACAACCTTTGGGTAGTGGAGACTAGAGAAAAACAATAAGCAGTAGGTGGTGCATAGAAACAAAAGAGACGAAATAGATAACACAGCACATTCATATGAATATACATACTTAAATAAATACAAAATAAACATACATATACGTACATATATACATATATAATACACACAGTAAGAAACAACAGTGTCAACTTAAAAACCTAAGGAAGAGATAAATAGTATTCCTTAAGTTGCGATTTAAAGCTACCAATAGATTGCGCGCGTTTAATGTTGAGAGGGAGAGAATTCCACAAACGAACGGCCTGGAACGTAAATGAGCAATTATAAAATTTGGAAGATGAAGATGGCACTTTTAGGAGCAATTTTTGAGAGGATCTAATAGAATTAAGATAAGAGAAACGCTCTTTGAGGTAGCGGGGAGTTAAAAAGGGGGTTAAAAAGTATAGAAAAGAGTAAAGAAAGTATGTGAGAGTTACGGCGGTGACGGATAGGGAGCCATTTGAGTTTAGAACGAAAACTAGAAACATGGTCGAATTTGCGTAATCCGAAAATGAACCGAATGCAGGCATTTTGAATACGCTCAAGCTTATTAAGTTGCTCCTCGGTTAGGTCTAAATAGGAGATATCTGCATAATCAAGAATGGGGAGAAGTAACGACTGAGCAAGCGCAATTTTAGTAGCATTTGGCAGGAAATTCCGGAGCCGTCTGAGAGAGCCTATGGCAGCAAACATCTTCCTGCTCACTTCACTCACCTGAGGCACCCATGATAGACAACGATCCATGATTACGCCAAGATTTTTCACTTGGTTGGAAAAAGGAATTTGGATACCATCGAAGACTATCGGAGGGAGCCTGAGAAAGTCAATTTTGGAGATTTGTTTAGCGCTACCCATCACAATTACCTGTGACTTTAGGGGGTTTACTTTTAAACCGTAATTTTGACTCCAATTTGATATGCGGAGCAGATCAAGATTCGTGGCTTCTATAACTGAATTGAGATCGCTATGCATACCCTGCGAATATATTTGAAGGTCGTCGGCATAGAGGTGATACGAAGAGGAGAGATCAAGAGTTATGGAATTAATGAAGATAGAAAATAAAAGAGGAGACAGCACACCACCCTGTGGAACACCAGCTGATGTGCTGCACCAGGAAGAACACGAAGAATCTAGTTTAATTCTTTGCCGACGACCAACCAAATAGCTGCGGAACCAGTCAATCGCTGCAGCCGATATGTTAAGAGACTGTAAGAACGCGAGCAAAATGTCAAAATCGACCGTGTTAAAGGCATTACTGAAATCTAGAAGTGCAAGAACTGTAAGCTTCTGGTCATTCATACCCAAACGGATGTCATCGGTAACCTTGACAAGAGCCGAGGTAGTACTATGGCCCGGACGAAAACCAGATTGAAATGGGTTTAGGAGGTCATTTCTATTCAGGAAGGAAGTTAGTTGCTGATGCACTAGCCGTTCGAGGACTTTGGATAGGAAAGGAAGAATGGAGATGGGGCGATAGTCAGAGAAGGAACTGGGGTTGGATTTTTTGGGTAAAGGAATAATATTGGCATCCTTCCACAGACTGGGAAAAGTACTTGATGAAATGGAAAAATTCAGAATACCGGTGATAATAGGAACAAACAAATCAAGGAGAGGGAGTATCATATTTCGGCTAACACAGTCAACACCAACGGCGTTAGAAGTGATATTCAATATACCCTTCCTAACATCACTCTCACAGAAATGGCTAAAATAGAAAGAAGAGAAATCTAAGGCAGGAAGTGATGAAAGATGATGAAGTGAGTTAGATTTCTTAGGACCACTGAAACAGGTGGACGATGAAAAATGCTGGTTAAGCTGGTCAACGCTAATATTGTTTAAATTGGTTGCCTGTTGAGATTTGCCAACTCCGAGACCTTTCAAAAATTTCCACACTTTGGCTGGATTTCCATCTTCAACAGAACTGTGAATATGACGCCTCTGAGCATCTCGACATATAGTGCTACAGCGATTGCGCAGGGTATGATATTTAAGTTTATTTTTCTCAGAGTTGTTAGCCTTATACTTAGATTTAGATTGATTCTTCCTCTCTATAAGGGCTTTAATATCCTCAGTGAGCCAAGGTTTACGACAGCCTTGGCCAGAAGTGTTGAGCACCCTTGCGATTTTCATACAAAACTCGAAAGTTTAGACCGGCGTTTCTATCTTTTTAGGGTTCCGTAGTCAACTAGGAACCCTTATAGTTTCGCCATGTCTGCCCGTCCGTCCGTCCGTCCGCGGATAATCTCAGTGACCGTTAGCACTAGAAAGCTGAAATTTGGTACTAATATGTATATCAATCACGCCGACAAAGTAGTAAAATAAAAAGTGGAAAAAATGTTTTATTAGGGTACCTCCCCTATATTTAAAGTGGGGAGTGATTTATTTTTTCATTTCAACCCTAACGTGTGATATATTGTTGGATAGGTATTTAAAAATGAACAGGAGTTTACTAAAATCATTTTTTGATAATGTAAATATTTTCTGAAATAATCGCTCCAGAAGTAAAAAAAAATGTTTCCCCCCCCCTCTAACTTTTGAACCATAAGTTTTAAAAATATGAAAAAAATCTCAAAAGTAGAACTTTATAAAAACTTTATAGGAAAATGATTTTGAACTTGATAGAATCAATAGATTTTGAAAAAAAATTACAAAATAATTTCTGAACTAAGTTTGTAATTTAACCGTATAAGCAGGTGTTTATTGTACCTGTAATTTCTACAAAATCACAATGAAATGACGTGCTTTCAAATAAAGTAAAAACGGTAAAAATCGGTTCACGCAATAAATAATTATCCCATAAAAATCATCTTCCATACTTTAAGCTCGCGCGCAATAGTTTACTTAATTTGCCGATAGATGTCGCTGTACGTGGAACGCTCATATCATATCCTACATGGCGGTGTTATTTTAACTCTTAAGTGGAGACACTTACTGTGACGGACGGAAAACTACGGAACCCTACACTGAGTGTGGCCCGACACGCTCTTGGCCGGTTTTTTGAAGTTATTTTATCAATTAGTTTTCTAGATATATCAATAAAATATAACATTTTACGTCATCGTACATTGTTATGATAGGGAATTAATACTTAACATTAAAATTGTAAACAAAAAAGAGCTATGCTCAACACTTCTGGCCAAGGCTGTAACAAGTAGTCCGCGTCGAAATGAGAACTCCCGATTGTCCTGCAAACGAGTGTGTAACGTTGTTACATTGTTTTTTGTTCTGATTAAATTAGTTTCTTATCAATCAATTCCAACATCTTCGATTCGATCAGGTATAACAATGCTTCAAACAGCGCCGTTCGAATGCACCTTGTGTTTATCTGTGTGGGGTTGTCATCTAATAAATTTAGCCTAAATTATGGGTTTTTCTTCAGTCATTTTTAATAACATTGGCGTTTCATAAATAGGTATTTTGGAAAATTAGTAAATGAAATGTAGTCAAAGAAAATGTATCTGAAAATTCTGGAAGCGGGTTCTGATGTAAAGTATTTGGTTACTTAGTATCATGTCTTTGACCTATTGATAGGAAAGTTGTTTGGCTGAAATCAATCAACAATAATTAGAGGGATTTATATTTATTTAATTGCCACCCGGAATTGGGTCCTCCTTTGTAGAAGCCTTCTGGTTCCTCTATCTTGGGAGTCACTGAGAAGGACTCGGTCATTTGATTTGCGGCCATGTGGAAGGGCGGACTCAAGCAGCCTTCTTAAATTTTGCCCTTGGTGGCAGCGAAGGTGGCGGTTCAATAATCCTCGGTCATCTGCAAAGGAGAATCGTAAGTAAAGATTAATAGGGTTTTTTGCTATTACGGCGCGAAACGTGTTCTACCTATTTTGACCATGCTTTTGGTTTTCAGGATTGAACTTGCCTGAGGGAGGGCGTGCTCCGAGAGATGTTACAGGAATATTTTCCATTCTCCGGTAAGGTTTCTTTCTTCAGTTTTGAAGCTTGCGACGTGGCAATTTCCATTCTCCGGTAAGGCTTCTTTCTTCAGTTTTGCAGCTTGCGACGTGGCAAGCTTCTGGACGCTGTCCGGAAACTGCTCACACAGACTTTGCAGCGGGGCACCAACTTTCGAGAAGCTCAGACCGCTTGGCCGGAACCATGTGGTGATGAAACGCATGGAGAAGCAGCTGCTCGATCCATCTAAATATATAAAATAAGAAACTGACTGACTGACTGATTGACTGACTGACTGACTGATTGACTGACTGACATATCAACGCACAGCCCAAACCGCTGGTTCTAGAGATTCCAAATTTGGCACGTAGGTCCAAAGTTTGTATGGCGAATCAAGATTTGTTAGACTATTTAATTCGAAACTTCACAGGAGTATTCCTAACAATAAATGAGTAAACACGTGTTTCAGGTTTTTTGAAAATTCAACCCCTAAAAGGGGCAAATGTGGTCACAAAGTCTGAAAATCAACATAAGTATCGTATCTTTGTTGAGTACTTATAGTACGCGGGCGAAGCCGCGGGAAAAGGCTAGTTAATGATATGAGAGTACAATTTAAGTCTTCAGGAATTCTAATTTGGAACCATAACACTTTTGTACTACATTGTACAATGGTTGCAAAATACAACACAATGGTTGAAAATACAACATCATTGTATGATGGTTGAAAAATACAACACCCGACTCCTGCAAGGAACAATAAATTATCTGCATTAGTCGACTGAACTACAGCCCTGATAAATTGACAAAACTGAAGAAAGAAACCTTACCGGAGAATGGAAAATATTCCTATAACATCTCTCGGAGCACGCCCTCCCTCAGGCAAGTTCAATCCTGAAAACCAAAAGCATGGTCAAAATAGGTAGAACACGTTTCGCGCCGTAATAGCAAAAAACCCTATTAATCTTTACTTACGATTCTCCTTTGCAGATGACCGAGGATTATTGAACCGCCACCTTCGCTGCCACCAAGGGCAAAATTTAAGAAGGCTGCTTGAGTCCGCCCTTCCACATGGCCGCAAATCAAATGACCGAGTCCTTCTCAGTGACTCCCAAGATAGAGGAACCAGAAGGCTTCTACAAAGGAGGACCCAATTCCGGGTGGCAATTAAATAAATATAAATCCCTCTAATTATTGTTGATTGATTTCAGCCAAACAACTTTCCTATCAATAGGTCAAAGACATGATACTAAGTAACCAAATACTTTACATCAGAACCCGCTTCCAGAATTTTCAGATACATTTTCTTTGACTACATTTCATTTACTAATTTTCCAAAATACCTATTTATGAAACGCCAATGTTATTAAAAATGACTGAAGAAAAACCCATAATTTAGGCTAAATTTATTAGATGACAACCCCACACAGATAAACACAAGGTGCATTCGAACGGCGCTGTTTGAAGCATTGTTATACCTGATCGAATCGAAGATGTTGGAATTGATTGATAAGAAACTAATTTAATCAGAACAAAAAACAATGTAACAACGTTACAAGTGACCAATATAACAAAACACTAATGATGATTTTTTCGAGCCTTTCAGCTCCATAATAACCTCATGGATCCTGCTCATGAACGAACTCTCAAATTGTATTGAGCTCTACTACAACCCCAACAAATTTCATATAAATCAGAAAAACGTTACTAAAGTTATCGCGCGACAACTATTCAAAATCAATAAGCCATCGAAAGCGCAGACGTCTAGGTAGCCGAAGTTGTTTGAAACAATTTCACTTCGCCTATACTCCGCTCGTTCGATAATGCTTCACTTTGTGATATTACATGTTGAACAGTTTGTAAAACCAATCGTTTATTCTCGTAAATCAAGAGTTATTAGAACAATAATGTTCCGACATTTGGGAGGTGTATGCGGACCGATGCCAACGCGCAGAGGTCCTTTCGAAAATTTAATAAAAAGTGGGAAGTACACTAAGCGGATGCTGCCCCTGCCAATATCATAGGACGCAGGCAGACCCAGCACCCGCCACGGTGTAAGGACTATTGAGAGTTAATATAATCTAAAATATACTAGTCTATTGGGTGAAAAATATAAACTAGATGTTATTATCTTACGAGCAGAACGTAAGGGAAGTGAAGTTCTTACAAACAACTTCGGCTACTGGTACGTATCGGCATTTCGATTTTTAGGATTTAATTGTTCCGAGATAACTTTAGTAACGTTTTTCTGATCTTAAAGAAATTTATTGGAATTGTAACAGAGATAAATATAATTTGAGAGTTCGTGTATGAGCAGGATCAATCAAGGGGTTGTGGAGCTAGTAGGCGAAAAAGCATCTTCAGAAAGGTCTAGTTATATTGGTCATTCCATTTGCAAGTAAACTGCGAGCTCTTAGTTCGATACGGACACTACTAGTTATAATTGAAGAAATAATTATAATATATTTCATGACAGCAGACTTAGCAAAAGTTCATAAGGAAAATGTAAAGAAAAAAATACCTCCACTCTCTTCGGGGCCCTCAGATATGGCCTCGACTTCACGTTGCTGGCAGTAAGTGCCCCTGAACTCGAGGCCTCGCAGTTGAAACGAGACCAATCCATTGCCCATCTCCACTATATGGACCAGGCAGTTCAAATAATCTGATGCCAACACTGTAACAAAAATGTTTCTTGAATTTTATTTAGAATATAGAAATAGTTTATTCGTTTCGTAAACACAACATAAAAGAAATAAAAGGAAAGAAGACATAAAACGAGAAAGTGCCACGAAATTCTTATACTTATTGATATTTTTTCGCCATGTCCGTCTGTCCGCGGTTTAGCTAGGTGAGTGTTAGTACTAGAAAATGGAAATTTGGTGTGAGTATGTGTATTAATCACGCCAAGAAAGTGGTATAACAAAAACTAATAAAATGTTTTTTTTTATGTTACCCCCCGTACGCATGAAGTAGGGGGATGATTTTTTTTTTCGCTCCAACCCTATTGTTTGGGGTGTCGTTAGATAGGTCTTTAAAAAGAGATAGAGGTCTTATAATAGTAGTTTATGTAACTGTTACGTTTTAAGGCCTATTTACGTACAGTTGCATACACTGCTTTATCTACACTCATATTATTTATCCTAAATGTCGTGTTCGGAAACCATAGAATGGCCGCCATTGCACCGCCATGGCCAACTCGATTGTGCCGGCGGTCGCGCGGGCGCGTGCCGTTGGTCGGGAAGGAGGACAGGATTTACATTATGTTATCAATTTCGATGTTCGGAATTTGAAACTCATAACGTATCAATATATGAGCATGTAAAGTTGAAATTACGTTACTGCCACAGATAATAGTAGTTTATGTAACTGTTACGTAATAAGGCCTAATTACGTACAGTTGCATACACTGCTTTATCTACACTCATATTATTTATCGAAAATGCCGTATTCGGAAACCATAGAATGGCCGCCATTGCACCGCCATGACCAACTCGATTGTGTCGGGGTGGCGCGTGTCGTCGGCCGCGCGGGAGGGTGCAGGTGTACATTATGTTATCAAAACTCATAGCACATCAATATTTGAGCATGAAAAGTTAAAATTACGTTACTGCCACGGATAAAAAGCTTATCATAGTAAAATCGGTCGTGGTAATGCTAGCCATTGCCTACCGTTTTCGAACGCGTTTTAGAGAACTTACAATATGAGTGTAGACAAAAAAGCTTATCATAGTAAAATCGGTTGTGGTAATGCTATTTAGCCATTGCCTACCGTTTTTGAACACGTTTTAGAGAACTTACAATGTGAGTGTAGATAAAACTATTTCAGGATAATTAATAATAAAAATTAAATTTATCTAATTGTGAAATTTGTGCTTGTAACTGTATGAGGTGTGCAATAAAGAGTATTTATTATTATTATTAATAAATTAAATAATTTCAATAACTTACATTAATCATGATTGCCACAAAATTTGATTATGATTATTGATTACACTATGATTTTTTTTTATAGGGCGGTTGAATTGATTGAAGTATTTTTAAGATATTGAATGCGTAAGGATAAGTGACTTACCGAAACAATCTCCTTGTTGCACCTGACCCCACCGGCCCAGCATCAGGTCTCCGCACAGGTAGTGCTGCAAGGAGCGAGTCAGGTGCTCGTAGAATATCGAGTTGAGATTGTTGTCATCTGTGAAATCAAAACAATTGTGTAATTATAATGTAAACCACCCTCCATCCTCCACCATCTTGGGCGCTGCCAATTTAGAGACATCGTCAGTTATTTTTGTAGTAATAAAGTCACATTTACAAATACAAATGCGTTTATTTCATTACTTTTTACAGTACACAGTGTTTACAGGTATCGAGGTTAGGCAAGTAAGTAGTCTATGTTAGTTATGAAAAGTTAGGTAACAATTTAAGGATATGAATCATATTTAATTAAAATCATGTAATGAAAAAGGTGCGGGTACAGCTTGCTGGATTTAAACCCGCCCTTGGTCAGCTAATTGGAGAGGTATTAATTTACATTACAAATTGTATTGTTAAAGTGAAATGAAAACCATAGAAAAGAACAATAATTAATAGTTTCCTTAGGGAGTACGTATTAAGTACACACAAGAACAGAATAATAAGTAACTTATATCTATTGACATGGCCTAAAAGTTAACTTTATGAACGCATCCCTTACCGGGCTAGTTACATGTATATTTTCGATGTATATTTACCAACCACGTATCGCTAAAAAACCGGCCAAGTGTGTGTCGGACCACGCATGATGGCGGGTTCCGTACCTTCAATGGAATAAGAACCCAACTCATACCAAAAGGTCGTATCTGATGCCCATGGAAGAAGTTTTTTGGAGATAACTCAAAAATGGCTGAACCGATAATGTTTAAAACAATTTCCGTAGAAAGTATATGATAAGGCGCATCTTCCCAATTTTTTAAATATTTTTGTAGATTAACGGTTCAAAATTTACAGGGGAGAACACAATTTTTCTGACTTTCGAAGCGATTATTTCTGAAAATATTTACATAATCACAAAATGTTAAAAGAAACATCGATGTTATTTTTAAAGACCTACCGATTGATGTGCAACATGTTGATATTAGGTAAAAAAATATTTTTAATTTAGTTGCATGTATGGAGCGCCCCCCGCCCCTAAAGATTTTTTTCTGCAAATTAACTACATAAGTAAATAGCGGCATGCAAAATACACCAAATATCTACATTTTATTAAGATACGTCTTATAGTTTCCAATTAAAACGGCTGTGACATACAGACGGATGGACGGATAGACGGACGGACGGACATGACGAAACTATAAGGGTTCCGTTTTTGCCATTTTGGCTACGGAACCCTAAAAACAGGTACCTCATAAAAAACATCGACATTTGTTCGGCTGAAATGCATGGAACACCAAATATTTTTCATTATTTAGAAGTCGGCCTCGAAACAAAAGTTGTTTAGTATGACCTACATAAGTGTATCTCGCAAAATATAGTTCGGATTTTTATTATTTATTTATAGTAATTAATAATATTTCACCTGTTGACATTAACGATAATAATCCATACTAATATTATAAATGGGAAAGTGTGTGTGTTTGTTTGTTTGTCCGTCTTTCACGGCAAAACGGTGCGACGAATTGACGTGATTTTTTAAGTGGAGATAGTTGAAGGGATGGAGAGTGACATAGGCTACTTTTTGTCTCTTTCTAACCCCCCACTTCCCTAAAATGGGGGTGGAGGCTGTATGGAGCATTACGGGGGCAAAGGGGAACCGTGTTACCCCGAATTTAACGCGAGCGAAGCCGCGGGCAAAAGCTAGTGATTTTATAATTTGTTACCAATTTTAATGTATTATTTGATGTTGAATTTTAATTGTTATTTATTTATTGAGTCCTATTTTATTCGCCTAAGTTAAGAAAATTGTAAATTTGTATTGTATACTACTAACATGAATTCTGTGTTTACTAACAATGATATGGGCAATGGCCTGAAATAAACGTTTATTTATTTATAGTTAAACTTGGAAAAAATACCTATACAACTTAAAGAACCACTGTTGAATTTTGTCTCAATTTAACAAGCCAAATATCAAAGTGAAGGTGGCCTGACGGTAAGACGTCAGACTTTCAATCCGAAGGTCGCGGGTTCAAACTCCGGCTCGTACCACTGAGTTTTTCGGAACTTATGTACGAAATATCATTTGATACCAGTCGCTTTTCGGTGAAGGAAAACATCGTGAGGAAACCGGATCTAATCCCAACAAGGCCTAGTTTCCTCTCTGGGTTGAAAGGTCAGATGGCAGTCACTTTTGCGGAAACTAGCGCCTATCGCCAATCGCTGGGATTAGGTTGCCGAGCGGACCCTAGGCTGAATAGAGCAAAAAACTGGGACAAACGCTAGGAGGAAGAATATATCTAAATAAAGGTTAGTGACAAACGATTACCGACGGCATTTTAGTTTTCACCGCCACTAGTAAGGAGTGGTCCGGGAGAAAAGTAGCCGGGCCTTTTCTGATTTACCTTTTTATTTTGTGCCGATTTAGAAGCAGTGTTTATATTTAAATAATCTGTAGATACAATCATACAAAACATAAATACAATCATATTTAAATGAAACAGTGTTTGGAAGTATTCGCCTTTTGTATTCCATCATACACATAGTTTTTTGAACAGCGTCTTCTGAAAGAATTTTTGAGGTGTTTCTCAAAGACATATTTTTTTCTTATAGTTTGATTTGATGAGCTATTTTATACCTTAATCAATTGTCTTTCTTCAATAGTAAACTTTTTTACCTGGCTTCATTTTAAGGTAGTTACGGTAATTTTTAATTAAATGTATTTGCCTTTTATTATAGAAAATTGTCTCCCATAGAAAAATCTTTGTCAGAGGTTAGATTAGAGAGGCTTCCTGACTATCCTAGCTAAAATACAGTTAATTAATGTAGCTTCTTGGTAAGATGAAATTCTGAAAAGCATAAAACGGGTTGTGAAAATGGAAATACAATTATGGCATTGTAGTGGATGTCGATTGAAGATTGTCAAATTACTAAATTAAAAAATACACAAGATTGTACACGGCTATTTTATTTCAGGACCACTCCTTATGTTAAAAAACTCACCAGCACCCAAGTTTCGTTCCAGCTGCGAAGATAGCCTCGTGTTGCTCTGATCCACACGTTTGGTGTTATAGTCGCGTTCCCAGAACTTGACCGGACGGACGTATGACGTCATGAATATTGCGCTGCCTGCAAAAGAACAAAGAGTTAATGACATAAAAATCGGAGCTGGATAAAAACCTGTATTCTAGATCTCAATCACAACATATTGTGTTCCTTCCGGCCACTTGCCAGGAACAAATGTCGTTGGTCATCGCGTCCCAGGCGAATACTTTTTTATGGCTTTTATTTCTCGCCGGTTTTAGCGAGGTGAATTCTGCCAATGTCGAGGTGAAGACTTTTTATTTTATTACTTTTTCATAAAATACAAGCAACGTTGTGCGATAAATTGTGAAGTGATTAAATTAAGGGCGATGTAAAATGTAGCCTCGTGAAGGTCAGCTGCCGCTCCGTTGGTGGGTTGAGGAACGGCAACCATATAATCACTTTAAATAAAGGTCATCGCGTTCTGATTGAAACTTGCCATTAAAAATATTAAAGAAACATCAGCCGGCTATATCGAGGAGAAGACAGTAAGTTCACAGCAGACTGGAGCAGCAGCTGACCAGAGCTTCACGAGGGCTGGGACGTTATTGGTCATGTAATTTATTTCTGGCTTACGGTTCATCAAGGAATGTGTCGCCATTCTTCGCCCAAGACCATACTTACGTTTATCGAACGAGCGGAGCGTAAGCGAAGCGAAGAACTTCGGCTACTGAGACGTCTCAGCATTTCGATGGCTTATTGATTTTGAGGGTTTGTTCCGCGATAACTTTAGTAACGTTTTTCTGATCTTTATGAAATGTGTTGGGGTTGTAGCAGATATACATGTAATTTGTGAGTTCGTATATGAGCAGGATCGATCAAGGGGTTGCGGAGTTAGGAGAAAAAAAAATCTTCAGAAGGGTCTTGTTATATTGGTCATCTCGTTTGCAAGTAAATCGCGAGTTTCCAGTTCGAGGCGGACTACTAGTTTAATCAACTCTTACACCTGCAGTCTCGTCAAAAAGAGACAACATGTTAACTTACCCAATGCTGGAGTGAGAGGGGAAGATAGTAATGCAGACACGGCGCACTGTAGGAACAACATGGCGGAGTGCGGCACGCTGAATGGTTGCGCGAACGCGTGGAAGGCGCTGCCCCATGTGATCTGCCAGGGTGCTATGTATGTCACGACGAATTGTATCTAAAAAAATCACATACAATATACACATTTTACTTGGGCACAGCTCAGCGCATGTCATTTCGCTCTAATCTACTAAGTAAGTGCTGCTGGTATGTAAGGTTGCCAAAGAGCTCAAAGAGGACCCAGTGTGTTGACGAAGAGGGACCCTCTTGTTCCTTTAACCGTCAACACAGTGACTCCTCCTTTTTGGAAAGGGTCGGCAACGAGCATGTGACACCTCTGGAGTTGCAGGCATCCATAGACTGTAGCTGCTTACCATCAGGCGGGCCTATGCTTGTTTGCCACCGTCGTAGTATAAAAAAAATAAAGTAATACTTGAAATCTAGTAAAAACCGACCTAATTGCGTACCTACGGCCTAATTACGTACAGTTGCATACAGTGCTTTATCTACACACATATTATAAATCCTAAATGGCGTGTTCGGAAACCATAGAATGACCGCCATCGCACCGCCATGGCCAACTCGATTGTGCCGGCGGTCGGGCGGGCGCGTGCCGGCGGTCGGGGAGGAGGCCTGGATTTTCTTCTCTGGAAATCTGGTGCAGAGCTCGACTATGGAAGTATCTTACAGAAAACCACAGGCTAGCCTTCCAGACTTGGCAAACGGAGGATGTTATAGGTCTACTTTCATACATAATTTTAAACAAAAAAGAACAGACTTCACTTAGCATCCACCTATCCACAAGCAAATGCCCGAACCACTGTAAATGTCAATATGAATATGATACCTACCTTTCTAAAAGCAAATACTCGAGCTGCTGTAAAAAAATCTCGAGTCCCTATAGGTGTGCCTATTAGTTGAAGATTTCCCTCGATTCTCCAGGATCCCATCATCAGATTCTGACCTGATGACAATGGCGCCAACTGTGAAGTATACTCTTTCAAACAAAAAAATAATTTTCAAATCGGTCCAGCCGTCTTCGAATACTCGGTGAACATACATAAAAAAACAAAGATCCCGACGAATTGATAACCTCCTCCTTCGAAATCTTGAAGTCGATTAAAAATAACACATGAATAAGAACATAAATATAAGATAAAAACCTTACCTTAAGCAGAAACTCGTACACCTTGTTGAATATGATGGCGGTGACGAAGTAATCAATAAGGAACTGCTCCGAAATATTCTGGCTGTTCAGGTCCCACTGGAACAGCAGATACGCGAACACCAGAATCAGGTACTGCGTCTCTGGCTCCGAGTATGCGTTGCGAAGGCCTGCAAGCGAAAACGGATTTTAAATGTGCGGCTATAAGGTTTGGGTTGCAGTGAAATGGAATTAGGACTCGACTTTAACCTTTTCGCCGCCAATGACTTGATAAAATCAGTACATTCCGTGTCCACACGCCATGACTTCATCGTACGAGCGGAGCGTAAGCGAAGTGAAGTTCTTACAAACAACTTCGGCAACTGGGACGTCTCGGCATCCCGCGATAACTTTTTGATGGAATGGTTGCATTTTTCAAAAGAAAATTTTAATTTCACTGCACTTCATACTTGACGAAAACATGTAAATGTATTATTGTATAGCAGCTGTCCACGCGGACGCATCGCTCACTCAAGTAGGAGAGAGACAGATGTCGAACGCTGCCGAACGCGAAGGCCAATTGTGCCTCTTTGTCGCTCGTTCCGCGCTCTCGCTTGCACTTCAAGCCTTAAATGGAACGCCTCAGAGCGAGGCGTTCCATTTAAGGCTTATGATCTTTATGAAATTTGTTGGGATTGTAACAGAGATACATATAATTTGAGAGTTCGTATATGAGCAGTATCGATCAAGGGGTTGTGGAGCTAGAAGGCGAATAAACATCTTCATAAAGGTCTTGTTATATTGGTCACCTCGCAAGTAAATAGCTAGTTCTCAGTTCGAGGCGGACTACTAGTTATTGGTTTAGTTACATCGTCGATATACAAAATTTATAAATCCGGTATCCATCACTGCTTTAGAATTACGACGACAATATAATCATTGTTTTTATTTAAGGGGCTCCCGGCGCCAATGACCTTCGATCTGAATCCCTTAGTTTTCTAATGATTTTTATAGTTTATCATATTATCAGTAACGGCCTTAAACAATATAGTATTCTATATTTATTTCAACATTCATTGTCTTCGACATATTTAACATCAAAGTCAAACAATTTTAGGCAAAAAAAAGTGGTTTTAGGTCAGAACTTTTGTGGTAATTAGTTTAAAATTATAATCTCTACAGTTTTTAGAGACGTCAAAGAGGAACCCTTATATGTAGATTTCGTATATGTGAGATTCTTTACAGCATTCGAATATCGATAAAAGTGTTTTGTTAGGCCATATTTAAAAAAATCATAAAAATATTAGTGCTCATTTATTTCAAAATCCGGCTCTACAGAATGGAAATAAAAGATTGAAGAACCGATAGCCGTTTACCTTATAATTCTATCAGTAGTGAAAATGTTGTAATATCGACTCAAAACTGGTCAAAAATCGATAAAAAACGTGTAGAGCCCCTTAAACACAATTTTTTCCTTGGCGTTTATGGCACTCCATTACTTCATGGACGTGGCGGGGACAAGGTTAGTCCCATCAAACTACAAAATGTATTGAGATCTAATGTAAAACCAAGCCGGTGTGCCGGAGTTTACTAACAACATGTCATTGTGATCCTTTGAATATTGGATGTCTATATTTTTATAATAAATAGAATGACCTGGACACTTTCAGTCCAAATATTTAACATTATTTTAAGGTTTATGAGTACCTATCTTAAAAGAGCATACGTCAGCCCGGTGTAGAATATATAACTTGATCTGTTAATAATTTTGTAGAAAGTTTTTACATGGAAGTCTTTAAAATTAGAAACACTTACATTTACAATGTTTAGAAATAAACGAAAAGTAGAAAAATCTACTGCCTCAGGCGACACTCGAACTCGCGACTCTGGGATACATGCCCATCGCTCTGACCAACTGAGCTACTGAGACTTGCCTGATGGCTGCGAATTTCGCCACTATATCCTTTATGCATCTTAGGGGGACGCCTAGCAACATCTGCCGAAAACATCCCATTTTTTCATTTCATTTATTTTATTCAATATAACAATACACATTGTGTTTGAATATTACATTACATTCTATATAACTTATCCTAAATATTTACATTTTTAAATTACAATATACAATATATATGTCTCACCATACTTACAAATAAGATTGATATAAAGCAATGAAATAATGTCCATAATAAAATAAATAATGTCACTTACATCAAATCTAACCTAAAACCTTGTGTCGTCATCCAATAAATATTCATCTACTGAATAAAATCGCTTTCTCAGCAGAAATGATTTTAGTTCCCTTTTGAACAAGTTGACATTTGTGAGCGACTTTAATTCTACTGGCAATTTGTTAATAGTACATTACTTACCAAGGCCAGTAAAAGAAAGAAAGCCCGAAATCGCAGGTATTTGAGACCCGAGCCGCAGGTGAGGGTTGTAAATATGCGATAGAGGGCTTTCTTTTTTACTGCCCGTGGTGAGTACACAATACGTCTCCATCTGGCCATAATGAGAGTTTTACCGTACGCGTAGCGTGCGGTAAAACTCACATTATGGCCAGGTGTGACGTAAATAAAACTATAGCCCCAACCGACCATTGGAGTCCCAAGTTGTATTGAGAATTCATACATCATTTCATTGTTCATTGTTGTATGGCAGTGGATTTTTCCACTCTTCCTTTATTCCTAAACATCGTGGTATCGTTAGCAGACGTTCTGCTTAATACAAAATTAATTGTCACTTACATTTAAGCGCCGCGACGCATACAAATAGCGCCGCGAGTGCATCTCCGTATTTAGCCGCGATCATTGGAGCGTCTTGCGTGGTGGCGGCGACCACCACGCCAGGGTACAGCACGTTGCGCTCCAGGAAACACAGGTACACGAATATCTGTGGGAATAATGATGGTATTAAACAATGTTTACTTTATAACAAAATAATTTTAAACAAAAAACAACCGACTTCACTTAGCATGCACCTTTCCAAAAGCAAATGCTTGAGCTGCTGTAAAAAACACTCAAATCACTATAGCTGTGCCTATAATAGTTGAAGAGTTTCCCCAGAGATTTCCCAAGGATCCCATCATCAGATCCTGTCCTGGTTACAATGGGACCAACTGTGAACTCTTTCAAACAAAATAATATTGTTTAATACAATTGCTCAAAAAATTTAGTTTATGTAGCTGCAAATCGTGCGTAAAGTTTGATTTTATGCACTAGTGCTAAAAAGTAATCTGATCTACAAATCGTGCGTAAAGTTTGATTTTACGCACGATTTGTAGATCATAATTTTAAATAAATGAGTATTATGCGAGACCCGATTATAAATGACCCACCTGAACTACGCGCGATTGGGCATAAAGGAGTATTATGCGAGACCCAATAGTATTACTTGAACAACGCGCGATTGAATGAAGCTGTCTTTCGTACACTGACAGAATATAAATGTAATTTTATTTCATTGTAGTGTTTTCGCAATTGTATTAAAAACCGTTGTTCGACACACGTGCGGAAGTGTCATTTTCACTCGTCTCGAGTCTTGACCCGAGCCGAGTACTCGTGCAAGATGACATACTTCTCGCACTTGTATCGAAAACTACTATTTTCAAATCGGTCCAGCCGTCTTCAAATAATCGGACATACACAAAAAAAATAGCAAAAAAAAACAAAGTTCCGGACAAATTGATAACCTCCTCCTTCGAAATCATGAAGTCGGTTGAAAAAGAGCCGATCAGAAGAATAACTAACCCGATTCCGACTTAATACTTGAAATCTAGTTAAAAACCGTCAACTATAATAGTAGCTTATAATGTTGCGTAATAAGGCCTAATAACGTACAGTTGCATACACTGCTTTATCTACACACATATTATAAATCCTAAATGACGTGTTCGGATACCATTAGAATGACCGCCATTGCACCGCCATGGCCAACTGGCTTGTGCGGGCGGTCGGGGAGGAGGGCTGGATTTTCATTACGTTACCGATATCGATGTGGTTATGAATTTCATACATAATTACGACACTGGCACAGATAATACACTAATGTTACATTACTGGTTGCAATAATGGTGGTAATTATATACGGTTTCCGAACGCAGACTAGAGGATTTATGATATATGGGTGTACATAAGAAACAATAGGTTGTTTCGTCATTAATTAATTAGCCCAGTATTAGGCCAAATAAAGCCGTACTTTAACTCACGTAAGGTTGTTTTTTGAACGACTCAGCTTTTAAAAATAAACAAAGCCTCGCAGCCTCTATGATAGGCGGTCCCGCCAAACATAGCTAGGGTTCAGCTCCTTATATACTAAACTTTATTTGCATACTATTAAGGTCAGTTTTCAAACGTCTTGCCTATTCAAAATACTGGCCGGTTCAGTTACCTCGAACTGCGCATGTTTGTGCCGTCTTAACACTGACAGCGAGGGCAGCTTATTCTGAACCTTCCATACATACCAATAAGGTCGGTTTTCAAATGTCTTACCTTTTCGAAATACATAAGTTTCGCCGGTTCAGTGACCTCGAATTGTGCGTGTTCGTGCGGTCTCAACACTGGTCCTGCGAGACAGAGCCAGGGCTGCTGCTTGCGCAGTTGGGGGGTTATGTAGTGGAGAACCCAGCCTACTGCGCAGATTATCCATACCACCTGCAAAATTATCATTTGAAACGAAAGGAACAAGGAAATATTATTATAATATTTCCTCCCACGAACGCTGCGACTGTGGAATGAACTCCCTGCCTAGGTTTTCCCAGCGGGCTACAGTATGAGGTTCTTCTTCACGCGCATGCGAATCCTCTGGGGTCCGCAGGCGTCCATAGGCTACGGTAACTGCTTACCATCAGGCGGGCCGTATGCTTGTTTGCCACCGTCGTGGTATAAAAAAAATAGTATAAAGATTATCGATTTTTGTCGAAGAATGTACTCCGTTATGGAAGTCAGTTAAAAATGTGGGCTACACCACTCGAGGCATATAATCAAATAATGGAACATTTGACTACTAAATAACATTCATGACTGATAATCATAAAGGATTTATCAAATAAGATTATAGCTTTTTCTTTAGCTGTCTCATGTCTAAGTGAAAACCTGTAAGTACGAGGGGCGTCTGATAAGTCCTAAGCCTATGGTAGAAAAAAACGATATATAAATAATAACTTATGTTTATTTTTCAATATAATCTCCCTCTAATTCAATGCATTTTTTACATTTTTTATACAATGCTTTTAGGCCGTTAAAAAAATATTCTTTAGATTGGCCTTCAAAATGCTCCTGTACAGCCGCCTTCGTCTCTTCATCACTGCCAAATCGCTTTCCCCGTAACTCTTTCTTTAAATTACTAAACAGAAAATAATCGCTAGGGGCTAAGTCTGGACTGTAGGGTGGGTGGTCGATTTCATCGAAGCCAATTTCCTTCAGAGCCTGCCTCGCAACCCGGGCGGTGTGAACGGATGCATTGTCTGGCAAAAACAAAATGCCTTTCCTTAGTTTGCCCCTCCTTTTCTCAACTACCGCTTCTCGCACCTGTCTCAATAGATTGGCATAATAAAGTGCATTTATTGTAGAACCTTTGGCCAAATAATCTATTAAGAGAATGTCATCACAGTCCCAAAACACAGTGGCCATTAACTTAGATGCCGATTTTTGCACTTTAAACTTCTTCGGTGGTCTTTCACCCTTTTCAATCCACTGCATGGATTCAGACTTACACTCCGGATCATACTGCCTGGTCCATGTTTCATCAACAGTTACTATTCGGGAGCAAACTTCATCTATACCATCTCCGCACAGATCTAAAAACGCCTGGGAAGTTTCAACACGACGTTCTTTATCGAACGCCGTCAGCATTTTTGGTACCCAGCAAGCACTGACCTTAGTCATGTTCAAATGTTCATGTAAAATCTCCCCAACCCGTTCTTTACTAATGCCTACAGTATCAGCTATTTGCCAAGCCTTAACTCTCCGGTCTTCTAATACCAATTTTCTGACTTTTCTTACATTTTCCTCAGTCCCCACCGATATTGGCCTCCCTGAACGGGGATCGTCTTCAATCGACTCCCTACCTAGTTTAAATAAGCGACTCCACTTTTTGACCGTAGCATAGGAAGGTCCAGAGGCACCATAAATACTAGCCATTTCTTCAAAAATACATTGCGGTGATTTAGCACATTTTGTAAGGAACTTAATTACAGCACGGTGCTCAATTTTCGTTATATTTGTTGATAATTCAGACATGGTGAACTTTGCCGTTGAATATCTCAAGAAAATTTTAAACAAATATGACATGATTTTGTATTTAATAATTTGTTTTTAAATGGCCTTTCTAGTGGCCAGTACCATAAACGCATATACGACCTCGAAATACCATAGGCTTAGGATTTATTAGCCGCCCCTCGTACGGCGACTGATGATATATCTAGACGTAGAACTTCAAACAAACCGTCAGCGTGAAACTGGGAAACAACTCGATATACGCATGCTCACTACGCTGCCAATCAAACGCGTCAAAATATTAGTCTGTTTTCAATTACAACAATTACTTAAAATACGATTGGTCAATCGCAAATGGGTTTTGCTGTGATTCGTCGTAGCACTGACACTTGAACATGACAAGGCAACAGTGACATTGGAAACGCATTATTACTGGATGGATTCATAAAATAGAGAGCAATTTTCGAATGTATATTTTTTGTTGTAAGAGGTTTTATTTCTTTTTAAAGCAAATAAGCAGATACTTGGTCACTTTACTGGTTACTTGCTTAATACGTTTACCGCAAGACTTTTATGTCACACCAGGCGCGGATCCAGGATTCCATTCAAGGGGGGGCAATTTCCTTCACAAAAAATCTTGCGGTCCGCACCTATGGTCCCCGTAGTACAGGAGGCTTACGTGTCAGGGGGAGGCAAATGCCCCTGTTGCCTCCCCCCCCCCCTGTATTTTTTTTTATTTTTATTTTTTTCTAATAAAAGTATGGTACAATTTACATAAATATCAGTTTCGCCAAACATTAAAGTTTATCGGCGATGGTAACACTCACTTCCAGTTTATGTACCAGGTTTCCTTATTTTAAATTAGTAAGTAAGTACAACTGACCCAAGATGGGTATTTATTTAACTTATATATTTAACAATCAGTATTTATTCAATCTTGAGCTTAAGTATTTAACAGCAACTTTTTGAGTTTAGATTTAAATATATTTTTACTGCTACACTCGGTTTCTAAATTAATAGTGTTAAATATCCTCGGTGTTAGGTAGCTGCGTGTCCGTTTACCATAATAGTTGTTAGCCGTAGGTTCCGTGTATTTTCGTCGCTCCGCGCCTGTGTCACACTGCTTCGCACTTCGCAGCGACGTCCGATGCTGCAATTTTTAGGGTTCCGTAGTCAACTAGGAACCCTTATAGTTTCGCCATGTCTGCCCGTCCGTCCGTCAGTCCGCGGATAACCTCAGAGACCGTTAGCACTAGAAAGCTGAAATTTGGTACTAAGATGTATATCAATCACGCCGACAAAGTGGTAAAATAAAAAGTGGAAAAAAATGTTTTATTAGGGTACCTCCCCTATACGTAAAGTGGGGAGTGATTTTTTTTTTCATTTCAACCCTAACGTGTGATATGTTGTTGGATAGGTATTTAAAAATGAAAAGGGGTTTACTAAAATCATTTTTTGATAATATAAATATTTTCAGAAATAATCGCTTTAGAAGTAAAAAAAAATGTGTCCCCCCTCTAACTTTTCAACCATAAGTTTTAAAAATATAAAAAAAATCTCAAAAGTAGAACTTTATAAAAACTTTCTAGGAAAATTATTTTGAACTTGATAGGTTGAATAGTTTTTGAAATATAATTACAAAATAATATCTGAACTAAGTTTGTAATTTAACCGTATAAGCAGCTGTTTATTGTACCTGTAATTTCTAAAAAATCACAATGAAAGGACGTGCTTTCAAATAAAGTAAAAACGGTGAAAATCGGTTCACGAAATAAAGAATTATCCCATAAAAATCATCTTCCATACTTTAAGCTCGCGCGCAACAGTTTACTTAATTTTCCGATAGATGTCGCTGTACGTGGAACGCTCATATCATATCCTACATGGTGGTGTTATTTTAACTCTTAAGTGCGAACACTTAATGTGACGGACGGAAAACTACGGAACCCTACACTGAGCGTGGCCCGACACGCTCTTGGCCGGTTTTAGTTTAGTACTGTAGAATCTATATTTGTATACAAAAACTGCATTGTACAATTTTCAACGTTTATGGTTACGGGTCAACTGAGAAAAATATATTTATATCCGTCAAAAATTATATTGTGCATAACTACGTCATATAGAATACTCGGGGAATACGTAGTAAAGTCAGGAGATAAACTGAATTTAGCATACGCCATATAATCCGTTTTTAGTCGTTTTATTTCATTTAAATAAGTCAATTAAAATTTATCTTTGATTTCTTTGACTATCAGGTATCACTCATTTCCATAAACAGCCTATACACGTACAGCCTGTCTTTGACCGTGGAGCTTTAAATGCGAGGACTGATTGTGCTCAATGTGCTCCTTAAACTAAGGTACTTTTAGTCTACAACTATTTGAATAAAGGTTATTTTATGATAATACTTCGTTTATATAAACTAAATTTAACGGCCTCCTAGCCTAGTCGGTCGTGACCCTGCCTATTTATTTGTGTGTTTATCACGGATATTTGTTCCTGAGTATGGAAAATGAGATGTAAACATGTGCATTTAACTCAAATCAAAACATTTATCTCATTAAAAAGTAATCAAAAATTAGTGTAAGAAGTTTTAATGGTTGTTCAAAAGTTGGCATAGCACCATCCCCATATAAAATTATCCGGCAAAATAAATTTATAATAATATGTTTTCGGCTTAACTTACGTATGATAAGTGAGCCCGTCTTTTTTATTATGTTTTCCAGTTCTACTCTGACACCATTTTACGGCGCAAGAAGGCATGTTAACTAAATTATTTAATTTTTTGATAAACTTCAGTACCACCGTGTCACTGAACCGCCATTTGTAAACTAAACGGCTTGGCGGCTCAGTTTGTAAGCCCCGCCCCCCGCGGCTCACTTTTTGTGGGGTCATTTTTCAGAGCTACTTCATTGTCTATATATCATCAGTCGCCGCCCTCGTATAACAGATCTCTCGCGTGCATTTTTGTCAAAATTTTCATTTTGTAGTTTTTAACGTCGACTGGACTTTTCTTGCAAACTGCTCAACGAGATGACTCTAACAAACCTTTGTCACAGAATTTTTATGACCACCTTCGGTCTCCATCATCAGACCAGCTCGATGGTACACCATCAAATATATCGGAGCGGAAAATATCTGAATGTGCACTTTATCGCCTTGACAGTAGAGACGTTGTTCAGATATTTGTGACCACCTTGGCCGCTCCGATATATCTGAAGGCGACTGTACCAATATATTGTATGGTCATTTAAGTTACGTAGGCATTCTAAATTTCAGTTCAATTGAACATTAGGAACCGGTTCAAATCAGTCTTGCAGGATTTTACCTAAACAACAAGCAAACTGACAAAGACTAAGTTAAAAAAAAACTTGTAAAAATAGGCACAACTGACCTTGTTCAATTGCAGCTTCGTTAGCGACGTAAACACCGTCGTACAATGCAGTCCAAACACGAACAACGTCAAAAACGTACACACTATCACGTCATTCTTCAACCTAGCATTCACTGTGGCCTGCAACTTCTTAGGCAAAGGGTCTTCCATATCCTCCTCCACCTTTTCTGGTTCCTTCTGGCTTTTGTCTTCTGTCTCATTTGGTTCCTTTAAAGATGAGGTAGACAGAGTATCGCCCCTTGGATCCATCTTTAGTGAGCTCACGCTAGATGTCTGTGAACGCTTTTGTGTTTTAGCTATATTCGTTTCAGAGCTGAAGTTAATTTTAGATGCTGAAGATCCTATAGAGTTCTGTTTGGAAATGTTACTTTCTGAATTGTTCTTTTTATCATCAGTTAAAGTATTTTCTGCTTTTTCTGCTTCAGGGGTATTTTCTGGTGGCGTGTGTATTACATATAACTCCGGTGGTAGCAAATGCTTTTTTATTAAATTCCATATTAAGGTATAATCACTTGCACTTCGACTTAAGTGGTATGCTATAGGTACTAGCAGAGCACAGAAGAGGGAAAACAGTATATTGTGTTTCTGGTGCTGCGATTTCTTGCCTTCAACAAGTCCACTATAAGCAAAGCCGTATAAAACTCCTATAGCAGCTAAAGATCTGACTACACAGTATACTGCCGCGCTTAGACTGCTTGTAGCATTACCACCAAATATATGCATATCTATTTGTTCTAGTAAATACATGAGAAATGTATTTACTTGCGGGAATAAGCCTAAGCTGAACGCTAAAGGGAAAAATAGAAGGAATTTTGATAGAATTTCCTGGATTACAAGTAAAAAATCCCGCTGATTCATTTCAAATCCGTATACCGTTAACGGTTTCTCATCCACGCTTCGTTTACTTCTAGAATGTTCTGGCATCTCCTCCAACTGCCCGTGGACTATACAAAGTATAGCCGTACATAAACAGAAGTATACCGGTCTCGAAAATACCACCATTTTGTTAAAACCGTGGACCGGTGACGCTGAATCCGGTTGTACACTTTTCAGTAACGAATATTGGCTCCCAGCCATTATGAAACAGAACCAAAAAGCGTAAATGTCCCTGTAGAATCCTAGATTTAATACCATTGAGCCTAAAACTGCCACTGAGATCGCTAGTAAGATCGAGACGAAAGTCTCTTTGAACGTTAGATTTCTATCGAACAATGCCATTAACTTCAGTCTGTCCATTGTCACTTTCACTTCGAAACACTTCCATAAATTAAATTTATAGTAGCTCTTTGGTTTCGGCTGATTTGCTTTCTCAATTTCATCCATAAACTTTGATAATTTACTTCTTATATTGATTTCTAAGCTCGCCTCACCTATTGAAGAAGGCATTAGACTGGGTATGTTGTTAGACACAGTTTCAACCGATTGCTGCGCCTGTTCTCTTTCCCTTTGCGCTCTTTGCTGATTCATCAGAAAGTTTATATGCATGCTCGGAAACCCCATCCTCGATTGTCTTTCAGCTTCAATTTGCTCTAACAAGCTATCAGTGGCGTACGCCACAGGAGACCTTGGTTGGTCCGTACGAGAGCCAGTCCCACCATCGAATACGTAAAACCTTTTGTTCGCATTGTTTGTATTGATCGGAACAACTGCAGAAACATTATTGTTGCTTGATAAGAGAGGATTATTGCTGCCCTGATTGGAAGAGCTTTGGTCTATACTGTTATCTCTTTTAGGTTTTGCTATACTTTCACTATTGCCAGCTTCGGATTCCAAAGACCCACAACTCCCTTCGCCGGTTTCCTGCGAATCTGGAGCCTCAATTGGCTTGACCCTATTGCATCTGACAGGGTCTTCTTTCCCCGGTACAGGGATTGGTTGAGTCTGAGCCCTTCCCGAGCTGTTTTTGTCAAAAGTGTAAGACATCCAATTGCCATATTCATCCATGAAGCAATGTATTGCTCCGTCGGTCGTGTCGTCGAAAGACGTTGCGAAATGGACACTGTTGGAACTGTTGTTTTCTGGGTTAGGGGTTTTGTCTTTTTTATCAGTAATATTTTGATTGGACGGATTGTTTCTTTGTCTAGTAGATCGTTTTATTTTCCGCACTCGGTTTCTATGGTTTCTGTCCATAAGTGGTCTAAGTCTTTGGCCTTCTTCGGCATTTTGGACTGGCTCTTGAGGGGCATTTTCGGGTAAGCAGCAGGGCATTAGATCTACTCTAGAGTTTAGAAAAGCCGCTAGAAGAGGCATGGAGGTTGGAAGTAGTGTGTTAGTGGATGTTTGTGCGACTTCTTCTATTGACCTTTTCCTAGTTTTGTGAGAATTTTCTCTTTCACCTCTAATACTTTGCCTGTGACTTCTTGGTCGTTCTTCTCTATTTGTCGGCGGCATAACTACCGTATTAGCATTGGTAGCAGCAAATAAGCATTCTAAACCCTGTACTAATGCAGCCTGAGCTTCCACAGCATCCATTAGTGTTCTATCTTCACTCTCATTCTCTTTTTTAGAATCCTTCATTTTATTCTCCTTCTGAGACGAAGCTCTTGAACGCGCTAAATTCTTAATCTGCTTCGGGATAGCTCCTAAGTTTTTTGGGACATTGAACGAGGATTCGCCTAAAGCGTTGGCAAGTTTTTGGCATATTATTTCTTCTGTCGCACAGTTTTCGTGGCAGACTACTGGACAACAGGGTGGGGCATCTTCTTCTTTAGATTCTTCAAATAACCAATCTATACTATACACACTTCTTTCATCAGCGCTTTTACTATCAGTCACCTGTGATTCCTCAGTCTCTTGGAAGACTTTTTCATCGTCTTCTTTCGCTTTTTCTGGTGGTCTCTCAAAGTTCGCTTCACTACTACTGCTAGAGTTAGAAATATCATGGTCCCACAATTTCTTCTCTACTGTTTTCTCTTCTTTTTTCGCTTCCGCGTTTTCATTGGATTCTAAACTGGATTTTTCTATAAGCAAGTCTTTAGAACTAGCACTGGCTTTATCAAAATAGTCAGGGGGGTATTTACACTCACACGAACCACTCGGTCGGTCGACACACTTCGCTTCATCTTGTTTCATAAGTTTTTTCAGTCTTATGGGTTTAGATTTGCTATGAGCGCACTCTGGATTCTGCTTCGAATGACGTTCACAGCAGTGCTTCTTGCAATCTTGGCTTTTAGCGCGGACCACTCGAACATCGGTAGCTCTGTCTAGTAAAGGAGATCTAGAACCGTTGTTCTCATAATCTGAATCACTGGATCTTACGACTGGGGATTGTTCAGCATCCCAGTCGAAGCCCCGGAACTGTTTATCATCTTCATAATCACTATAGCTTTCACCGCTTGAATCTAGATCAGTCTCTTTCTGTGATGTCTGCATTTCATCTGATATTTCGGCTATAGGGTATACTATTTCGGAACCGTACGTTAAGTAGGGGTAGCTGCCTCTACCTTCGTCGGGTTCACTTCTGGGGAACAGATTAAAATGTGGTCCTCTCGTTAAGCATTTACTTGGAGGTGGAATCACCGCATTTTTAGGATTCTTCAACACTTGTCCTCCTATTGTCTCTACACTATTGGGATGGGGGGATAAATTCGATACACTGGGCGGAGGACATCCTATCTCTAGCGCGGCACTTTTAATTCTCCTAACTCCTGGACTTTTCCCTTTACTTTTATCAGCATCGCCAGTCGGAGCTTCAGCTTTAACCATCATATACTCGCCTAACTCAACACTCGCAAAGAAACCATCCGTATTATTCGAATGTCTTCTCATATGTGACACTAATTGCGCAGTTGAATTTAGCAGAGGAAGCTGTATAGTAGACATGGTCGAATTAGATTTGCATCTCATATTCCTGTTTAGCTCTTGTGTGGTTAAAGCCATGGCTGATTTAGTGCATTCTTCTGTGTATCTTCTCCGGTGTGACCGTTTTTTCGGCGAAGGTGGTCCGACGCTAGGTTCGGAGTTGTCTTTAGAATCTGAACTTAACTGGCGAGCAAATTTCGATTGGTAGGGTTCTCCTACCGCCTCATGTCCATCAAGATACAGCCATTCTTTGAAGAAGTCTCTGTTGGAGCCCCTACGGTGGGAGCAGTCGTGGTAGCGGCGGGAGACTTTAGCGAAAGGGCCCTCATCGACCAGCATATGGACGGGTAGGTTGGAGTCTCGCGGGCTGCGGTATACTTCTTCGACAATGAGCTCATCAATGCGGTTCGCGCGGCGTTTGGCACGCGGATCCCGCTTGGGCTGGAAAATAAAATATTTATTAAAATTTAATGGATAGTCTTGAATGAGAGTGCTGTCTTCATTGCTCGACTATAAGCTCTAGTAACACAGCTATAGAGTACATTATAGCATAAACTGAACTTCTATCTAGCCGCAGCCCTCTTGGAATTAGATGACAACTTGACTGACGGAGTGCTGTCTTTATTGCTCGACTCTGAGCTCTAGTAACACAGCTTTAAAGTACATTATCGCATAAAATGAACTTCCTTCTAGCCGCAGGAATCTTGGAATTAGATGACAACTGAGTGCTGTCTTCATTGCTCGACTCTGAGCTCTAGTAACACAGCTTTAAAGTACATTACCGCATAAACTAAACTTCCTTCGAGCCGCAGGCCTCTTGGAATTAGATGACAACTTGACTGACAGAGTGCTGTCTTCATTGCTCGACCCTGAGCTCTAGTAACACAGCTATAGAGTACATTATCGTATGAACTGACCTTCCGCCTGGCCGCGGGTCTCTTGGAGCTAGAAGGGCCGGGCTCGGGCGCCGCGAGCTCGGTCTTGGTGGCCGCCACGTCAGACAACTTCACCGACAGAGTGCTGTCTTCGTTGCTTGATTCGGAGCTGTTCTTTCTGTGTACGTCCACTTTTAAATCTGAAATAAAAGACAGTGTCATATTGAATTGACAACATTTTTATTTAGGTAAATTTTAACTGATTTGTTTTGATGGCTACGGCCTAAACTCAAACAGGCAGGGGAGTGATACGAGTGGCCTGATGAAAATGTTGACTGGAATGAAGTTAATTTGGACGCCCGCCTTAGGGACGCCTTATTAGGTATTGGTTGAAGGAACCTAAAGGAACCGAGACTTTTATTATTCCGGCATACAAAATCGGAATCATGTTCTAGGCGTCTTGGATTCAGTCAAATCTATGCCATCTTGCTGCTGGCGTCGACGAGTCTGCCACTTAAGGCTACCATAGTGGCGTCGCGAAATGCCGTGCGTCTCAGTCTCTAATTTATCTATACATTTTGATTGAGTCGCTTGGACCTCAGTGACAACAACTTTTGAACCTGTTTTGGACGACAGCGGTGGCCGCTTGCAGACCCACAGGTCGTATATGTCAAATTGGCATTTATATAATTCTAATAAAAAATAATTCTAGCCAGTCTTACCAATCGTACTGTTGTTGGGCTTGTTATAATCAGCGCCCGCCATGGACTCGTTGTCGCTGCTGGCAGCCGCCGGGCGCAGCATCTGCATCTCCATGCCTTCATCGCGGCTGGAAATAAGACCAAAATCAATAAATTTAATACAAGTCCGCTCAAACACCTCGGTTTTCCGGGTGGAGTGCACCCGGAAAACCGTAAGTCATCGCCAACATAAAGAGTTTGCTAGGCTTCCATGTGGAACTGGGCTGGAACGAATGAGGCCAGCTAGCACGCAAAATAGGCGCAATAATAGACGTCGAGTTGCGGAAAACGGCCCGCGTTAACCTAACCCTAACCTAACCATGCAGGTCCGCGCCGTAGGTGATCACCTACCAACAAATCAATGTGTCAATATGTCAGTATTGTAACGAGTGCGAGTGAGACACCGTCCCCTACGTTATGCTCGGAAGTCGGAACTGCGTTGTTCTAAGTTAAGTGGTACTATCGAAGGCTCAGGCGCCACTTCGTACAACAAACTATTTACCTCTTAACTTAGAATGACCCATAGACTAATAAATAAACCAAGACCCCGCATAGCCGGGCGACCCCCGCTGCCACGCTCGAAGTAATTTCACCCTATAGGGTATGGTAGGGTATTTCACTATAGTGAGACACTAATTTATTGTAAGTGACAGTAAACTTAGTACGTCTCCATGGCAACCATTAATGTCCGACTCTCTCTTACGCCCCACGGAACAATGGCGCGTTCCCTGTCTAGTATTGCGTGTTCCCCTCCCGCACCCCTTCTTTTTGGCAGCTTAGGTTTCAAAGAAATAACGCGCTAAGCGGAGTATAAATATATCTTGTATACATATGGAATGACCCAACTAAGATTCGACTGTGGTTTAGTAAAAAGTGTAACAGATAGGTCTATCCAGATATGTATATGTATAAGGGATGTAACGAGTATTCGCATTCGCATGTTTTTTGAGATTCGCATTCGTATTCGCAAAATTCAATGCGAATATTCGCAAAAATTTTTAGTGCATTTTATCTAAGAAAAAATATTATAAAGGAAATTACAATCGTGTCAAACATCTTTTCATTATCTTCATGAAAGATATATAATCGTTGTTTCATCATAATTTCGAATATATTCCGGTTAACAGAACCACAGACTTATGTTCTGTATTATATAGTAAGTAGTAAGTTATATGATACCGTCTTTAAACGAATTCAGTGAAACCATTTCCTATCTGTGGTATTTTATCCTACAATACTCACGCAGTATTATCATTCGAAGTTCCATCGGTGCTCGGCTGCAATATGATGCACTCGCTCGTGTCATACATGTGGTGGAGACCATGGTTCAGCAATTTGAGGCTCGTGAAGAGAATGGCCACCAGCACGCAGTAGATGATCCATCCAAGGCTAGCGGGAGGGAAGTACTGGGGAGCAAACACATGGGATTACTTTATGATGACCAATAGGCGTGTCACCTTACATTGCGGCCGCGCAGGCGTTTGCCTCGGCCGAGGCACGTCCACACTATCTGAGCTCCCTCGCGCGGCAATTTCCTCGCGAGGCGGTGCATCAGGTGTGGCAACGCCTAATGGGGAAGAACTGTAAAAGATGGCGCCAGCATAGGTTGTTCCTGTCGTTAGTTTTGTTCTATAAAATGTGGTTTAAGGGGCTAGAAATCACGCCAAAAAATACAAAAAAAACAAGCATTTACTATTGCTAGGACTGAAAGGTACATGCTATGCTGGCGTCATTTGTGTAAAACTTCGACCGGTCCACTCCATTGTTATTATACCTGCCTCTTCAGTGATAGTGATAATAGTATAACACATTCGCACAGAACCAAACAATTACTAAATTTTTTTGAACCATTATTTTTATCAATAAAATCTTATTATATTTTATTAGTTTTTTTTAGTTACTCTTTTAGTTATAACGTGTTTGATCATATTCAAGCTCTATTTATCCTAATACGCGATAAATAAAATTTATTTATTTTGGACAAACACAGCATCCAAAAAAGTGTAGTGTCCAAAAATAAAGATAAAAGTGTCCAAAAATTATTCATCTTGTTTTCTGTTAGTTTGACAAATCCTATTTGTATGGGGAATATTCTAGAGCGAGATCATTCTCCATACAAAACGGAGAATGTTCTCGAGAATGGCACAACTATAACCCCAACTTCCAACCTTAAAAAAAGCAGTATCAGGTATTTTTTAATTTTGCATGGTGTCCTCGGTGACTCTCACTGCTGCGGATTGAGTATAATCTTGAGTATATCAATAAAAAAGGAAGGTGAGAAAACCCATAACAAGATAGTCCAAGGATATCATAGCCACAGCTGGAGAAAATTGGCTAATCAAGACCTAAAGACCGAGAAAGGTGGAAAGATATGGAGGAAGTCTATACACAACAGGGGTCCTTAACATAGTAAAATGATTAACTATACTATTAGAAAACTTTTATTATGTAAAACTATTTAAGGAAAAATTAAGGCTTAAATAATAATAATAAATAATAGCAATTGAAAAAAAAAATATTCAGACAACCAATGGTCAACAGTGGTGTGAATAACATAAAATGAAATATCATCCCCAGAATGAGGATTTATTAGTGCCGACTTCTAGTGTCTTTGCAGAAGACTGTCCAACCTTTCAGCTAATATATTTAGGATGCCCATGAATACTCTGATTCTCATATTCACCACGTTAACCTTTTAACTCTCTTACGTCAAAAGTGTATAACATCTGCAGTGTTGTGGTCGTAAGGAATAAATTGAATGATCTGCACATAGTTGCCTACACTATTCTATACTAAACTGGGTAATCCCACGAGACTGTAATGTCAGTTACCAATTCTTTCGTGTGTTCTTTGATTAATTAAGAAAATGTAAGTGTCCATATATCTACCTGTAGGCATAGGGAAGTTATATGGACACTTAAATTTGCTGAATTAATCAAAGAACACACAAAAGAATTGGTAACTGACATTACAGTCTCATGGTATTACCCAACTTGGACTTAGACCTGTTGACTGTCCAAAACATTATTTACACATAACTGTTAATGCAATGTCAATTAGGACTACCAGTTGCTATTTGGTCAATGAGTCATTGAGGAAATAAGAAATAAACACGTGATAGTGATATCAAGTGTGAGTCACCAGGAAATTACCAATGGTCTCCCAGACCATTATAGTTTAACTGTAACATTTCTGTTTTGGGTAATTCCAGTATCAAGCCATTATTCATTGCATCATCAAACATCCCAGAGATAACACTTATTTAGAGATAAACATATAAATTTGGATCTCTTTTATAATTGGGTACCTTCCTGTGTAAAAAAAAGATAGTTCTATTAAGTCCGTCAGTTACATTATCAAAAAATATTGGACATATATTTTTCATTTTGTCAATCAAACACAAATTGGTGAAGAGATAGCCCATTAAAGTTTCGCGTGACGTCACATTATGATAAAAAAGTACTGAAATGTGACGTCACACGGAACTTTAACGGGCTATATCTTCACCAATTTTTGTTTGATTGACAAAATAAAAAATATGTGTCTAATATTTTTTGATAATCTAACTGACGGACTAAATATATTTTTCAGAGTGCATGTTTTATTGCCTGCTTCAACAATGTTTTTTTTAAAATTGTTTAATGAAATAACTTTATAACCCACACACATTTAAATATTATTATTATGTTATTTAAAAAAATGTTTACATAGGTTTAATTTACATAGTAATCATTAGGGTGTCCCTTATATTGCGATTTTGAGAAATTAATAACTAATAACGCATACCCCCTAAATGTATATGTTTTACCCCAAAATACTAAATCAGGACATTCCTGTAACTCTAACCGTGCCGACTTGCATCGTAATTTCCCCATACAAATTACTATGAAGAAATTTGGCCAGAAGATAAGTTGCTACTTTTTAATCGGTTTTCGGTTCGCAGTGACATTTTTTATATAAAAAACGTTCATACAGGAGTAGGATGCACTGATGATGTGAAAAATAAATAAAAAAATCGGATAAAAGTCGGCACGGGTTACAGTTACATGAATGACCTGAATGTTTTTTGTAGAGTATTTTGGGGTAAACAAAATATATTTAGGGGGTATGCGTTGTTAATTTCTCAAAATCACAATATAAGGGACACCCTAGTAAACATAATCATGTTAATGAGTATTTTAAACGACAGACTTCAAGGCAGGATATCTCAATATCCAGAAATAGACAAGGGGCGTATTTTTATGAATCTTTACAACTAGCTACATAAATTAACTTGTTTGGTTGCAAAAGATGTTTTCTCAATTATTATTAAAACAATATAAAGTGGCATTTCTAACACTATAACAATAAACAACTTTCAATGCAAGATACCTAATAATTATTTCATAACTACTATTATAATCACCATATGACCTAAAATGGTAATCAAATGATTATAAATGATAAACCAGCCATCTGTTAATGATAAACAATGCTATATTACTCTCTTGACTATACAAGCTGGTTGATACAAGATGTTACACACCAGTTATCTCCAGTAATAGGCCTGAAGCCTACCAACTAGGCACTTAAATGGACAATGGCAACAACAACAATCATCTTCAATACCGTTGACCCACTTTTTTTCAGTAATCATCTCTAACCTCTTCAGTTATTTGAACTACGTCAATAACACTTACCAAGTACACAGAGAACGGGAGGCACAACAGGAACAACCACACGTAAAGGTGCACAGTGTTACAAAACAAATTCTGGTGCGGGTCGTAGAACCAACCGCCTGTCAGGGATGCCCAAACACCCTGACGCAGAATTTCTAAAGTCTGGGACCCCATCTCACACTATGTCCACATTCCCGCGTTAATTCACAGTCCACCCACGCGACACTTTTCTACATATACTTAATATCATTATTTAACATCAGCTAATGTCTAAATGCAAATTATTCGTCTTTCCTGCCATTTTGGATGACACACTGCAAACAAATATAGTCTCTATTGACATCGAGCGAAAATTAATTACAAAGCTCACTAAGATTTTATCGCGTGTTTAATCAAATTAACATAACATAATACATAGCAAGAAGAGGACTTAATTGAACAGTAAACAAAAAAGTAAAAGGGATACGCCAAATACACTAAAAACTGCTGGGAGGTGCGAAACAACACTTTTCATCTGGATGACAGTAGAGGTAGTGTTGCCAGGATTTGCATTTAAGCAAGCATTACAACGAATCGGTAAATGTACGGTTCATATTTTTATCGAACAACCCGAAAAAATGGCAACACCATTATTTTGTATTCCGTCAGCTGTGCTGTGACAGGCATTGGCGCCGCTAGTAATATTGTGTTTCAAATTACTTTTAAATTTATTTACAATTACTTCGAGTGTCTCGGTAGATACTTTTCGATTTAACCTGTGGTAGTGTTTTATTTTCACAATGGGTGATATAGAGAAACTCCTAAAACAAGCTGCAATGCAAATAGGAGCTGGTGGTAGTGCGGGTTTTGTAGAAGTTTGTATAATGCATCCTTTGGATCTTGTAAAGACGAGGCTGCAGCTACAAGCAACAACTACTGCTATTAAGAGCTCTGATCCTCACTACTACAGAGGAGTATTCGACTGTTTAAAGAAGATGTACAAATATGAAGGTGTTACTTCTTTTTGGAAAGGTATCCTGCCCCCGATCCTGGCTGAAACTCCTAAGCGTGCAACGAAGTTTGTGACGTTTGAACAAACCAAAAGGTTTTTTATGTTTGGTTCCAGTTCACCAACACCTTTAGTGAGATTATTATTTTCATATATTTATTTATCATACTTTAGTATTAGCAGAGAGTATATTTATAGTCTCTGGTATTACTAATTTAGTACTATAAAAAGATGTAAAGTTAAAAAATGTTTTAGAATATTAAGCTAACCATTTTTATTATACATACAAAAAATTTACAAATAATTTTACGAAGGATTTAAAAATACAAAAAATATTTTAAATGATAAATTATGAGCTGTAATGTTATGAAATTGAAAATTGTTATATCATGTTAAAATTGATATGAATTTTTTTAAACTTTAAACTATAGTCTACGCGGACAAAAGTATGAGAACACTAAGAATCAGTGAAAAAAGCAGCAATGATCATCATATTTTATGTTTTTAATTTTAGTTAGTATTTCCGCCCCTTTCACTAGGTGACATTTACGGTGTGTAAAAAGGAGACGGATATATTTCGTCTGATCTGTCCTCAACTGCAACAGATAATCTGGTTGAGGTAATTGTCATATGGTTTAAAAATGAATTTAAATTTAATTGGGAACGTTGAAGGCGTTCTATCTCACTCGCGCTTAAGATGAAAGAGTGAAATCCACTAGAAACAAATTCAATGTGAATTAAATGTTCGTCATGAAATACGGTGTCTCATCACAAAGGGTTGCCACATGTACGTATTTTGAATTTGCCGCGCGTTTCTACTGACAGAAATGGTTTGCCAGACTATAGCTGCTTCATTTGACAATATCAAAGCAACACTTATTTTTGTATCCATGTACCTAAATAAACAGATAAACATTGACAAAAAAATTGAACTATCAACCGTAAATTTGATATCTTAATCGTATTTGTAAAATAAGCTCTTCTATTCTACCTTAGGTCATAAAGTAGTAATAGTGTTTTTATTTATTGATTTGTATAATCAAAGAAACGACTCTTTCAGACCTTTGCTCTAGCTGGCCTTAGTGCTGGCGTCACGGAAGGAATATTAGTTAACCCATTTGAAGTTGTTAAGGTCACGCTACAATCCAACAAGTCTCTTGCAACTCAAGTTCCTAGTACTTGGTCCGTGACAAGGCAAATTGTCCGGGACAATGGAATCGGATTCAGAGGACTCAACAAGGGCATAACAGCAACCATTATGAGGAATGGCGTCTTTAATATGGTTTATTTCGGATTCTACCATAGCGTCAAAGGTTACGTCCCTGAATACGAAGTGAGTATTCAAAGTAATTCATACAGCGAGCCAAGCTAAATTGTGGTTTATCGCCTTAGTTCAAGGTTTATATCCGTCTGAAATTATTTGGTTCTAAGTCCGTTAAGGAGTGATTCATTCATTTAATGAGGTATTCCGCTATTCTTATCTGTTGTTGACATAACAACTACTTGCAATAGATAAATAATGAATTGTGTAATATATTTCTGACAAGATAAAGTTAGGTAAAATCTTAACACTATCAACCCTTAACAGTTCAAATATCAAGATGATTGATCATATCTATTTCATTTGTATTCAAATAAATATTATTATCAATGAAACTATCATATTTACTAGGCGGCCAATTCCTTCATTTTGCTATGACAAATAGTTTTTCTTTATTGACAAAATAAACTAAGACTAATAATAATGACCTATTGTATTAAACTTTGTAGTAAATTGGATTCAGTTTTTCCTTTATTGTGCTAAAAGTAGGCATGAGTTATTCAAATCCCGATCAATTGATCATGTCATAATCATAATACAATATAAGCTGTTTGATACTGAAACAATAATACATATGATTATGTGTGATAAATAGATCCTTGTCTGTGGAACTGTTTTTCGAAATGGTGGTTAGTGGATAATATTTACAAGCATTCTGAAAATTTAACTTTTAATAGTCACAACGCACATTTAATTTAGCTTTCCCAGGTCATTGCACCTTTATCAATTTTTGTTTGTTCACAGGATCCTGTTCTAGAATTCGGTCGTAAAATCGCCATCGGGTTCACATCGGGCGTGCTCGGGTCTTGTGTGAACATTCCCTTCGACGTAGCTAAGAGCCGCATCCAGGGCCCGCAGCCGGTTCCGGGAGTAGTCAAGTACAGATCTACTACTGGAGCTATTGTAATGGTGTATCGAGAAGAAGGGTAAGACGTGTTACCGTATCATAATATAAAGTTAATCACACGATATTTACCGTACGAACTTTTTCCTATAAGTTTCCGATATATGTTTCAACGTGTAAATAATGTTTCCTCAAACAGAAAATATTAAACTTACCATACATATTTAGTGTGTGGCATATTGATGATTATAATTTATAATTAAGACTATGTAACGTTAATGTCAAATATATCTTGTGCTAAAAATGGATTTAAAGATCGGAATTATTTTCATTTGCGTATCGCCAAAGGTGATTTGGCACTATAATCGAATCGCGCGTTAAGAAAAACAACTTGTTTGAGAATCGTTGTTTTGGAGAAAACACTTAAAAATACGTTGGAAGAAACTTAACGAATCTTCATCTTAAAAAAAAAATTAGGAATTGTTAAAAAAACATCCACATAGGCTCACATGGCGTCTATCTATCACCAAAACTATCGATTTTTTTTAATGGCGAAGGTTTTAATTGATACCAGTCAGCAACTGATGATATTATCTTTGTAAAACAGTTTTATAAAACAGTCCTTTCAGCATTTTTAGTTTTTTCCTTTAAAAGGTACACATATACAGGTATATGTCGCAAGAAACACGTGATAGTTATTATACCTATAGCGCTTGATAGTAACATTAGTAATATAACAACTAAACATATTTGCAATGGCTTGGTTAGGTAAACTTTTATCATTTTATTTACAACAAGTATCTGATAACTCTGAGCGCATTTGATAACACTGGACCGTTGTTTACTTACTTCACTGAACTGAAAAGTATCATATCTTATCGGTTTTTTTAAGAAGAACTTTCACGATTTGGCAATATCGAGTGGTGCTTATTGATACATGCTTCTCCTAAATTTATCATTAGGAACAAATAAATATATATATAATTCGCCAAAATATGTAGGCAGTAAAGGACTGTTTGCTTTGGAATTTGACAAAGTTATGTTTCTGGGTTTAATTATTATTATTATTTATTAATTTAATAACAACTTTACAATTGTATCTGAATGTGAAACTACATCAAGTTTTTTAATCTAACATGCATTAATTAGTAACTTAACTATACAAAAGTTTAAAACTAGAATTGTTATAAGCATTCATTATTAATTGCATTAGGTACATAGATATGTCAATATTAATAATTATAACATAACAAGTCAATTAGCAGAAAAATAATTTAAAACTTCATCAATTGAAAAGAAGCACGCAATATTTTCAATTGAAATAATTGAGATTATTTGTTAGTGGCCCGATTATCTCTTAATGTCTCATCTCATTTTATTGTTAGCAAATGTTTCGCAAATACTACTCGTAATTAAAACCGATTAGTTCACAATAAACATATACCGGATGTTCAATAATGACAAATTAATGGGGTTAAAAACCAACAAATGTTTATTGTTTTCAATTGTCCTTTGTTTTAGAACCAAACATAAGTGTGTAGATGATATTATTATCTTTTTAATCAAGTCATGCTCCATAAATAAGAAATAGTTTTTATTTTTGTCTTCTAAACCTGGAAATCAAACACACGAAAGCTGAAACGTAAATAATAGCAGTAGTAGCAGTACCAAATTTGCTTCGCATTGACTTTAGCCTGATTAGTAAGCTCTAGTAAAATCTATGGCAACGCATACTTTTAGATCTAGACTATCATCATAAGTCATATAACCTGTATTTGAATATTGAAATCTGTCCTGAAATCGGATATCGCTATTGCACAGCAGCATGTGGTTTCTCAAATTGCACATGCAGTTTCATAATGCCTCCAATTCATTTCGTGTATTCGATTTGCGTTACTTTCGTTTACTACATTAACACCATAATGCAACACGATTTTTTGGGTCAATAATAATAATACACGAATTGAATAGAGGCCAAGGCCATAATCCTATGGATCACGTATAATTCAGCAGTTTCAGTGCATTGCCCGGAGTCGTTACACCGGCAGTGCACATGTTCTTGGACTGTATCCAAGTGGCCCGTTATTTACGCAAAGTACTAACAAAGATTTCCTAATTATGAGCTCATACAGCTCAGCCTAAACTTTACACAAATATGCAAGAATGTATTATAATATCATCTTGGTGAATCATTTAACATGTGCAGCCACAGTCGTAATTTAATTTATTTCAAAATAAGTAATATTTTTTGTTTGTTTCTTAAATACCTAACATCATTTATCTTTTTACATATTTATAAATACCCCAGTAGCAATATTTGAAAATGTTACTTACGTGTGGTTTTGTTTATTCATTTAAAATGATTTTCTTGTGACGTAAATGTGTAATTACCGATCAGTTATTTTTCACTTGATACTGTTTTTGCATATTTGAGTGTGTGTGTGTGTGTGTGTGTGTGTGTGTGTGTGTGTGTGTGTGTTATGAGTTATTGGTTACCCATTGCAGACACCTATTTAATTGCCTTCTACTTGTCCAATTAGTGAGCTTCAATTTAAAAGCTCATTTAGCTTATGAACGGAGATAGTTCATTAAACAGGGCTCACAAAATATTTCCGATTTGACTTACTTTGTTTACATTACATGTCGTTCGTGTAATTAGTTTCATCAGGTGTTTAACTGTTAATTTTATTCAATGGACCTTTAGTATATTAGTAATATTATGCAAACACGAAGCCGCTACTAAGTAAGATTTTTATAAATATAAAAGTATGCATCATCATTATATTCATTATCGTTTCGTTTTTATTAAATTTACTTTGCATTTTTCTGTTATATTTTGTATCAGTGGCGCGAATATATGTATAGTGAAAATAATTACTAAATAAAAATAAAAATAAAATGGTCCACGAAATATCTGTTTTACACACATGACATGACATGCCATTGGAAATATTATTTCAAATTATTTAATACAATGTATTGAAGTTTGAAGTTCAAATCAGACATAATAACATTTACTGAAGATAAAAGATGTGCCGTTCTCGAGAACGTTCTCTGTAACGAGAATTTCCGAGAAAGTACATCAAATCTGCACAAATTCAGATTTTTTATTTTATGTAAATCTTCCTAAAGGTGTTTGAAAGATATTCACGATCATTGTTAAGCGAAAAAAATATTCTAAGTGCAAAAATCTCTGCTATCTCGGGAAATTTCCGAGAACGTTCTCGGGAACGTTCTCGAGAACTTTCTTGCATATTTCTTTGTACTTTTATTGGAAGAGAACTCATTTATTTCTTAATATTTTTGTCTTTTCTTGTCTTCATAATTTTACCATATATGTTAATTGATACTGGTACAGCAATTTTGTTTCCAATTGAGATTATTAACATTAAAAAAGCTTAATTCTCTTTGCTCCGGAGAATGTCACCGGAAATGTTCTCGACTAATTTTTATGTAACTATTAATTTAAAAATAAATATGTAATGTCCGAAAAATATGTAAAAAGCATGTAATTAAAACGAAAACGTTGGCATAAAAAACGAAACTTTTTTATATTTTAAAATACCTTAATTATCTATATATTTTTTAATTTTTAATTTGAGATAATAAAAACCAAAAATGTAATGAAATGAAATCGCGTTTATTTTATGCAATAAAGAAAAAACCGGCCAAGAGCATGTCGGGCCATGCTCAATATAGGGTTCCGTAGTTGCCGACCCGTCACAATTCACCCACTCAAAAGGTCGTTTTTAGAGTTCCGTAGCCAACTAGGCACCCTTAAAAGTTCGCCTTGTCCGTCTATCTTTCTGTTTGTCCGTCTACGGCTTTGCTCAGTGATGGTTAGTACTAGAAAACTAAACGGGTACCTTTTTTTCGCTCCAATTAGTAAATTCAAATCTTGCCTGCTTCTTGGAACAACCTTTATATTTCATTATCATTATCAATTACCTACAAGTTTGTTTTTAAATTTGTAGTGACATAAAATTTAGCCGAGAAGGTTTCTGAAAAAGTTCTCCGGATCAAAGAGAACTAAGTATTCTTTTTTTAATTAATATAATTTTGTTTTTAGATAAAATTGCTTTACCAGTATCAATAAAACACATATTTTTAAATTATTAAGACATTATATTATTATATAAAGCCTATCGTGTCCCACTTCTGGGTAATGGCCTTCTCCAAATCTTTCCACCGATCCCTATTCTGTGCTATGTCTGACTATTTCTTCAAAAAGGAGTCTAGTTCATTCCGCCATCGCTGCGGGATATGCCGCATCCCCGATTTGAATTTTCGTGCTTCCACTGTGTAGTGATTTTGCCCCACTACTCATTCGGCATCCGGCAGACGTGGCCAGCCGAGTCCCACTTTAACTTCGCCGCCTTCCGAGCTACACCGACGATTTGGGTCTTGGAGCGCAGCGTGGTGTTACGGACTCGATCCACCAATTTTACACCTGATATGCTACGCTCCATGGCTCGTTGGCAAACCCCGAGTTTAGATATCTGAGCTTTAGCCAAAGACCAAATCTATGCACCGTAGCACTGTGGGCTGAAAATCGGCTTTCATAGAAATAGAAGTCGATTTCATAATTTGTACCTTTTTTTTCTTGAAATAGCTTTAGCTAGTGCAGTAAAACGCTTCTATATTTGCATTAACACGTTTAATTTTGAAGATAAAGTAAATTATATAAAATTAGCAACAATAATCAGAATATTTAAAATTAGCATTTCACGTAAAAATTACAATAACGGTATCTATATAAAGATATTTCACATTCAATAACTTCCTTAGTGGTCAGAATGTAATTAAATTACAATAATCAAAATATTTAAAATTAGCATTTCACTTAAAAATGAAGATAACTGTACTTAATAAGCTTGAGCGTATTCAAAATGCCTGCATTCGGTTCATTTTCGGATTACGCAAATTCGACCATGTTTCTAGTTTTCGTTCTAAACTCAAATGGCTCCCTATCCGTCACCGCCGTAACTCTCACATACTTTCTTTACTCTTTTCTATACTTTTTAACCCTGCAACTCCCCGCTACCTCAAAGAGCGTTTCTCTTATCTTAATTCTATTAGATCCTCTAAAAATTGCTCCTAAAAGTGCCATCTTCATCTTCCAAATTTTATAATTGCTCATTTACGTGCCAGGCCGTTTCTTTTGTGGAATTCTCTCCCTCTCAACATTAAACGCGCGCAATGTATTGGTAGCTTTAAATCGCAACTTAAGGAATACTATTTATCTCTTCCTTAGGTTTTTAAGTTGACACTGTTGTTTCTTATTGTGTGTATTATATATGTATATATGTACGTATATGTATGTTTATTTTGTATTTATTTAAGTATGTATATTCATATGAATGTGCTGTGTTATTTATTTCGTCTCTTTTGTTTCTATGCACCACCTACTGCTTATTGTTTTTCTCTAGTCTCCACTACCCAAAGGTTGTCTGGAAGAAATCGCTCATTAGCGATAAGACCGCCTGTTATTACCTCTACCTAAATTTATCTAATTGTAAAATTTGTGCTTGTAACTGTATGAGGTGTGCAATAAAGAGTATTTATTATTATTATTATTATTAACTGTACCTATATAAGGATATTTCACATTCAATAGTTACCTTAGTATCGTAAACGTCTACTTTCCGCACAAAAGGAAAATAAAAAGGATGGAGTACTAGCAAAACTGGTAAGTACAAATAAAGACTCGGCTGGTAATTTGGCTGCAGGAAAATAATAGGTTAATGAGGCGGGTGATATGGATGGTGACAGATGATTCCCTGGCTGAACGTAGCCTAAATTTAAGAGCCAGGTCTTTGTACGCCCGTCAAACGAGGCAATTAGAATTTCGGGGATATTTTAGCAAAACAACAAAAAAACTATTATGGCACAAAAACACTGGATACAAAAAAAAGGAATCGGATTTATAACGTTTTTAAAAAAATGTAAATAATATGATTTTCTCGAAAGACAGGATGGCTAAAGCTGTAGTTGAAATTGAAAAGAGTTCGTGGGCAAGTGTCCGCTTTGGTTTAGGCGGACCCAATAGCTCGCTGAACTCTCTTTCTCACTTGGAGAGCCCGCTGAATTCGGGCTCTAATTCTCCGACGACGGTGAAGAATCACGCGGAACACACGGCGGTTGCAGACCGTCTCGCCGGTCCGGCACCCACAAGCGCCTTCCGGAGTCCTTCCGGCTCAGGCGCTCCCACTGGTGGCCTTTATGTAGGCTACAACCAAAGAGCAGCAACGGCTTGCATGCAGTGTTGTTGGAACCTTTTGTCTGGTAGCGTATTTGGTTTAAAAAGGATTTGTATTTATTTTAGCAATGTATTATCAGATTATCACTTGCTACATCATGTTTGACAGCAAAAATTATGGATAATAAATCTAGAGAAATAACTCGCATTTCAACACGATGCTACTAAGCGAATTATAGCAAAACCCTCAGACTAAACCAGAATATGTTTTTTTTCTTTCAAAACCTCCCCGTCGATCTGACACACTCAATCAAAATCAACTTTTTCCTTTTTTGACAATCTGGAATACCTCAAAAATTCATAGTCAAAATTAGCGCGAATATTATTTCAATTTATAACAGCCAGTCGTATTACAAAATGCGGACTGATATAAGCGCCATCTACCCGTAATGCCGTGAATCACAATGTACGCTTTTTTATATATCAACCGCGACTTAGCCTTAGACCTTCCTTAGACACGGAAGTTCTGAAGAAAGTCGACAGATGTCGTACGATAAACGTAGCGTCATGCTACAGCATCTCCCTACCAAACAAAGAAACAAACAAACAACAACACAAGAAAACACAAGAAAACTAACCCCAAGCAACAAAAAAAACACAACTTAATGCTAAGGCCAAAAAAGGTACAACAAGAGAACCCTAAACGAATTCCAAAAAAAACAAAACCAACCAGTTATTAACATTACCCCTAAAGACTAACCTAATAGATTAACAAGATGACAAAACGCCAACCAACGCGTCACGCGGTCCAAGACGTGACGGCCGGGATAGGACAGAAACTGCACCTGGCCACAGATCTTAATCCCTCACATCGAGTCATCAAATTATACAACCAGGCTATCATAGACCGGGAAAGATAAACGAAGCCTTAAGCACCAACGGTAAAAAAAGGTCAAATCTGGAAAAAGGAGCAAGGAAACGCTCAAACGAAAACAAAAAAACGATAAGAAACGAATCAAGCAAGGATTACCGATAAGGGAATGGCGGACTAAAGCGCATTTTAGAATTTTGAGAAAACTGAACGGGCCGAAAGAAGAAACTATTTCAAGATATCTTTAATATGATAGGTACCGACGTGCTCGGAATCGGTATCAGCCAGTACATATACCTGTGGAGACACCCGTCTAACCACACGGCACCGAACGAAACGTGGAGCGAATTTACCGCCTCGAAAAGGATCACCAACGATTCTTGGCGAAGAACGGTTCGTGTTGAACTTGGCGGCGTTACGATGAAAGGCCAAAGCCATCGAATCAGAAACTTTATCGTACACCTCACGAAGCGTCTGAAGATTCGAAGCGCGTTCCATCCGGCTGAGTCCCACATCTTGGTCCACAACCTGATTCTCAACACGTTCACGAATCATTGACAACTCGCGGCCGTACATCAAAAAATTCGGTGTATAAGCAGTAGCCAAATTTATACAAGAGTTTAAATAAAGAGCGACCCGATGTAAATGACCCGACCAACTGCGTTGGTCATTTTCAACTAAAATGCTCAAAGTAGTAATCACGACCTGGTTATATCTCTCCACAACATTCGCTTGTGGCGAATAATATGGGGTATAACACGGACCTGGAATATTATAGCTCGCCAGGAAATCCAGAAATTGACGACTATGAAAAACTGTAGCGTTGTCACGGAGAATGTTAGTAGGAACACCGTATCGCAAAATAACCTCCGACTCTAATGCCATCGATATTGACCTCGCATTCACCAACTTCAAAGGGACCAACCAAACAAATTTGGTAAAAACGTCAACCAAAGTCAAAATATAACGACAACCATTACGGCTAACCGGTAAAGGACCAATTAAGTCAATGGAAAGAAGATCCATTGGAGCCGCAACACGACGAGGAAATAAGCCAAGTCCACGAGGTTGTAAATTTGCAATTTTATAAGACTTGCAAATCTGACATTCGGAAAGGAACCTTGTAACATCACGGTACATATTCGGCCAGTAGTATAAGTCACGAGCTTTTAAATACGTTTTCATAACATCAGGATGAACGTTGGGAAATCCATTATGAATTTCAGCAACCGCCTCTCTAGTCCTTGAAGCAGGAAGAACTATACGCCACGGATTAGGTGCTAAAGGGTTTTCGATAGATACCCTGCGCATTAAGACACCATCCCGAAGAGCAAATGCAGTAAACATTTGAGGATTGTCTAAAACCCCCTGGTAAATTCGTTCATACCAAGGATCTCCAGAAGGATCCATGCCACGCGCGAATGAGATAAGCCCAACTTGAGCGCGTGACAAGGCGTCAGGAACAACATTAAGGACACCTTTTTAGGGTTCCGTACCTCGAAAGGAAAAAACGGAACCCTTATAGGATCACTTTGTTGTCCGTCTGTCTGTCTGTCTGTCTGTCTGTCTGTCTGTCTGTCTGTCTGTCTGTCTGTCAAGACCATTTTTCTCAGGAACGCGTGGAGGTATCAAGCTGAAATTTATATCAAATACTCAGGTCTATTGTCCCTTGGAGCTGTGAAAAAATCAAACTCAAAAGCCAACTCAATCAAAAAATACAGTCGTTTATGCTGCAAATTTTAGAGTTTCGGCACTCGCAAAACCTACGGGGTACTTCCCGTGAACTCAGAAACTTGAAATTTGGCACGAAGCAACGTCATATAGCATAGACAATGGAAAAATTACAAAATGTAGACATTTTTAGTAAAATCATACAAAAACATATGTTTTTAAATTTTAAACTTACTACCTTTTTCCTCGTAAACGCGTGGAGGTATTAAATTAAAATTCATGTCAAATACTCAGGGCTATAGGACCTTTCAGATGTAGCAAAACCAAACTTTTATGTCAACGCAATCAAAAGAAATAGCAATTTAAGTCGCATATTTTGAAACTGAGTACTCGCAAGAAACTCAAAGGGTACTTCCTGTAAACTTAGAAACTTGAAACTTGGCACGAAGAAACTTCATATAGCACAGACAAAGGAAAAATTACGAAAACTAGACATTTTTAGTAAAATCATACAAAAAATATTTTTATAAAATTTTAAACTTACTACCTTTTTCCTCGTAAACGCGTAGAGGTATTAAATTGAAATTCATATCAAATACTCAGGTCTATAATACCTTTAAGTTGTAAAGGTTTGTACGGAACCCTCGGTGCGCGAGTCCGACTCGCACTTGGCCGGTTTTTTTTATGTTCAATCTCAAAGTTATATCTCAAAGTTAAATCTCAAAGTTGCCCAACGAGCCAAGCGCCCGGTAGGATTATCAAGGGTGATCAACCATTTAAGAGCAATATGGTCAGTAATGATCTTAAACCTCATTCCATCGAGATACCCGCGGAAATGCTTAATGGAATCAACAACAGCGAGAAGCTCATGTTCGGTTGTCCCGTATCCACGTTCAGCTTTAGTGAATAAACGAGAATAATAAGCAATTGGATGTTCAACGCCGTCCAACTCTTGAGCCAGGACCGAGCCTAAGCCAACCTGGCTAGCGTCACATTGAAGGATAAAAGGTTTCGAAAAATCCGGGCAAGCCATCAACGGAGCGCTCATCAAGGCATCCTTTAATTTAGAAAAAGCTTCACTAGCACTATCGTTCCAATCGATGGGATCACGTCCCTTTCTCTTACCGATAAGTGCCGTCAGAGGAGCAATAATCGAAGAAAAACCATCCACGAAACGGCGATAATACGAACACATACCAATGAAAGCACGTAGAGACTTGGCAGAAGAAGGGGCAGGGTAATCCCTAATAGCTTCTAATTTCTTCGGATCAGTTTGAAGACCACGCTCATTGAAGATGTAGCCGAGATACTTCAATTCAGACTTACAAAACTCGCACTTATCTAAATTAACCGTAAGACCAGCTTCTTTCAACCTATCACGAACCTTACGAATAAGCCGCATATGACTATCAAAATCACGAGACACCAAAATCAAATCATCAACATAGCCGAAGATAAAATCCTCAGACTCAGGGGTATATTCAAAATTGACAATCATGTCAGTAAGCCTCTGCATCTCGGACGCAGCGTTGGTTAAACCAAAAGGGAGACGAACGAACTCAAAGAGGCCCCTTTGGGGTACAATAAAGGCCGTTTTCTCACAACTGGCCTTATCAGCTAAGGGGATTTGCCAAAAGGCGCTCCTAAAATCCAACGAAGTTAGATATTTGGCACCTCGTAGGTTATCAAGGATGTCCTGGACGCGCGGGAGAGGGTATGAATCCCTGATGGTAACGCTCTTCAACTTCCTACTGTCCATGCAAAACCTGACACTACCATCTTTCTTGGTAACCATCATCACTGGGGAAGCCCAGGGTGATCGTGAGGGACGAATGACGCCTGACTCTAACATCTTGTCGATCTCTTCGTTGAGAATTTTGAGTTTGACTGAAGATAAGGGATAGTAACGTTGGCGGATGGGCGAACCAACAGTCTCAATCTTATGCGAAAGCCACGAAGTACAACCTAATCCAGCTTAATCAGAAGAAATCTCCTCAAACTCGTCAATAACACATTGGAGTTTTGATTCCTGCAGTGGTGCAAGCACCGTACGAGGGTGGACATAGCGAACCTCACCTACTCGTGGGACTGCGACAGGAACATGATGTGAAGCGACGTAAAGCTTACCTGACAAACCATCACGGAATGCCTACTTTAAAATGACAATGAGACCAACAGCATTCCAAAACTCAATTCCTAAAATAAATGCAGTAGGAAGATTACTGCTCACTAGACAGGAGTGCAGAACGCGAATGCCACTAAAAAGAATGGGGACGTCCAAACCGCCTAGAATTTCAATAGGAGAATTGTCGGCGGAGACAACATAAGGCCGGATATCCTCGTAATATGTTATACCGAGCTCCGATAAGAGGGATATATCAATTAGTGAAATCTGAGCACCAGAGTCCAAAAGAGCTCTTACCGAAGAGCCAGCAACTAAAACATCAATAAAAAGTCTATTATCCGGGGAATTATTAATATAAACGGGCGACACCGATGGACCTCTCAGTGCGCCACTTATTCGTTTTTTGACGGACCAGAATTACAACTAGGACAATCGCGTGTGATTGCACCAATACGCTTACACTTGAAGCACACTGCCCCTGAAACGTTAGGACCAGACATAGGAATCCACGGGGCATAATTTTATGACAGGTAGGGAATTCCTATATCGATGAACTTAGTTATCGATGCTTTTCTCATTTAGTTACCTTCTAGCGATCATTCCATGTTTTGTCCGACGACATCAAAAACCATTGTTTCTTATAAGTGTAGTAAGTAAAATATTTACGTGATTGTCTAAAGAGGTTTGATTTAATAATCAATATTTTATAGCACTTAAAACTTAGCAATCATTGAAAATATGGTTTAGTGTAAATTTTATCTTTGTCGTCGAAATGACACTTACAAAAAATTACATATTTACAGACAAAGCTGAGGGCAATCACTAGTCTATGGGTAAAACATCGATAACTGACTTTATCGATATACGAATTCCCTACCTGTCATTAAATTTTGCCCCGTGGATTCCTATGTCTGGTTAGGACAATTACGATAGTTGTGACCAGTTGCATCACACTTCATACACACTATAGAACTGGGTTGACCTACAACTTGAGCACTAATCGGAGCAATAGCCAAACGTGCTGGACGTGAACCTTGAAAGGCTTCAAAATTTTTCGCGACTTCTAACAAACCATCAATATCCCTAACCACGTTAGTTACAAGACAAGAATGATATCTAGGATTCATTCCATATTTAATAATGTTAAACAGGTTGTCTTCGGAAACCGGTGTACGAAGCTTTGCGTTTAGATCGCGCGCCTGAATAACAAAATCAACCACTGACTGGTTGTCCTTCTGTGATAAAGCGCGAAGTTGGCTCTCAAGCTTGAAATCGAAATCGGCTACGTCGAAGGTTTTAACGAATTCAGACTTTAATTCCGCGTAAGTAAGACCCGGATACCTGATTGCCCTAAAATGTTTCAAGGCACTATCTGACAACAATTCATGGAAACGTCTGACAACATATGAAGGATTGACGTTACGCGCCATACCTTCTTCCTCGATTCGAAAGAAAAATTCGCGAACACAAGTGTCCCCGGAAAAGTTCAAGTTCCATTTCGTAAGTGAATAATCTTTGAAAGGAAAAGGCGGGGGAAGTCCGGACATATGCATCACTTGGGGTCGTGGTTCAGAATCAAAAAACTGTTCTTCATCGTTTGCCATTGGTTCTAAAATCCTCGGATCGTGCGAGTTTAACGACGAGTGTGCATGAGGCGTCTCAGCAATTGATCTTTCATTACTTAAGTGCGACATGGTGAAAAGTCGAATGTTGTCTTGCGTTGCAAGTTCAAACAAAAAAATAAAGTTAATCGACCTAAAAATTAAAATCCGAAGTTCGAGTATATCAGTGGTCTAAACCAAGCGCTTAAGTCAAAGAAAGAAAATAACACTCGAAGTCTAAATGCTAAGTTAGAGTTCGAATTAAAAAAAAACAAGTTCAGTTTCTGAAAAAAAAAAACAAAACGCAAATCATACATTCTATGTCTGATTTACCTGCGAATTCCCTAACGTCTACGGGCTCTAACTACAGGACTCAAACTATGAAATAAGGTATTCGGGATATGTTACGGGTAATTGAGAAAAAGGCATAAGTAAAGGTCAACAGATAAATTAGTTTTTTTTTAACATAAATAAAAGCAATATTTCAATATGACGGAATTTGGGTTAATGATGGGACGTAAGGAGGCAGCAGGCTGAAACAAACCAAAATCAAGGTTAATAGAACCGCGACCGGTCTACGGTCACCGTCTCACAAATCCAAAAAAAAATATTTAATTACAATTATTAAAAGTAAATCCAGAGTTCTTTACCTTATCGGGCGCCAATTTGCAGTAAAACGCTTCTATATTTGCATTAACACGTTTAATTTTGAAGATAAAGTAAATTATATAAAATTAGCAACAATAACCAGAATATTTAAAATTTGCATTTCACGTAAAAATTACAATAACGGTATCTATATAAAGATATTTCACATTCAATAACTTCCTTAGTGGTCAGAATGTAATTAAATTACAATAATCAAAATATTTAAAATTAGCATTTCACTTAAAAATGAAGATAACTGTACCTATATAAGGATATTTCACATTCAATTGTTACCTTAGTGGTTAGAATGTAATTAAATTACAATAATCAGAATATTTAATATTAGCACTTCACATAAAAATGACGATAACTGTACCTATATAAGGATATTTCACATTCAGTAGTTACCTTAGTATCGTAAACGTCTACTTTCCGCACAAAAGGAAAATAAAAAGGATGGAGTACTAGCAAAACTGGTAAGTACAAATAAAGACTCGGCTGGTAATTTGGCTGCAGGAAAATAATGGGTTAATGAGGCGGGTGATATGGATGGTGACAGATGATTCGCTGGCTGAACGTAGCCTAAATTTAAGAGCCAGGTCTTTGTACGCCCGTCAAACGAGGCAATTAGAATTTCGGGGATATTTTAGCAAAACAACAAAAAAACTATTATGGCACAAAAACACTGGATACAAAAAAAGGAATCGGATTTATAACGTTTTTAAAAAAATGTAAATAATATGATATTCTCGAAAGACAGGATAGCTAAAGCTGTAGTTGAAATTGAAAAGAGTTCGTGGGCAAGTGTCCGCTTTGGTTTAGGCGGACCCAATAGCTCGCTGAACTCTCTTTCTCACTTGGAGAGCCCGCTGGATGCGGGCTCTAATTCTCCGACGACGGTGAAGAATCACGCGGAACACGCGGCGGTTGCAGACCGTCTCGCCGGTCCGGCACCCACAAGCGCCTTCCGGAGTCCTTCCGGCTCAGGCGCTCCCACTGGTGGCCTTTATGTAGGCTACAACCAAAGAGCAGCAACGGCTTGCATGCAGTGTTGTCGGAACCTTTAGTCTGGTACCGTATTTGGTTTAAAAAGGATTTGTATTTATTTTAGCAATGTATTATCAGATTATCACTTGCTACATCATGTTTGAAAGCAAAAATTATGGATAATAAATCTAGAGAAATAACTCGCATTTCAACACGATGCTACTAAGCGAATTATAGCAAAACCCTCAAACTAAACCAGAATATGTTTTTTTTCTTTCAAAATCTCCCCGTCGATCTGACACACTCAATCAAAATCAACTTTTTCCTTTTTTGACAATCTGGAATACCTCAAAAATTCATAGTCAAAATTAGCGCGAATATTATCTCAATTTATAACAGCCAGTCGTATTACAAAATGCGGACTGATATAAGCGCCATCTACCTGTAATGCCGTGAATCACAATGTACGCTTTTTTATATATCAACCGCGACTTAGCCTTAGACCTTCCTTAGACACGGAAGTTCTGAAGAAAGTCGACAGATATCGTACGATAAACGTAGCGTCATGCTACACTAGGTATTAATATGTCCCAAAATGGGTCTGAGGTAATTTGGTTGGGAAAAAAAATAATTATAATAAAATAAAATATGTATGGAGCGAATGAGAAAAATCAAATTTTCTTCAAAAATAAAAGCCAAACCGTTATATCCTCGCAGATGGTTATAGTGCCAATTATTCTTGATTTTTTGTCGTACTCAATGTTTTTCTACCAGGTGCACTTTTTTTTTTAAATCGATTTAATAAAAAAAAAGTTTTTTTCGAACTTTTATTTAGAAATAGCTTTTACTCATTACTTTGACCTTAATAAATAATTCTGAGTCCATTTGAGTCATAAAATTAGGAGCAGTGAGCTTTTTTTCGAAATAGATGTATGAAGCGTATCGGACATATCAGATTTTCTTCAAACATAAAAAATAAACCGTTATATCCTCGCAGATGGTTATAGTACTAATTATCCTTGATTTTTTGTCATACTCATTTTTTCTACCAGGTGCACTTTTTTTAAAAATTGATTTTCTTGAACTCGAAAAACATAATTTTTTTTTAAATAATCGATTTTTTTTTAGAAGTGCATTTGGTAGAAAAAAAATTAGTATGACAAAAAATCAAGAATAATTGGTACTATAACCATCTGCGAGGATATAACGGTTTATTTTGTATGTTTGAAGAAAATCTGACATGACCATACGCTCCATACATCTATTTCGAAAAAAAGCTAAGTTTTTGACTCAATTGGACTCAGAATTTTTTTTAAGGTCAAAGTAATGAGTAAAAGCTATTTCTAAAAAAAAACACGAAAAAAATTTTTTTTTTTTAACTATTTAAAAAAAAAAGTGCACCTGGTAGAAAAAAAATGAGTATGACAAAAATCAAGAATAATTAGGACTATAACCATCTGCGAGGATATAACGGTTTATTTTTTATGTTTGAAGAAAATCTGATATGTCCGAAACGCTCCATACATCTATGTCGAAAAAAAGCTCACTGCTCCTAAGTTTTTGACTCAAATGGATTCAGATTTTTTTATTAAGATCAAAGTAATAAGTAAAAACTATTTCTAAAAAAACCTTGAAAGAAAAATTTTTTTTAATCGATTTAAAAAAAAAAAATGCACCTGGTAGAAAAAAATTGAGTATGACAAAAAATCAAGAATAATTGGCACTATAACCATCTGCGAGGATATAACGGTTTGTCTTTTATTTTTGATGAAAATTTGTTTTTTCTCATTCGCTCCATACATATTTTATTTTATTTTATTATAATTAATTTGTTTCCCAACCAAATTACCTCAGACTCATTTTGGGACATATTAATACCTAGCTAAAGCTATTTCAAGAAAAAAAAAGGTACAAATTATGAAATTGATTTCTATTTCTATGAAAGCTGATTTTCAGCCCACAGTGCGTAGTTAAAAACTGGAAGTATGCACATGTCCATGAGCTTCCGTATGAGTGAAATCGGAAGATTTCCATTCATTAATTGTTTCATGGACCGATAGCTCCTCCAGGCAGACGGATTGAAAACAATCCGTCTTTCTACCTCTTTTTCTTGACGCGCCTGGAAGGAGACTAGTTGGCCCAAATACTTATGGACATAACATAACATAACATAAATACTCTTTATTGCACACCTCAAATAATAGACACAAAGTATACACAAGACACAAACAAAAAAGCAGAGGCAAAACAATTGGCGGTCTTATCGCTAAAGAGCGATCTCTTCCAGACAACCTTTGGGACATATACTTAAGCAACAATCAGTTCTCGGGAGAACGTTCCTTCGAAAGTTTCCTGAGTGAGTAGAGAAATTTGTACTTAAGAGCTTCTAACTTTTGAACCATGGGTCCAAAAAAATTGGAAAAAATCATGGAAGTGAGGCCAAATAAGTTATTTCAATGAAAACTATATTTAAGGAATTCGGTTGAGCCGTTTTTGAATTATAACTCATACGCATAGTAAAGGACGTAATAGTGCTGCATAGTAAAATGACGTAAGCGCCGCTACATATCCCTTAATAAACGACGTTTTGCTCAACATGCTCTTGGCCGGTTTTTTCGGTTTATAATGATTGTAAATATTTTTCAAACACCTTCAAAAAGATATAAAAAAATAAAAAATCTGAATTTGCGCAGATTTTATGTACTTTCTCAGTAATTCTCGTCTAGAGAGAACTTTCTCGAGAAAGTGCGGAAATTCTCAGGAGAAGGAATTCTCGAGAGCGAGAACGTTCTCGCCGGCACAACTCTACTCAAGATCAAGAAGTAAAATACGTAATACTGACAATATATATGTCTACATTCTACATTGTTCATATACCTTACCTTAAGTATATACATATATAAATATGACACGGCCCAGAGTATGCGAGAGAGAACTCGAGCGATCATATTCGATTTGGTACAAAGATTTATACGCAATTTTTTTTATTACAGATTCAGAGCCTTGTACAAAGGACTCGTGCCTAAGGTGATGCGGCTAGGTCCCGGTGGCGCTATCATGCTTGTCGTTTACGACTATGTTTATCATTATTTAGATAATAGGTTTAAGTAAGAAGCAGCCCATGTGACACGATTAGGGCTTCAAATCCTGCGATTCCGGTATTTTTCCATACAAAAATCTGGGAATTGAAAGCCCTAAAGTAGAATTTATATTGAGTGGAGTAGTTCTACAGCACCGTACATACATGTCACAAGCGCTTTTTATGCCAGGAGCTGCAAATTACTTCACTCAATTATGAATTATACCTACCTTAGACACGATGTATAACTGCATTATTGTATAAAATTAAATTATATTTTTACATATTATATTTTATGTATTACAATACATATTTTTACGATTGTATAGAGCAACTATAATTATTGAATAAAATATTGAAATACGTAGTTTGATTTGCATATTTAATATGCAATATCGGTACCTATTTACTAAAAAAATCGATAAACTATATCAGCAAGCCACTAACTTAGAGAATTCAACCCGAATGGAGTAGCCATGTCTATCATTTCCAAAAGTTTGCCAATTTTTTGGGGGAGGGGAACGTCAAATGTATGGCTATTCGTACGTAACGTGCAAATAGCTACGTCAGATAAACGTCAGTCTATACATGTGTATGACCACTGGTCATACGTTTTCGGCAGAGGGGAACGCCTGTCAATGGCGACTCCGGTTATCCTCAAAGGCCGCTAATGAATATAAGTAATAATTATTTACACATATATTCAAAGATAATAAACTATGTTTTATTAAAATCGTAAATATTTTATCGGTTTTATCGCAACGCTAAGCAGGGGGTGACCGTTCAAAATCTTCAAACGTTTAATGTGTTTATATCCTATTATATTTATATTTTATCTATGATTTAATTCTTTTTACTTTTCTTTATAAAAAAAATGTGTTAGCAAAAACTCAATACTCGTAAAACATTATAGTTATTCTTTTTTCAAGCTTTTTATGGTAGTTTCTTTGTGGCACGCACAGTTTCTGAACGCTCATTACGTTGAGTATGATGCTAATTACAATATTTAGAACGCAGGCAACTTTTGTCATATTTATGTCTACAACTTTAGTCTTTCTTTCATTGCTTTAAAGTTTATTTTACATTGCACTGTCATATGGTTTTAAGGACATTATTTTAGGCCAAGGTGAACCAGGCAGAAATTATCGTCCATTGTTGTTTTGTTTCCTAACAAATTGAGATAGAACTGTGGCAAAATAACTAATACTTTAGTTTTGTTCTTTATTTCAATTCTTGTTTTCTCGGAAAACTATAAATGTAAGCAATGGGCTTCTATATTCGTGAATACTAACTTTATTCTTCGACCATATTGAAACAAACGTGATCCACATCACCATTCAAAAAAGTAAGTTTTTTTCTAGTAATCGATGTTAAAACAAGCTAAATTTCCTTTAACTACTGTTTAAAGAGATAATATACCGCTAATAGTTCCTCCAAACTTCTAATAACTTACCTCAGTAAAAGTTTTTTTGTTTGCATTACATTCGTCAACTTTCAGACATGGAACAAATGCAGACTTCAACAGGTCAGGTGCTGCCCCACATTGTGCAAGTATATCAACCGACTATAACCGATACCAAGATCCAGAGCCGGCCAATCATCCATCTGTCTCACCCACCACTCACTTCTCAACCCAATGTTTACCAGCAAACCATGTCGGACATGCTGCCTTCACAGCATATTACTCATGAGATTAATCAGATACAGACTTCGCAGAACTTGGTGATGTCGTGTCAGCAGACTCATTTGCAAAGTCTGCCGTTGCAAGGTAAGCGGTCACATAGTTTACTAAACATTTGGGTAACCTGTTTCATAGGAGATTAATGCTGTAAAGAAGCTGCTAGCTTCCTAAACAGTATTGACTTATTGCCATTGGAATTTTCGTATATACATATCTCTCTGTTTTGTAAACCACTTGTTGTGTGCTTTTGCTTTCAAAACTGTACATTTAATGAGGTGTGCAATGAAAAATATTTACAACATCAAAAAATTGTCCCAATGGACAGACGCCATAAAAATTTAAAAACCAAAACCAGCCAATTACACTTGCGCAATATTTAGGGATTTCACCCTTTTTTGAACTTGAGTATGTCCTTAAACTATGTCCAAAAGAGAGCTCAAATAGGACGCAGTGTGTTAACAACGAGGTGCCCACTTGTTCCTTTAGTTGTTATCACAGTGAATCCTCCTTTTTGTAAAGGGTCGGCAACGCGCATGTGACACCTCTGGAGCTGCAGGCGTCCATAGGCTACAGTAGCTGCTTACCATCAGGCAGGCCGTAAGCTTGTTTGCCACTATCATGGTGTTAAAAAAAAGGTCCATAACATACAAATGTCATCTTGCATTATGTGATAGGGCACAGCTCAGACAATGTCTTCTCACTCAAATCTGGAGCAGAGCCCGACTGGGGAAGTACCTCCACCTTACAGAAAATCACAGCCTAATAGCACTAGACCCTTCTCATTGTTGCTGCTAGTGAGTATATAAGGTCACTAGAGGGCTCTAAGAGGACGTAGTGTGTTGATAATGGACCCTCCCCTCCCCTTATTCGTCAACACAGTGAATCACTCTTTATATTGACGGGTTGGCAAAGCGCATGTGACATTTGCAGGGGTCTATAGGCTACAGTAGCTGCATACCAATAGGCGGGCCGTGTGCTGCTACTGTAAAAAAACAAAGAACTAAATATACATTTTTGAATTTTTCAGGGCAAATGTCGTCCCAAGTGCTACCACCCCCTTTACAAATAACCTCCCACATGATCCTCCCGCAAGCCGCCATGTTCAAACAGCATATGCTCGTGAACAGCGTTCAGCAGCAGTACTACAGTTACGAGGCGTTCCAGAAGGACGAGATGTTTCAGAAGGATGAGCTCTTTCAGAAGGATGTGGCGAAGGTCGAGCCGGGGTTGCACGGTATCAACGATAAACAGATTGAGTAAGTTCTGTCTCAGATTATAATTTAGGACCACAGGGTTCTTAAGCTTTATTAGACTACCAGTCATTTAGAAGGAATGTTGAGCCCGGCTTGCAGGCTATCAACGATAAACAGATTGAGTAAGTTCTATTTCAGATTATAATCTAGAACTTCAGGGTTCTTAAGCTTTATTAGACTACCAGTCATTTAGAAGGAATGTTGAGCCCGGCTCGCAGGCTATCAACGATAAACAGATTGAGTAAGTTCTATTTCAGATTATAATCTAGAACTTCAGGGTTCTTAAGCTTTATTAGACTACCAGTCATTTAGAAGGAAAGTTGAGCCCGGCTTGCAGGCTATCAACGATAAACAGATTGAGTAAGTTCTATTTCAGATTATAATCTAGAACTTCAGGGTTCTTAAGCTTTATTAGACTACCAGTCATTTAGAAGGAAAGTTGAGCCCGGCTTGCAGGCTATCAACAATAAACAGATTGAGTAAGTTCTATTTCAGATTATAATCTAGAACTTCAGGGTTCTTAAGCTTTATTAGATTACCAGTCATTTAGAAGGAAAGTTGAGCCCGGCTTGCAGGCTATCAACGATAAACAGATTGAGTAAGTTCTATTTCAGATTATAATCTAGAACTTCAGGGTTCTTAAGCTTTATTAGACTACCAGTCATTTAGAAGGAAAGTTGAGCCTGGCTTGCAGGCTATCAACGATAAACAGATTGAGTAAGTTCTATTTCAGATTATAATCTAGAACTTCAGGGTTCTTAAGCTTTATTAGACTACCAGTCATTTAGAAGGAAAGTTGAGCCCGGCTTGCAGGCTATCAACAATAAACAGATTGAGTAAGTTCTATTTCAGATTATAATCTAGAACTTCAGGGTTCTTAAGCTTTATTAGACTACCAGTCATTTAGAAGGAAAGTTGAGCCCGGCTTGCAGGCTATCAACGATAAACAGATTGAGTAAGTTCTATTTCAGATTATAATCTAGAACTTCAGGGTTCTTAAGCTTTATTAGACTACCAGTCATTTAGAAGGAAAGATGAGCCCGGCTTGCAGGCTATCAACGATAAACAGATTGAGTAAGTTCTGTTTCGGATTATAATCTAGAACCACAGGGTTCTTAAGCTTTATTAGACTACCAGTCATTTAGAAGGAAAGTTGAGCCCGCCTTGCAGGCTATCAACGATAAACAGATTGAGTAAGTTCTGTTTCGGATTATAATCTAGAACCACAGGGTTCTTAAGCTTTATAAGACTACCAGTCATTTAGAAGGAAAGTTGAGCCCGGCTTGCAGGCTATCAACGATAAACAGATTGAGTAAGTTCTATTTCAGATTATAATCTAGAACTTCAGGGTTCTTAAGCTTTATTAGACTACCAGTCATTTAGAAGGAAAGTTGAGCCCGGCTTGCAGGCTATCAACGATAAACAGATTGAGTAAGTTCTGTTTCGGATTATAATCTAGAACCACAGGGTTCTTAAGCTTTATAAGACTACCAGTCATTTAGAAGGAAAGTTGAGCCCGGCTTGCAGGCTATCAACGATAAACAGATTGAGTAAGTTCTGTTTCGGATTATAATCTAGAACCACAGGGTTCTTAAGCTTTATAAGATTACCAGTCATTTAGAAGGACAGTTGAGCCCGGCTTGCAGGCTATCAACGATAAACAGATTGAGTAAGTTCTGTTTCGGATTATAATCTAGAACCACAGGGTTCTTAAGCTTTATAAGATTACCAGTCATTTAGAAGGACAGTTGAGCCCGGCTTGCAGGTTATCAACAATAAACAGATTGAGTAAGTTCTGTTTCAGATTATAATCTAGAGGCACAGGGTTCTTAAGCTTTATAAGATTACCAGTCATTTAGAAGGACAGTTGAGCCCGGCTTGCAGGCTATCAACGATAAACAGATTGAGTAAGTTCTGTTTCAGATTATAATCTAGAACCACAGGGTTCTTAAGCTTTATTAGACTACCACTTTCAACAAAAGTTGAGTCAGGCTTGCAGGCTATCAATGATAAACAGGTACTGGAACCCTTATAGGAACACTACGTGCATTTGTCTGTCCATTGGTCCATAGCCAATTTGCTGCAAAAGTACTTGGCTCGTAGCACCACTGGGGAAGTACCTCCACCTTACAGAAAACCACAGCCAAATAGCACTAGACCCTACTCATAGTGTTGTGTTCCTGCTGGTGAGTAAGGTTGCCAAAGAGCTCAAAGAGGTCCCAGTGTGTTGAAGATGAAGGACCCTCTTGGTCCTTTAGCCTTCCACACAGTGAATCCTCCCTGTAAAGGGTCGGCAACGTGCATGTGATACCTCGGGAGTTGCAGGCGTCCATAGGCTACGGTAGTTGCTTACCAATAGGCGAGCCGTGTGCTTGTTCGCGTCCGTCGTGCGTCGTGGTATAAAAAAAAACCGGCCAAGTGCGAGTCGGACTCGCGAACCGAGGGTTCCGTACAAACCTGTAGGTATATAAGTAAAAGTTCACCCATTGCGTTGACATAGAAGTTTGATTTTGTTACAGCTTAAAGGTATTATAGACCTGAGTATTTGATATGAATTTCAATTTAATACCTACGCGTTCATGAGGAAAGGGGTAGTAACTTTAAAATTAATAAAAATATTATAATGTAACTAAAAATTTACGGTTTTCGCAATTTTTCCTTTATCTGCTATGAGACGTTGCTTCGTACCAAATTTCAAGATTCTGAGTTCACGGGTACACACAAAGTACCCTTTAGGTTTTGATTCCCTTGCGAGTTTCGAAAATTTGCGGCATAAACGGCTGTATCTTTTGATTGCGTTGGCTTAGAAGTTTGATTTTGCACAGTTCCAAGGGACAGTAGACCTGAGTATTTGATATAAATTTTAGCTTGATACCTCCACGCGTTCCTGAGAAAAAGGGTCTTGACAGACGGACGGACGGACGGACAACAAAGTGATCCTATAAGTGGTTCCGTACCTTGAAAGGTAAAAACGGAACCCTAAATAGCCCGTAAGCCCGTTCCTTTTTCAGTTATGGACCCTAAAAATTAAGCTCTAAAACCCTAGGTATCTTTCAGTCCGAATTATTGAGCTTTCCATTTAAGCTATCTACTTTGACTCCGACGTAACCTTATTATATTACTAACCTTACTTACATTTCATATTCGCCTTCCAGATGCAAACCAGAGCAAGTGGACATGACACATCACTCAATAGAAATCCAGATAGAAAATATAACAAACAAACGGTCAAGAAACCTCGTCCCCAATCCCAACCAGTGGGCCTGCAATGTCAGAAAACTGAAGCACCAGCGGGGAGAGGCCTACATCAGTCGACGGGGAAAATTCGTCCCCGAGAGACGGGTTAAAAACACCAAAGACTGCCTCAAAACCTGCAAATATAAATGTAATGAAAGAATTGACGATACAGATAGAGAACACATCTTCAAAGCATTTTACTCCTTAAGCGCTAACGAAAAGAAACACTTTTTGCTTAACACCACAGAACGAAACTATGTGAAACACAATAAATTAGACGCGGACCGGAAAAGAAAGTATTCATTTAAATATTTTTTTCTTGTAAGAGCGGTAAGATACACAGTTTGTAAGAATTTCTACTTAGGAACTTTAGCTATATCTCAAAAACCGGTTTACAATGTGCATTTAACTAAATCTGAGATGAATATTCCGAAACCAGACGGCAGAGGCCATAATCAGGCCAGCGCGCATGCCATGCCTCAAGAAATAAAAGATAAGGTAAGAAACCACATATTATCCTTTAACACGTTAGACGGTAAACAAATCAAGCAGTTTTCTAGAAAAAAGCAGTATTTAGATCCTAGTTTAAGCATAAAACATATGTATACAATGTATATTAATGAGTGTAGCAAAGAAAATGCGATGTCTGTGAAAGAATCTATGTATAGGAAGATATTTAAACAGGAATTTAATTTACATTTCAAAAAGACGAAAGACGGGCAGCTGTGCTGCCGGTGTAAGGGGCCTGTGAAAAAAAAGTCTGCATAGATATTAATACTTTCCGTCCGGCACGGATACAGGAGGGGGGGCAACAGGGGCAATTGTCCCCCCCCCCCCTCTTGAAACGCAAACCTCGTATACTACGTAACCAATTAGGTGCGGACCGCGAGACTTTTTGTGAAGGAAAGTGCCCCCCCTGAACGAAATCCTGGATCCGCACCTGTTTTCCGTACCACACTTCGCTACGCGTCCTAGCGTTTTCCTCTTATGTAGCGGATAGCGCCTATGAACAGAAAGCCCGCTTAGCGGGTTCCTGGTCGTAAAAGTGTTAACAGCAACACTTATCTGACTTACGTTTTCAAGTCAAAGGTACATCATTGTTAATAGAGTTTATTTTTAAATTAATTATTATGGCATTAACGCCCTATTGACAACCGACAATGTACCTTTGACTTGACAACGTCACGAGTGTCGTTAAACCTAGATCATCAGTCGCCGCTTATTAGTCGCATTATCGTCACGGTATAGTGGTGCGTTCACATGTATGGTTACGTCGTGGACTGCATACGTTGTCTTATTGTGACGTCCACGGCAAAGAACCATAGAGTTGCAGAATAAGGCGATTATCACACAGGCGCCACCGCATGCGGTGACGGTGTGCAAGCGTGACAGCGCTATACACACGCAGAGCGCTATCTCGCTCGCGCACCGGTACCGTATGCGGAAACTGCAGCAGTGTGAAACATGCCTTAGGGATGAGCAGTCAAATCTTACGATAGCACGAGTCGGAATATTGGACTAAAACCTGGCCACGTCAGATATGACACCATAATGAGAGCAATAAAACCCGTCTGGTTAGATTGCTATATTATCCTTATTGCTAGATCCGGGCATCTGGCAGCTTTTAATGGGTGGAGGTCAGAGTGGCAGATTTGCAACATTTTTTAATTGGAAAATAGTAATACCAAAATAGGTAAAAACTGCCGAAGTTGTCTCATGACCTGCATGACCGTAATTCCCTGTAATATATATATCAGTCTTTTATACTGCCTTTGTCATATTCGCTAAAAGCATTTACCAGTATGAAATGAACCTAAAGGTATTAAAATAAAGTTCAAATTGGCAAGTTACTTTAGAAACGGATAAGTGAAGAAGTGTCCAAGAGCACGTATCTCGTATTTATAAGTGAATAAATATTAATATATTTTTACTAAAATAGTCACTGAACATGAAGTTATGACTGGATATGAATAAATTGGAATCTTAGAAGTTTAATTGCAACATTGATACAACGACTTTTTCTTTGTAATTAATAATTATATACATAGATAAATGTGAAGTATTGGAAATTAACATACCTACATTTGCGACTAAAGTTATACCCAAAGGGTCGAGAATAGATATTTGTTGTAGTATCAATGATGTAATTTCAATAATAGTGTATATACAGGTTGGAAAGATAAGTCGAGCCCTGGAGGAAAACTACCTTAAAACGTTGAGATAGCTCAATTCACTGAAAGGAAACATTCCTTAATTTCTTTAAGGGGACATAACTGCATTTACAAATTTTTGGAAAAGAGTAGTTTTCAAAAAAAAGTATTTATTTTGTAATTTTTGCCATAAATAATTTTTATGACAATTGATGCCAATCGATCCTGTTTCCAACGAGGATAAAAACTTCTAAATACCAACCAAGTTTAGGGCACAAGAGAACCCATAAATAATAATAATAATATTTTTCATACAATTAGTATGGAAAAAAGTGAAAATTAAGAAAAAAACTGAACACAGATTTAGTTTTTAGGAAAAATAAAAAAATGTTTCCTTTGAGCGAATTGAGCTAAGAGCTCAAGGTTTTAAGGTAGTTTCCCTCCAGGGCCCGACTTATCTTTCCACCCTGTATAGTCACGTCTGAAAATATGGATACATTTAATGACACTAAAATATGTAGCCACGACTCTATTACCAAGGCGTAAAGTCTTTACATGTTTTTGTCACATTATGTGTATCAATATTTTCAGTGTGTACACCTTTAAATTATGAAGTAAAATAATTGAGAATATATGATACTTGAGAATTATTTTTATATGTGATTGCTTGAAATAAAACGCATTCTTACTGTCTTTGTTTTTTATTTCTCGTACACGATTAAATTGTGGTTTCAACAATAATTAAGTTATTGTGATGTTGTTATTTTATTCTAATTTTAACTTCACTATTATTGAAACTACACATACACAATTGTCACAAAACCTTTGGTTAAAGTGTGTTGTATACAAATATATATAGTTAGTTATATGGTTACTTTAGATTCATCTCCTTAAATACCTACGTCAGGCAAGGCAAGATCTCAAAGCATATAATATTATTCATGTAGTTAACATAATTTGTGACCAACTGAAAAAGAAAACTATTTGGTAAAAAGTTTAGTTTATCGTATACAATTACCGCGTAAGTGTTAAATAACTAATCAATAAATATAAGGTACCTGCCTTTTACGGTCCACTGTTGGTTTATTTTATACCTATATTACTTCAATGGAAATTAAACCATTTTCAATTGCATTTCATTTGTTTCCATCGATTTAAAACAAAATAAATGGAACCTTATTTCCTATTCCATTGAATTCAAATTCAAGTGGCATTTTGCTTGCATGATGGGCCTAAAGAGGATAGGTTCAAAATCAAAAATTGACATAACATAATAGACAAATAATTAATTTCATTGAACTGAAAATGGATGAAGTTATAATAAATCATTGGAAATAAAATCGATTTTTTCAATTTCGCCAAAGTCGTATCGCAAATAATCGTAATCGAATTCGAAATTTAATTAGATATGAAAGTTGACATATTATTTTCTCTTAAACCGCTCAGAACTTAAAGGACATTCATTATCTCATGCCAAACGAATGTGAACCTTACAGTAAAGCAGTTCGGTCGCCTTCACATCTTACTGGCAAATAGTGAAGTTCCGTTTCCGATAATATTTCCAATGTTATTCCTTCTTTAGAAATATTCTTAGAAGTACGGAATAGCTATTTAAGCAGGTAGAATGATTGAAGTTAAAAAGGTGTAGATTATTTAATAAAAAATACAAGAAGAAATAGAGTCATGCCAAGGTTCATGTCAAAGCTCATGTATCTCTTGAATCCTACTTTTAATGCGATTTCTAACCTAAAAACTGTCAAATAAAAAATCTTGCGTTAGCTCAAATATAAAAGTCAGTTTAGTGTAAAAATATACTATCAACAAAGAAAATACGAAAAGACTAAGTTTAAGTCGTTAAATTAAAAGGAGGTTCAATATTGAGTAACTGCTAGCTGATAAGTTTAGGTTTAAGTTATGCAACATGTAAAGTTTTGACACGCCATCGGCCCAGAACCCCCTCGTTTTGTATAAAAAATGTTTCTGTTTCTTTAGTTAATCTTGGCAGGAATTATGACGCATACGATATCCTTGTCGTCCGTCTTGAGCTCCCATTTGACGTCGACCTTGACCTTGGGGTACGACTTGAGGACTGGCAACGATGTCACGTAGTTCACTTGCTCACCGGCCTGTAAAAAATAATATAGTTTAACACTTTACTACGATATTAAAGAATTTTGAGGAAGGAGAATTCTACACTTAAAACATCAGATTTTTTTATGCAACTTTTGGTCAGAATAAACTAAGCACTAAAGTTTTTATAAGGGCCTACTTTTTAGCATGTCTCCGTGCTAAAAAAAAAACAGAAAAATATATATTAACCAATCAAAAAATACCTATTTATACCACTTTTTATGTTTTTAGAACTGTGCAAGTGAACGCCTCCTCTTCTTTATTTAAGACTTTAAGTAGTCGCTTCACTTTTACTGTACATGAGGACGATTAGAGGTGTCCCTGAAATATTCCCTAGGTAGAAATATTCCTGGTAATATCCCCGGAAAACTCTTAGAGTAGGTAAGTACATTGTTTTTATTTAAGTATCAGCTGATTATTAGGGTGTTCCTTTGAAATGACGATAAAACCGCAAAGATATGCACAGCACAGATGGCGCCACAATCACAAAGAAACAAACATCTCGTTCGTTATGGTTTGTTGGAAATCCATACAGTTTATGGTACTGTAAAGGTTTACTACCTTTGCAACCTCTCGTCTCGAACACGTGTTATTTTAAATTAGGAATTCCCACGTTCTATGTCAGACGATCGGGATTCTTTCAGAAACAGTCGGGAAGGGACAGCCTAAACAGTTAGTGGTCATGCTGTAAATCGTTCAATAAAGAAAATACATATATATTATAAAAGTTATCAAGCAGTTATTCATTTGACACCCCGACAAGTGGTGGAGGTGTGGGTTATTAAGGGCGTATAGCTCTTCTGATAGATAACACATGCTTTCCTGCGAGTGGTTTTTCCAGCTTTCGCAGCTCCACCACTTCTCGGAGACTCTAGACCTCAGAAAATGGTTTCAAAATGGCACCATTTATAATCTGGGGTTTTTCCTCAATAGCGATTACCTTGAGTGGGCAGGTCAGGCCGCTGCCCTTGCAAGCGTCCGGCTGCGGCAGTGGGAAGGGCACGGGCAGGTTCATGATGACCCCGTGTACTTCTGTGGTTATTTCACTCGCTGCTATCGCTGAAATTGAGAAACCATACATAAACAAGTGGTTTTGAGCTATGGATATCGCGCCCTTTAAGGGTGCCTTTCCACCAGAGCTATGCTATGCAGCTATGCTGCGAGGATGTGTAAGCTACGCGTTTCCATTGGTTGGTGTTACGCGTTGATTGGTAGATTCAAACGCATCCATAGCATAGCTGCATAGCATAGCTCTGGTGGAAAGGAATCCTAAAAACGTACACGCTCCGCTTAAATTGTTTCATTCACTTGCTCGGTCAATGAAAGTTGAAGGCTACAAACAAGTGCATTTTGTACAGACTCTATTGTTATGTTCTAATAAAGAGCGTTATGCTGCTGCTACCGCAGACAAGGGTCTACAGAGTGACAAGGACGCCGTTATTGTGTCATAAATATTATGTTAAAATATTTTATCTACACCCATATCATAAATCCCCTATTCCGCGTTCGGAAACCGTATGTAATTACCACCATTATTGCAACCAGTAACGTAACATCAGTGTATTATCTGTGACAGTGTGGTAAAAACGTATGAAACTGTGCCCTCCTCTCCAACCGCCGGCACGCGCCCGCCCGACCGCCGGCACAATCGAGTTCGTCGTGGCGGTGCAATGGCGGGCATTCTAATGGTTTCCGAACACTTCATTTAGAATTTATAATATGTGTGTAGATAAAGCAGGGTATGCAACTGTACGTAATTAGGCCTTATTACGGAACAGTTACATAAACTACTATTACCTATAACATCAATGTATCTAGCAGTAGCATTACATTGTTTTGAAATGGTTAAGTACCTATAGGTACAGGCAAATGACACTAATGCTCATATCAGTCTGGTAGATATTATGTTACATTGATAATACCTACGCCTGATGGTCAACCACTAGGCTACATTTTCAGTCTGCGTGATCAGAGATCGAATTACTACTATTAATGTAGGTACGTAGCTATTTATTACGCTATTATATAAAATACTTAATACATTTGATTAGAACCGATGTTTGTGTATACAGGATGATTTCTGGGTCGTGATTGATACAGAACCACTTTTTCGGACTCTGTAACTGATCAACATTATCGTAGGTAGTATTTTCTCAAAATATAATTAATGGATTTTTTCTTATTTTTCAAGTATATAGATAAATTTCATCTTATATTAAGTAAATCATGGTCACCCTATGACTATTGACATACGCTGTATGGTAAACAACAAGACGTTACATTGAGTAGGGTGACCAAATCGTATGAAAAAATGTATTTTTCTACTTATCATTTGAAATTATTCTAAAAATAATGACCACCATCATTAGGTTCATCTTTAAGTTCTTTATCATGCCTTGTTCTCCACGATCTCGAAATCATTTTGTATATACCCACAAACTCGTAATTCTTATTTTCTCTGTTCTGTTGTTACATAGTACGAGTATCTGAACTTTGTTGGTATTTTCCTTCAACTTTTAAGCCTAGCAATATTTAAGTTACTTCTTACCATTTTATGATCAATGGCTTTTTGCCATTAAACTATAGAGCTACAGACTTAAATGAAAATGCCGCGAAAAAAATAATTGAATTAGTTACACAAATAAAATTAATTGGGCTAAGACAATCTAAACTCTAACAATAATTCTCGTCTTACGAGAAATATTGTTCTTGACTCTAAATTGAGCCAAACGTACTGTTCTGTAGAACGACGTTGCTCGGTTATTACCGCATCCGCTCATGCCTCTAATAAGTGTAATAGCTGTAATATAACATCGCGGCCGATTAACCAGACGGCAGCTACATAGTGTACTTATTAACTCTAAAATAACCATGTTTTACTAAATTCACGAATATGTTATCTTCACATCTTTTGACCCATATACTACAATAAAATTATTTGTATTCTAATTTCGCGCACTAATATTTTAGCCAAGTAATTGTCTTACGCAATGCTGAAAGACGACCCTTTGGACGAGATTTTTTTATACCATGACGGTGGGAATCAAGTATACGGCCCGTCTGATGGTAAGAAGTTACCGTAGCCTGTAACTCCAGAGGATTCACCTCCGCGTTGCCGACCCCTTAAGAGCCTACACTCCTAAGAATTAGCTTTATGACAATATTACAGTTACACCAAATGTTCAACAGATGTATTATGCTTGGCGTCTCGGACACAAAGCATACGTCAAACTCTGCTTTTTACTTACAAGGTGTGAATTGTATGGTGATTGTCGCATTGGTGTTTCTCTTGAGGATGCATTCCTTGGCTGTATCTGCGCACCCGCTCACACCCACTTTTGCCACAGTCCCTAGTGCCGATCCTGTAAACAAAGCGGTGGATCCATTAATCATGATGAATATATGATGATGATAATTAACCTGTTATAATCACCCTTCCTAGTACACTAAGTTTCCCATTTCTATGTTGAGAATAATCCTTAGGTACTACTTACTACGTAAACTTACTTGAGTGAAACGGAAAATGCTTATTCACTACTAAGAACAAGAAGTGAATTCTGTACATACACACTTAGCAATTTTTCCGACTTCTGCCTGATTTTTGTCTATGATAGCTGAATTCAGAACAAGTGTGTTTTGCGCCTTAAACGCCACCTAATGCACTTTGACGTCATAACCTGACCTTCGAGTTCATGACAATCGAATACGGCAGGGACAGCTGCGTTTCTAGTTTCTAGCTATACAATATTCCCAAGTAGGAAATATTTCCGGGATGTAAATATTCCCGGGAATAGCGCGGGCACATCACTAGAACGCTATAAAACCTTAATGTCTTACTGTAGTGAGTGGTAATTATTAAATGTGTGGCATTATTTGGATAATGTAGTTGGCTACACATTACGTTGTTTACAATGTAGATAACTAACTGTAGATAAGTATAATGTTGTTTTACATTATGTTCTGTCAAACCGGGAGCCAGCTCTTTTTTTTAGTTTTTTATTTATAAACCATAGCGTAACATGATCATTCATAACATGGTAAGTCAGAATTAACAATAAATAGTATGTATATTAGTAAATATAACAAATTGTTTGGCTGTAATGATTTACCTTCATTAGAAGGAAAGTGCCCTTACAGTCATTTAAAAAAACTATAAAGAAATACTTTCAAAATCATGCCCAATTCCTATCACTCAAAGATGTTATATTATTGTTTTATTCCGAAAGAAGTGAACTGTGTTTTACTCTAGAAATTACGCGAAATGTATGAAAAACGATAGGCTAAAGTAGGAAGGTTGCTATGCAGTTTGAAGGTCGATATTGAGCTAATGTGTCGTGTAAATAGGAGTTACCTTACAATCCGGAGCTGCGGTCGGCAGAACCGTAGGTCGTTGTTGAAGACTGGTGGCTCGAGTTGAGAGAGTATCCCGTCGCTTGCTAAAGTCTACTTCAAAACCGTTACCTCAAGTCGTCCAACTTAGACCTCGGTTTATACACGGTTGTCCTCGGCTGGCTCCGGATTACACGCACACGACACGGATGCAACTAGATCGCGAGAGAGTTGGTAGTGGTGCTTTCTTTGGTCTTAGCGCGAAAATGGGACTATGTCTACGGACGACGTACGAGACACAGAGAAAACACACGATCGTTTGCTAACTAACTGGAAAGCCGGTCATTTCGAAAATCTACTGCAACGCAGTGTTGCCATACTATACATACACAAGGAAATATATAAAAAATACAAGAGCTAAACTAAACATTCTGCTTGCCCAAAATACGTTAGTATTTTGATTAGACGAGAAAATATAAACACAAATGTCGATAAAATTAAAACTAAACGAAAACTGGACGACACGGTCATAGTGGAGATCGAGAAATAGAGCTATTGCCATCGAGAGAAGCTCGAGTGGGGCGTCTGCCTGCCCTCAAATGACCCACCACGAGAGCGAGAACGAGTGTTGCTACGGAGACGGGAGTCTGGGCGGCAATCACGACGACAGCGATAACTAAATGTAGAGCGAAGATGTAAAAATGGAAAGGACGAGAGGAGTGTGAGAACGAAAATGGGAGCGAGAGCGATAACGAGAGTTAGAGCGACGATGAGAGCGAACACGAGAGTAGGAACGAGCGCAAGGACGATGGTGAGAGCGAGAACAGGGTTTGGCTTTGAGAACGAGCGAGAACGAGAACGATAGCCGGCGCTAGGCCGAGGGAGAGAATCGGAGCGAGAGCGAGAGTCAGAACTCGGGCGAGAACGAGAGCGAGATTCGGAGCGAGAACGAGAGCGAGATTCGGAGCGAGAACGAGAGCGAGGGTGAGAACGAGAGACGGAGCGAGGGCGAGAACGAGAGTCGGAGCGAGGGCGAGAACGAGAGTCAGTGCGAGGGCGAGAACGAGAGCGAGAACCAGATATAATAGGTTGTACAACAGGGCAGTAGTTGGTGTGAGAGCGACAAGAGGCCGTCGATGCGCCAGCATCACCCATCAGGACCCAACCAAACACGGTATTGAGGGCAATAGCTTGCCCTGGATCCCCATGGACCAAACCAGGACGCAACGATGAAGCGAGAACGTTAACGCTAAGAAGCAGGTCCACAGGCCCCGGAGTGTGCCACGAGGGGTCAGCTAAATCCAAATCCCTATTATGGTGCCATGAAGACACGTCAACGTGTTCGGAGGGTGTATCTGGACAAATCTTCGGAAGCAGATAAGCCTCTAATGCGAAGGTACCGCTAGTATCTCCACTCTTAGGCACTACATTAATGGACAAAGTTCCACCTGGCTGAGACAGGGACTCACCAATGCCAGTCACTGCATGTTCCCCATAATCTACATGAAGACCAAGCTTCTTAGCACATGCCTCACTCACAAAATTACAAGCACTAGCGCCATCGAGCAAAGCCCTAACAGGAACGAAGTCCCCTTGGGCATCCTTCATCAGCACTCTAGCTGTCTTAAACAACGAAGGAGCCGCCATGTTATTCACTACCATAACCAGTGGGTTCGGAGTATCTAACTGCTGCTTTGAGTTTTCCACATCCACAATTGGCAGTACAGGCATCCTTGCATCCCTAAAGTGCAGAAGGGTGTGATGTGAAAAACTGCACTGTTCGCACCGCTGCTCTGATTTGCAGGACTTTACTGAGTAACCGCAGGACAGACACAAAATGCATAACCTATTCTCCTTAACAAATTTGAATCGAGTTGCAGGGTCATAACCCAAGAAGGTCGGGCAAGAAACAATATCATGAGCCTCACTACATACTACACACATTGACCCAGCCACAACCAGCGCCACTTTTGCCTTACCAACAGGCCTACCAGTACTTGCCTGGCTTACACTAGCTGCAGACCCGGCAGACCCAGCGACGTCCAAAGCCCGGTGTCTTTTCTCAATAAATTCTTGTAACTTACTAAGTTCTGGAATTTCATCCGAGTTATGTTTAAGCTCAAACTGCTCCTTGAAAATGGTGCTCCTGTCCAGCTTTGACCATAACAATTGAAAAAGCATAAAGTTCTTGTTCGGCAAACCAAAACTTTTCAAAATTGACAAATTTTAATTGAACACTTGCTGTACTCTCAGTAAGTCACTTGCCCAGGACGGTTTAACGGGCTCACACTGCACAAGCTTCTCATAGTAAGTTGTTGCTATCACCCTAGTCTTATTGTAGTGCTTATAGAGCAAACTATATGCTACCAAATAATTTTCATTAGTGACAGGATAATTTTTTATGAGATCATATGCTTCATTTTGGACACTAGATAATAAATAGTGCAACTTCTCTACAGGAGCTATATCGCTACGTTTATGCACTAAATCGTTAAATAATTGAATAAACGATATCCAGTTCTCCACTTTCGAGTCAAATGGCCTTATTTGTATCTTCGGTAACTTAGGTAAGACCGCTAGGGGCGCTACCGAAATGCCAGAACTGCCATTAACAGGCTTGGACAAACGAGCTCTTACTGCTCTTAACTTCGCGGCAAACATCGACGTGTAAGAGCATATCTCGCGGTGGTCGCTTGGCGGAGCGCTACTCAAAATCCTTACCTGTGCTTCGTGAAAGCCCTTAGCTATGGAAGATAACTCAGCTTCGGTGCATAACGCTAGATCCTCGTCAGACAACATCTGCAAATGCTCTATCCGCATGACCTCATAATTTCGTGCAACTAACAGCGGATCCGCGTCCGCCCCGGAGTCCGACGACTTATCCCCATGTCCCATTTTGTATCCAAAGGAAAACAAACACTACAATGCAATTATCCACACGATAAAACAAGAAGTTAAGCTATAAAATTAACAAAACCAAACAATATCAAAGTCGAAGTCTACTTGACAGCTGACAGTGACATTTGACAGCTATGACAATGTTGCCAGCGGTATTAAAAATAACAGACGAACGAATGAACGACAGTCAAAAGCACCACTACGCAAACAACCTTCTTACTTCTTACCCTCAACAATTTTTTAAAACTACCCTAAGTTTACTTAAAACCTTATCGATGACAAAACGAATTCAACAAGTGACTGCGAAAACAAACGACAAAACCAAAGGTCACCTATCAAATTATACGGTTCGAAAGACCAAAAATGTTCTATTCCGAAAGAAGTGGACTGTATTTTACTCTAGAAATTACGCGAAATGTATGAAAAACGATAGGCTAAAGTAGGAAGGTTGCTATGCAGTTTGAAGGTCGATATTGAGCTAATGTGTCGTGTAAATAGGAGTTACCTTACAATCCGGGGCTGCGGTCGGCAGAACCGTAGGTCGTTGTTGAAGACTGGTGGCTCGAGTTGAGAGAGTATCCCGTCGCTTGCTAAAGTCTACTTCAAAACCGTTACCTCAAGTCGTCCAACTTAGACCTCCGTTTATACACGGTTGTCCTCGGCTGGCTCCGGATTACACGCACACGACACGGATGCAACTAGATCGCGAAAGAGTTGGTAGTGGTGCTTTCTTTGGTCTTAGCGCGAAAATGGGACTATGTCTACGGACGACGTACGAGACACAGAGAAAACACACGATCGATTGCTAACTAACTGGAAAGCCGGTCATTTCGAAAATCTACTGCAACGCAGTGTTGCCATACTATACATACACAAGGAAATATATAAAAAATACAAGAGCTAAACTAAACAATTATAATTGACGAAAATGATAAATAATTTATTTAGCACGTCATTACCTTGTATTACTATACTAATGATAAATAATTTTATTCAATCAAATACAAACACTGAAAACATTGAAAAAATAATCAACCCAGCAGGATCTATTATTTCCGTTGTGACACTTGCAATAGGGTCGGCGGGAAGGGTATCTAACTCTAGTAGTTAGCACCTAGATGTCGCTTACGGCTGCTATAAAGTCGATGTAAAAATAAATGCAAAAAGATGATTGAAGGCATTGAGAATTTCGTCAACTCAGTAACTGAACCCATAGCTTAATTGGTAAAGCGATCGAGCCCCGGTAAGGCGTATCGATGCGAGGTTCAAATCCTGCTGGGTTGATTATTTTTTCAATGTTTTCAGTGTTTGTATTTGATTGAATAACATACTATTGTATGAGTGGAATGCCCCACTTTAAAAACCAAGTAAAATAATTATGATAAATAATTTATTTAGCACGTCATTACCTTGTATTACTATACTGATGATAAATAATTTATTTAGCACGTCATTACCTTGTATTACTATACAAGGTAATGACGTGCTAAATAAATTATTTATCATTTTCGTCAATTATAATATAACATCTTTGAGTGATAGGAATTCAGTAATTGAATAGAAGGCATGATTTTGAAAGTATTTCTTTATAGTTTTTTTAAATGACTGTAAAGGCACTTTCCTTCTAATGAAGGTAAATCATTACAGCCAAACAATTTGATTCCTAGGCCACTCTTACTTCTTATATAGCTAATTTAGTAGTGAATATGTATATATCAAGATTAGGCCGTAGGTAACCTTACCTCATCAAATTGCCAGTTTTGGGTAATGCAAGCTCTTATTTTTTGGCACTTGTTGATAAAAAGTGTCTTATGTACCGCGTAAACCTGCACTTAAACTATCTATAACAATCAAATTGGTCGACCGTACATACAGCTCTTATGCGTGTTGGGGCTGTCCTCCAGGTTTAACACATTAGCGCCGAGAACCCGACTGTCGGGTTCTCTGTTCGTAGCTGCTACGCGCTACATACGACGAATACATGGCTACGGGCTACGAGCGTAGCGCGTAGCGAAGTGTGTGTGTGGTACGGAAAGTGTTAACTGCACTTTCATTTTGTATCTACTACTCGTAATTACATTTTTTAAACTGGTGCCTAGGAGGATGATGAATTAGATATTAATTGTATTCACTTTACATTCAGTGCATACGCCTAAGCCAACAAGATAAGTCCTTCCTGACAGTCTAGAAATCCAGTTTATTCCGGGCCTATCAAAGGCTAAAGGATTACGGATTGACAGCTCAATATTTCGAAGATAAAGGTCGAAGTATTATTTATTTTCACACCACCTGCTCGACAATGCCAAATTATATATCATGCAAACCTCACCGAAAGCAAATCATTATAGCCCTTGGCTTTAGCCGGGTTATAATGTTGTACTAAATCTCATTATAACCCGCTGGTTAATAATGTGAATTCACTTCCCATAGCTCTTATTGTTATGTGCTTAAAGTCTAATTTCGTAAAGTCCGCACGGTGCATAGCCCCGCGACGCCAGCCGGGGCCCGCGCCGCCGCGTCGAGCTGATTTGAAAATCGAATTTATTCGGAAAATCGTGCTGGCCACCTCAATTTTAAATACCTAAAACAAATGCCGCGAGTGTCATAAGACGCTGCAGTATACGGAGTAAAACTGCAGGTTCTATAAAAATAGAAGATAAAATTAGAATAAAATGGACTAATGTATCAAGAATCAATTTTTAGGGTTCCGTAGCCAAATGGCAAAAAACGGAACCCTTATTGATTCGTCATGTCTGTCTGTATGTCTGTCCGTCCGTATGTCACAGCCATTTTACTCGGAAACTATACGACGTATCTGAATAAAATTTACACATAAGGTATATTTTGTATGCCGCTACTCAGTTATGTAGTTAAATTTGAAAAAAAAAATTTTTAGGGGGGGGCGCTCCATACATGTAACAAAATTTTTATTTTTTATATTTTTGACTAAATATCAACATGTGACACATAAATCGATAGGTCTTTAAAAATAACACTGAGGTTTTTTGACCATTTTGTGATTAAGTAATTATTTTCTGAAATAATCGCTTCGAAAGTCAGAAAAATTGTGCCCCCCCCCCTGTAACTTTTGAACCGTAAGTCCAAAAAATATGAAAAAAATTGAGGAGATGCGCCTTATCATATACTTTCTAAGAAAATTTTTTTGAACATATTGATTTAGCCATTTTTGAGTTATCTCCAAAAAACTTTTTCCATAGTCATCAGATACGACCTTTTGGTATTAGTTTGGTTCTTATTCCATTGAAGGTACGGAATCCTGCTATGTGTGGTCCGACACGCACTTGGCCGGTTTTTACTTTTGATTTACTTTAATAAAAATCCGTTTCTAGTAGCCTTAATAGCTATTTTATTGTCTCGCAAGAGGTGAGAAAAGTAGAGTATACTCCTCGGGGATAAAGCTGTTTTTGTCACGGGCGCGCTTGAACCCCTCACTGCACTCAGGACTCAGTCTTAATTCCCTCGCTTCGCTCGGGAATTAACTCATAACCCCCTCGCTGCGCTCGGGAGTGAAATCTGGAGTCCTTCGTTACGTTCAGGATTCAATATTGCGCCCGTGACATAAAACAGTGCTTTATCCCCTTGGTGTACAATCTACTATTACCATCTCCAACAAATGTGTCATGTTTGTGAAATATTGCGTCAAGGGACTGGGTCTACATTAAACATGTATTTACCAGTACAACAATTTTACAAAGGTGACTATCTTTGTAATGTACTTAGAATTTTAGACTCTCCTTGGTGCCAAATGACCTTAGATCTGTAGTTATCAGTTTTCTAGTCCTTTTTTATGGCTTATTAACTAACAGCAACAGTTTCAATGAAATATTACGAACTAACGAAGTATCACGTGTTTGCCTGTTTGTTGCACTTGATGAAATGAATTATGCATGGTCTGTCGATTGACTCAGCTCTGTTGCCATATCGCGGTCTTGACTATATTGAGCGAATGACACAAATAAGTACTTTGGTCTTGACTATATTGAGCGAATGACACAAATAAGTACTTTGATCTTTATTATCTCGTAAATAAAATTAAAACATGCTTGAAATATGAGCATAAACATTCTTAGTTGATGGAACTACCAGTAGGTAATTTTCATCTGAAAGAAGTGGTTTTCTTTCAGAATCTGGTCACTTTGTATGTATTTACGTCCCTACTTTAATATTTATTAGATACTTTAATTTCGGCCCCACGAGTTTGTCCTCCTCCCCGAACGTATTATAATAATACTAGCTTTTGCCCGCGGCTTCGCTCGCGTTAAATTCGGGGTAACACGGTTCCCCTTTGCCCCCCGGAATGCTCCATACAAACTTCCACCCCCCATTTTAGGGAAGTGGGGGGGGGGGGGGGGGGGGTTTAGAAAGAGACAAAAAGTAGCCTATGTCACTCTCCATCCCTTCAACTATCTCCACTTAAAAAATCACGTCAATTCGTCGCCCCGTTTTGCCGTGAAAGACGGACAAACAAACAAACATACACTTTCCCATTTATAATATTAGTAAGTAAGTAAGTAAGTATGGATTGAATGAAAAATAAGAAAATCCATAGGCTATTGTTAGTGATGTGCTTATTGAATACCATAAACAACGTTTAAGAAGTATATTGTAAAATGTTTTCTTTTTGTAAATGTTTGTAAATGTTTTTTGTAAAAAAAAATGACAGGCGCGCTTTTCTTTTCTTGACATTGTCTAGCTCATTTTGAACAGATCGCCCGTTTATCTACTTCCACTGCTGACTGTAACGATGTAACAGAAATACTGGTAATCCGTTAAGGGCATAATCGGTCTCGTAATGGTCTCGTATTACGACTAAGAAAAAAAAAAAGAAAAAGTTTTTGGACGCAAATAAATAAAAACCGGCCAAGTGCGAGTCGGACTCGCGCACCGAGGGTTCCGTACAAACCTATAACAGTTGTGGTATGTTTATTACTAAATTGAAATTAGTATTACTAATTTCAATTTAATACCTCCACGCGTTTACGAGGAAAAAGGTAGTAAGTTTAAAATTAAAAAAAAAAAATCTTGAAGCAAATCAAATTATTTTGTTCAATATATATTTTTTTGATTTGCAATTTTTTAAGTAGTTACACTACTATATATAAACTGAAAATACAACACAATAGTGCAAGCACGTACTGCGCATGCCCTTAGAGTATGGTCAACGGCGCCTAGCCGTTTCAAATTAAGAGATTGCATATACATGAGAAAATTTGTCAAGTTCCGCCGTGACCGGGTGGTCTAGTGGTCGGGACGTCAGCCGCGAAAGCTGAAGACGCCGGTTCGAATCTGGCCTCGTACACCGGAGGGTTTGGTCACTTTTTCTGAAGTATATGACATCTATTATCATTTCATTAAAAATAATATTTTTTGTATGATTTTACTAAAAATGTCTACTTTTCGTAATTTTTCCTTTGTCTGTGCTTTATGAAGTTTCTTCGTGCCAAGTTTCAAGTTTCTAAGTTTACGGGAAGTACCATTTAGGTTTTGAGTTTCTTGCGAGTACTCAGTTTCAAAATAGGCGATATAAATTGCTATTTCTTTTGATTGCGTTGACATAAAAGTTTGGTTTTGCTACATCTGAAAGGTCCTATAGCCTGAGTATTTGACATGAATTTCAATTTAATACCTCCACGCGTTTACGAGGAAAAAGGTAGTAAGTTTAAAATAAAAATAAAAAAAATTGTATGATTTTACCAAAAATGTCTACTTTTTGTAATTTTTCCATTGCCTATGCTATATGACGTTGCTTCGTGCCAAATTTGAAGTTTCTGAGTATACGGGAAGTACCCCGTAGGATTTGCGAGTGCCGAAAAACTCTAAAATTTGCAGCATAAACGACTGTATCTTTTGATTGCGTTGGCTTTTAAATTTGATTTTTTCACAACTCCAAGAGACAAGAGACAATAGGGGGTATCAAGCTGAAATTTATTTGATATAAATTTCAGCTTGATACCCCCCACGCGTTCCTGAGAAAAATGGTCTTGACAGACAGACAGACGGACAACAAAGTGATCCTATAAGGGTTCCGTTTTTTCCTTTCGAGGTACGGAACCCTAAAAATGGAACACGTCGTCCCAGCCGGCCAATCCTCCATGTAAAGCAATTTTTTGTATGTTAAATTTTTTTTAATAAGTAGAATACGATATCAATGATCAATAACGCACCTGTACGGATTTTTTTTGTTTTTTTTTAATGTTTGTTACTCCATAACTCCGTCATGTCTGAACCGATTTTGAAAATTCTTTTTTTGATTTTAAGTAGTATTGTAATTAGTAGAATACGATGATCAATAACGCACCTATACGGATCACTAGCATTTTTTTTACAGCTTGTATATGTATACTGTATCGGATTCACATTACGCTGTAGTGAAACCGTACGCGAACGGAATGGAGCGTCCGTTTGTCCATTGTACTCGAATTTAAGTTGACAATGTATATCCTGTTGAACCCGCTCGTAAATATGTAGTAAGTAGCAAGAAACAGACAGGCCGGGTATCACACTGCTGCGGTTCCCGCATGCGGTGCCGGTGTGCGAACGAGATAGCGCTCTGCATGTGTATGTATAGCGGTGTCTCGTTCAACGGTGCGGCACGCGGCACGCGACGCCAGTGTGAAATTCGCCCTTATCTGTGTCCGCCAGTAGGTACCTATACACAGTGTTGGCCGTTAATTTCAATTAGAATTGAAAATTGATCAATAAGATTGAAGATTAATTCCGTAACTAATCAATTACACTAACCATCAATTTTTGCTAACGTTAGTTCGCATTGATTTCGTGACGACGTTAATTACACTAACCGTCAATAAGAATTAACCTATTATTAGTTACGCTAACGTCTTGAAAATTTAGTAAGATTAACACTTAATTTGATTAACGTTTAGTGTAACTAAATTAATCCTGTCTTGTACTAATAATTAATGTTAAAACTGCATCTCGGGTTTGGAAGTTGGGACCAATACCACAAGATGGCGCTCATGCTGGACCCTGGGGATCCCTACCGGATCTCGGGTTTGGCGCATCATAAACTCATGCTGTTTGGGCTCATTCGACTTGTACTGGTGAGCAGATGGTACCGGTATCAAAATCTGGAGCTCATGCTGGACCCTGGGGATCCCTACTGTATCTCCGGTTTGGCGCATCATAGACTCATGCTGTTTGGGCTGATTCGACTTGTACTGATGAGCAGTTGGTACCTGTATTCAAATCTGGAGCTCATACTGGACCCTGGGGATCCCTACTGGATCTCGGGTTTGGCGCATCATAGACTCATGCTGTTTGGGCTCATACGACTTGTACTGATGAGCAGATGGTACCGGTATCAAAATCTGGAGCTCATGCTGGACCCTGGGGATCCCTACTGGATCTCGGGTTTAGCGCATCATAGACTCATGCTGTTTGGGCTCATTCGACTTGTAATGATGAGCAGTTGGTACCTGTATTCAAATCTGGAACTCATGCTGGACCCTGGGGATCCCTACTGGATCTCGGGTTTGGCGCATCATAGACTCATGCTGTTTGGGCTCATTCGACTTGTACTGATGAGCAGATGGTACCGGTATCAAAATCTGGAGCTCATGCTGGACCCTGGGGATCCCTACTGGATCTGGGGTTTGGCGCATCATAAACTCATGCTGTTTGGGCTCATTCGACTTGTACTGATGAGCAGATGGTACCGTATTTAAGTGGTTTGCATTCTTTGACCTCCACCACTTTACAGCTGCCAGATGTCCAGATTTAGAAATAAGTAGTAGGTCAAACTGGCTAGAGGGGTTTCGTTACTGTAATTATTGTGTCATACATATTTAACGTGGCTAGCTCTCCGTCTAATTAATTGCATTTGCATACCGACATACGCAAAGAAGTGGAATCTCCAATTTGCTTTACGCCGACGTGGGATAGAGACATAGATCAATGCCCAATACTTCGTAGGTAAATGTATTTATTTTTTATACCAAATCGGTAGCAAACAAGTATACAGGCGACGATAATAATATTAATACAATATTTTATTGCACACTACAAACATAGAAAAAGAGTTATAACGTAGGTACAAAGAGAATCTATCGTGGTTAGTAGGTAACAACAGGCGGTCTTCTTTCTTCCAGACAACCTTCACATTACACACGATTTCAGACGATGTTATTGTATATATTTTTTATTTTAGATAACATGCGAGATAGACAGCACGTTTAACTCTTCCGAATCTCGTTAACTTATCTGCGATCATTATTATTATTTAATGGCCTGCAATGATGTGTTGTTAAAAACTTTTGAAATAATTTGGATGCCTAACATAAAAAAAAACATAACTAAAGGAAAATACGAGTAGTACTTAATAATTATGTAACTTATTATCAAAAATTGTTTAGGTATTTTAAAATATCATTTTGTCGGATCTTCACATCTAATGTTATTATGGAACCTGAAATGTTGATGTTCGACGTTAATGATTCAATAATTAATATATGTACCTACACAAATAAAATATATAAAATTTTAATGTACCTACTAACATAAGTATTCAGTATTCGCAAAAACAATTATACTAATTAGAAAAAACCGGCCAAGAGCGTGTCGGGCCACGCTCAGTGTAGGGTTCCGTAGTTTTCCGTCCGTCACAGTAAGTGTCCCCACTTAAGAGTTAATAACACCGCCATGTAGGATATGATATGAGAGTTCCACGTACAGCGACATCTATCGGCAAATTAAGTAAACTTTTGCGCGCGAGCTTAAAGTATGGAAGATGATTTTTATGGAATAATTCTTTATTGCGTGAACCGATTTTCACCGTTTTTACTTTATTTGAAAGCACGTCATTTCATTGTAATTTTGTAGAAATTACAGGTACAATAAACACCTGCTTATACGGTTAAATTACAAACTTAGTTCAGAAATTATTTTGTAATTTTTTTAAAAAACTATTCATCCTATCAAGTTCAAAATAATTTTCCTAGAAAGTTTTTATAAAGTTCTACTTTTGAGATTTTTTTTATATTTTTAAAAGTTATGGTTCAAAAGTTAGAGGGGGGGGGACGCTTATTTTTTTACTTCTGGAGCGATTATTTCCGAAAATATTTACATTATCGAAAAATGATTTTAGTAAACCCCTATTAATTTTTAAATACCTATCCAACAATATATCACACGTTAGGGTTGAAATGAAAAAAAAAATCACTCCCCACTTTACGTATAGGGGAGGTACCCTAATAAAACATTTTTTTCCACTTTTTATTTTACCACTTTGTCGGCGTGATTGTTATACATATTAGTACCAAATTTCAGCTTTCTAGTGCTAACGGTCACTGAGATTATCCGCGGACGGACGGACGGACGGACGGGCAGACATGGCGAAACTATAAGGGTTCCTAGTTGACTACGGAACCCTAAAAACCGGCCAAGAGCGCGTCGGGCCACGCTCAGTGTAGGGTTCCGTAGTTTTCCGTCCGTCACAGTAAGTGTCCCCACTTAAGAGTTAAAATAACACCGCCATGTAGGATATGATATGAGCGTTCCACGTACAGCGACATCTATCGGCAAATTAAGTAAACTATTGCGCGCGAGCTTAAAGAATGGAAGATGATTTTTATGGGATAATTCTTTATTGGGTGAACCGATTTTCACCGTTTTTACTTTATTTGAAAGCACGTCATTTCATTGTGATTTTGTAGAAATTACAGGTACAATAAATAAACACCTGCTCATACGGTTAAATTACAAACTTAGTTCAGAAATTATTTTGTATTTTCTTTTCAAAAACTATTCAACCTATCAAGTTCAAAATATTTTTTCTAGAAAGTTTTTATAAAGTTCTACTTTTGAATTTCTTTTCATGTTTTTAAAACTTATGGTTCAAAAGTTAGAGGGGGGGGGACACATTTTTTTTTACTTCTGGAGCGATTATTTCCGAAAATATTTACATTATCAAAAAAATATTTTAGAAAACCCCTATTCATTTTTAAATACCTATCCAACAATATATCACACGTTAGGGTTGAAATAAAAAAAAACCACTCTCCACTTTACGTATAGGGGAGGTACCCTAATAAAAAAAAAACACTTTTTATTTTACTACTTTTTCGGCGTGATTGATATACATATTAGTACCAAATTTCAGCTTTCTAGTGCTAACGGTCACTGAGATTATCCGCGGACGGACGGACGGACGGGCAGACATGGCGAAACTATAAGGGTTCCGTAGTCAACCGTAGTTGAACAAAAACATGTTATTAAAGTACCAAAAGGTTTCGTCATTGACTCTTATCGAACCGATATGTGGCTTTTGGCAATATTTAGTTTGCTTCCATTAAATAAAGAAATATAGGCCAAGTTTATTGACCACCGTGTTGCCAACAAAAGGGGCCGTTTTAGACAACAGCACACAGTAAAACGCTCGCTCGACGATTATATTTATTACATAGGTAGAGTCAACGCCAAAACTATGTATACAATTGTGAATCTTATTACAATGGAATAAGGTGCAACAGTGTATATATATTTTTGGCGTTGTTTGTAGCAAATCCACGCCGGAATTAAGGATGTGTCGAAAATTTGAAACTTGATTAATGGATTCAACAAGGACAAAGTTAACTCGATAAGGAAAATTTACACTGAAACTAATAATAATCAGACTAGATTAAAATTTAAAAAATTTAGATTAAATTTTAACCAGCATGATTTATCGAATTAAGCCGTAAAATATATCTTCTGTATGCGTTGTTGTGAGGACGCTTTACGATAACAATTGTCACGTATTAGACCTTTAGACCTTCGTCTGAGGAAGGAAGGCGGTAAAATCTTATATAAAGCTGTTTATTTAGTCATTAGTTACATGTTTAAAATTTAAGTAGTTATTTCTGCAACAGTCGAACACTCTCTGTGCGGATTTTGAGTACAGTCGCCAGCAGATATATCGGAGCGGCCAAGGTGGTCACAAATATCTGGACAACGCCTCTATTGTCATGGCGATAAAGTGCATGTTCAGATATTTTTGAGTACCCTGGCCGCTCCGATAATTTAATGGCGACTGTACCTACCGAGCAACCAATTACGCCTAGTTTACACCAACTTGGCAGTCACAAAGTATGAGAGCACTAAACTTAGGGTTACCAGATACAAATTTCAAAAGTTCTGACAAATTCCTGTTTTTCGGCCAAAATTCGTGACACGAGCTTGACGCGCTCGCGGGCTTACAATGTCATAAGTAGATGCGGAGTTTTTAATTTAATAAGAATCTTCTTCTTCTTATTCTGCCATGCCCCGGGTGTCGGTGGCCACCTTTGCGAAGTCTTTCCTATTCTCGGCCAGTCTTGCGAGCAATGTTTAACAAGAATAGGCTCCAAGTAACTATGCTTAACATTTCATAATCTTCAACCATCAGAACGTAGGTGCGTTACATTTTTACAAAAAAGAGAAAAAAGTTTTGAATTAATATTTTTAATTAGTCGTACGTTACAATACCAGATGATAATGTCAGTTGTTGATTAATGAATGCAAAGTTACTAATTTTTCAATTCGAAAAAGCTGATTTTTTTTACTAGTAGATAGTTAACTATAGTTAGTTAACGTTTTGTATTAATGTGAATAAACAATTAGAAACGAATGTTCAATTTAAGTGTTTTTTTAATGAAAGTTTTAAGTTCTTAGCTCGTAAAACAGAATACTTACATAAGAAAACTGTTTTTTTTGTTATTGTGATTATAAACAAAAGTTTAAGTATACAATTTACGACAACAAATAATAATAATTTACTTTATTTCATTTTATTGTTTCGTTTATTTGTCGAAAATTCCTGATATTTCCCTTTTCCGGCCGCATTCCTGACATCTGTCTAAAATTCCTGGCACGCCAGGAAAATTCCTGACATCTGGCCACCCTAGCCAAGCTGGACGTATCACTTATGATAATTGATAACTTGAGTAAGTATTGAGTACATTGATAACTTGGCGTTGCGGGACACTATACATAGTTACCTACTTGTTAGCGCTCCTTCTGAGCCTCCCAGCTACAAGTATTTTTTCTAAACTCTCAGTTCCTTATAATGCGCTCAAATAGCAGCCCTTTTAAGGGCTCTTTGACAAAAAGTTTAGGACCTTCTGTCCTAATACTGCAATTAAATATCGAGGGTATGTCACAGCCAAAATGCGACTACCTCTCTAGATTAGCTAAGGATAATAACATTGACGTGATTGCCATCCAGGAGCATCACATTGATACTTTAAGTAAATTTAACACACGCGGTCTCATCGCGGGCTTTAACATGATAGCCCAAACCCTGTCACGTTTATGGTTCCGCCATCTACATTAGATCGTCGCTTACAAACGCGCAATTTTTGGAAACATCTGTTCTAAATAACTTGCAATCCATAACTGTCAAGGTGTCAAATGTTACCATTACCTCCATCTATAAGCCTCGCTACAATATCCTACCAGACCCTCCTTTCAAAGTGTACCCCCACCCCGCCATCTACATTGGTGATTTCAACTGCCGGCACTCTGCATGGGGCTACTCATCGAACGATACAAACGGCGAATCTTTAAACGAATGCAGTCTTAAAGAGGCGGAGGGGAGTAAGAGGAGAACGGAAATACCATCTATCCGACCTAAATGTCAACCCTACCTGCACGCGCCGGATGGTGGCGGCGGCCAATTGGCTTCCGTGGTGCTCCCTGCTAGACAACGGACAGGGTTCTGGCGACCGAGCTAATGGCGGTATATCCAGGGAGATAGACTTGTCGAATTCTGCACTGAACATAATTTGGTAATCATGAATACTTGGTTTCAACATCCGCCTCGGAGACTCTATACGTGGCGATCACCTGCCGATAAACCATCTCATATAGTCAGGAACCAAATCGATTATATTATGATCAATGATAGATTTAAAAACTCTATTATTAACGTAAAAACTTATCCCGGAGCAGATGTGAAATCAGACCATAACCCTCTGGTAGCTATCGTTAAAATCAAATTAAAAAAGCTAAAATCACAGAACTCCCAAATCTCAAAAGTAGATATAGACCGCCTTAAGGATGAAAACATTAAAAGGACGGTTAGCGAAAAGCTCAATAACTGCATTAAACCCATATGTCAAAGTGGAAACGACCCTAGAACTATATGCTCAATGATGGCTTCAAAAATAAAAGAAATTACAGTGGAACACCTAACTCCGAAACCAAACAAAAACACCATGAATGGATGACAGATGAGATAATGCAGCTAATGGACCAACGCCGACTTTACAAAAACTCGGATCCTGTTAAATATAAAAATATGGATAAATTAATTGAAAATAAAATTGGTGCTGCTAGAACACAATGTTATAAATGAATGTACAGAAATATAAGAACTAACAGAAAAAATGATAGTTATAATCTGCATAAAAGAGTAAAAGAGTTTACAGGCAGGAACAAGAAACAAGTACCTAATATTTTAGTGAACAAGACTAATAAAATAGTAACTGATGAAAAAGAAGCATGTGAGGTATGGGAAGAATATGTGCAGGATCTATTCAAAGATGACCAACGAGAGGGTACGTGGACAATCAAGAAGACAATCAAGAAGGACCTCCTATACTCAAGTCTGAATTTATAACCGCTCTAAAGCGCATGAAACTTAGAAAGGCTGTAGGTCCTGATGGAATAATAGTGGAAATTCTAAAACTCATACACGAAAATAATATAGAGGAGATTAATCTTTTGTTTAACAAGCTGTATAATACTGACGACGTGCTGCCTGAGGACTGGCTAGTCTCATTATTCACACCTTTACCAGAGAAAGCTAACGCGAGATCTTGCGGTGACCACAGAATGATCAGTGTAACGAGTCACTTTCTGAAGTGGTTTTTAAAGATACTACATGGCAGAGTATATAGAAAAATTTAAGAGAATATAAGTGAAACACAGTTTGGTTTCAGAGCAGGTTTAGGTACAAGAGATGCTTTAGTAGCAGTAGTAAACCTAGTTCAGAGAAGCATAGATGTGCAAAGGGACGTACACATGTGCTTTATAGATTTTGAAAAAACCTTCGATAACGTAAAACACGATAAATTATTCCAAATTCTAAAATCGATTGGCTGGGATGGGAAAGAATTAAAATTTATTGAAAACCTATATTATAACCAAAAAGCAAAGATAACAAAAACATATCAAAGGAAGTAAAGATAGAAAAAGGTGTAAGACAGGGCTGCATTCTCTCAGCCTGTTTGTTTAACATTTATTCGGAAACTATATTCAAAATCGCACTCGAGGATCTTGACGTGGGCATTCGTGTGAATGGTAAGCCTATAAATAATATACGCTATGCCGATGATACTGTTCTTCTGGCTGAAAACCTCGATGACCTTCAATTTATGCTTGAAAAATTAAATGATGCACTTCAACAGTATGGTCTAAAAATCAACACTAAAAAGACAAAATACATGGTTGTTAGTAAAACTAGTACACAAACTCCCCCCTTAAGACTAGGTTCAAATAATTTGGAAAGAGTTAGTAAATACAAATACCTCGGCTGCTGGCTTAATGAAACGTGGGACCCTGAACAGGAAATTAAAACTAGAATTGGTATTGCCAAGAGTGCCTTTCAAAATATGAAGAAACTGTTGACGAACAGGAAGATCAAATTGGACTTAAGATGGCGGATGGTGAAATGCTATATTCTTCCAATCCTCATGTATGGATCCGAAAGCTGGACGCTAAGGAAAAATTTGATTAGTAAATTGCAGGCTTTTGAAATGTGGCTCTATCGTAGAATGCTTAAGATAAAGTGGACGGACAAAGTTAGTAACGAAAAAGTTATGTTATTAATGAAAAAGAAGGTGGAAGTCGTAACGACTATTAAAAAAAGGAAAGCAGCATATTTCGGACATATATATAGAAACTCAAAATACGATTTGTTAAAACTAATAATTGAAGGGAAGATTGAGGGGAAACGAGGACGTGGTAGGAGGAGAATATCATGGACAAGGAATGTAAGAGACTGGTTGGACGTGGACAGTACAGAAAAACTAATTCGCATGACTTCAGATAGAATGGCATATAGGCATAAGATCGCCAACCTCCGGGACGGAGAAGGCACTTAAAGAAGAAGTCTTAAAGAAAACCTGCATCTCATCTTCAATGCAAAACAGCGGGGCTCTTTTCGATCTGCGAGGTGGCAATGTGATACGAATCCCGATCTCTGCTTTGTTTCTGAGGACGAGCACGGCAACATTTTGCCCACTAATCGCATCATGCTGCATGACTTCCCACGTAGCTAACACCGCCCTGCGCTTATTAAGATAGGCTTGGAGATCCCGCTAGTGAACTCGCTGCCCAAATCACGGTGGAACTTTAATAAAGCTAATTGGAACTCCTATAAGCAGCAAATGGATGCGAACATCAAATGGATCAAACCCGTGGCATCCAATTACAATAGGTTCTGTGGCATTGTTTTAAGCACTGCAAAGAAATTCGTGCCAAGAGGTTTCCGCAAAGAGTACATACCCGGCTGGTCTGCAGAAACCGAAGATGCGTACCGCTCGTATCTCTTCACACAGGATGCTCATACGGCCAACACGCTTATTGCAAAACTGGATGAAAGTCTGAAACAAAAGTGGCTAAATAGCGTCGAAAATATGGACTTCACCCATTCAAACAGGAAAAGCTGGGGATTACTACGCAAACTCGGTGGTGCCTCGGAACCAGTAAAGAAAGAAACAACAGTCCATCCGGATGCAATAGCAGAGCGTCTAAAACGAATCACCAAGAGCGCAATCGTCGATAAAGATTTCACCAAAACCATCCGACGCGAAAACCAAACTATATCTACTAACGAACTACAGTGTGACATTTTAGATTGCCCCTTCACCCCGAACGAGGTATCGACCGCTTTAAAAGAAACAAAATGCGGGAAATCAGCCGGCATCGACAAGATCTACCCGGAATTCTTAACCCACCTAGGTAAACGAGCCATCCGATGGCTGGCTGATTTCTTCAACGATATCTACGACACCGCCACAATGCCTTCCGTATTTATGAAATCTAAAGTCACAGCTATTCTCAAGCCCGGGAAAACTTCCGATGACGCTGCAAATTATCGGCCCATATCTCTTCTAAGCGTTACGTATAAGCTGCTTGAACGCCTTTTGTACAATCGTCTAAAGGACATAGTGGACCAAGAGATACCTATTGAACAGGCGGGTTTCCGGGTTGGCCGCAGCTGTCCGGACCAGGTTCTCGCAGTCACCACTTACATCGAAGCTGGCTTCCAGCGTGGACAAAAAACTCTGGCGGCTTTTGTCGATCTGAAGGCGGCATACGACACAGTATGGATAGACGGCCTGCTGTCCAAGGCTAGCGGAATAATATCCTCGTCAAAGATCCTACGCCTTCTTAAAAGCATGCTAGGCCCACGCAAGATCAAGGTTCTTCTTGGAGACAGAGAAAGCCGATACAGACTTTTAAAGAATGGACTCCCTCAAGGGTCGGTCTTGGCTCCCCTCCTTTTTAATGTCTATACGCGCGGTATGCCCATAACGGCGTGCGACAAGTTTCTGTATGCTGACGACCTTGCTCTCATTACTCAAACTAAGAACTTTGAAACCGGGGAACTGTTACTCACACAGGATCTGCAAACTCTCAACGAGTATTATACCAAGTGGAGACTCTGTCCAAACCCGACTAAAACAGAGGTAGCCGCCTTCCACCTCTCTAATAGCTTGGCGCGCAGAGAGGTAGATGTTACTTTCTGTGGCAAGAAACTGCAGCACAATTTCAACCCGAAGTACCTGGGGGTGACGCTGGACCGGTCCCTGACCTACAAACCACACCTAGAGAATCTCGGCCAAAAAGTTAAAACCAGGGTGAACTTAATTAATAGGCTTGCGGGTACGACGTGGGGAGCACGAGCCCGTGTTCTGCGCACCTCCAGCTTGGCTCTTGTTTACCCCGCTGCTGAGTACTGTGCTGCTGTGTGGTACAAAAGTGCACATACGGGAAAACGATTTTTTCGTCGATACGTTCAGTTAAATCGAGCTATGCGTACCATATCTGGCTGCTTAACACCTACACCCTTACAGTGGCTCCCGGTCTTGTCTCATATTGCGCCGCCAGGTCTCAGAAGAACATACGCTGCTTCAAGGGAGTGGGAAAAATCCAAAAAGGCAATGCTTCCCATAAGGAAAATTCTGGACAATCCTCCTGCCGAGCGTCTCCGATCTCGTAGGCCTGTCTGGTCCGACTCCCAAATTCAAGGCCCAGAACGATTCTGCACTAACTCGCAATGGAAGAATATTTGGAATGAGCAAGCGCCACCCTCACATATCCGAGACCTTGATCCAACAAAGGAACCACCTGGGCTTGACGAACCAAGAAAAATTTGGGTTAGGCTTAACAGAATTAGGACAGGTGTCAGCCGGTGCAACTACAACCTTCATCAATGGGGCTACAAGTCGTCACCGAACTGCGACTGTGGCGCCCCAGATCAAACAACCACCCATATTGTGGAGGAGTGCTTCAGAAGACACTTTGAGGGCGGGCTGGGCGATCTACACGCACTGACCGCAGATGCCAGGGATTGGTTATCAAACCTAGATATTAAATTATAGATGCATGCTTTTCTTTACATTGTTGTTATTTTTATTGTAACATTATTCTGTATTTTTTTAATGGACCCAAATAAAGCCATACGATAATAATAATAATAGTGCAGCATTTATTCTATTTTAGAATATTGACCGTAGCGAGAGAATGAAAAGGGGCGAAGTAAATACTTGGGATTGGGTCTAATATGTCTTTTATCAGCTGCTGAGGTGAAGACGCAATTTCCATCTACATTATGTTACTAATGAGGTACAAACGAATCCACGTTTGTACATAAACGTCAATTTCCTCCCATATAGCGAACTCGGCTGTACCAAATCCAGTCACTAAAAAACTCACCGCAATCCGTGTAAAACTTGGCTTGAGCACTGGCCAGGAGCACCGCGAATGATAGAACAAAAAACATGGCGGTTTTGTTTTTAATTTTGTTTTTTTTTTAAATGTTTTTAATTCGCGCGCTAGCGTGTGTTCGACTCGCGCGGCTGTGGCGGACTGGCCGGGTGGACGTGTCGTGTGTGCGACCTTTATGCAGCTTTATAATATAACAGTGCTCAGACGCAGGTCAAAGAGTATCGCCGGTAGAGGGTCGATGGACCCTTTATCGGAAGTTGTTTTGTTCGTTATAGAATTATGCGAATTAAAAGAAAATTTGCCCAATTATTACAATAATGAAGCTGTGTCTGACTGGACGCATCTGTCTCATATAGTTAAACCATACATGTGAACCCACCAGAATACCGTGACGGTAATTTGCTGTCAACTGCAAAGTATAAAAGCGACCAATAGGGTTGAAGCGAAAAATGTCAGCTTTCTAAAATAGTAGGAACGATCACTGAGCAGGGTTGCGGACAAACAGACCTTCCAGGTTCCTAGTTGACTACGGAGACCTAAAAACAGGACTGGTACCTACGAGCCGTTGTCTTACCTAGCTACGAACGCACAATGACCTGTCTATAGCATACATACTCTGAGCCACACCGGAAGAGCATCGCACGTACATGTTTGTATCGCACGTTGATGGATGGCTATCAGCATGTATCATTAGATCAAAATGACCAAAAATGCTACAAATGTGGAATGAACTGCCTCCCGAGTAGTACAGTAAAGATACGGTTGCGTCAAACATTAATTTATAATAGCCTGATTTTTTTATTATTCATTCTTATGGAATATTTATAGATAATATATGCAAAAATACTACCAGCTTTTCACCCGGAAGTAGTTAAATAGGTAAAAAAAAATATATAAAAAATTTGTACATTTTTATTTACAATAATATCAATTATTTGTATTTGTAAATATGACGATATTTATTTCTTCTTTCTGTTTAAAGCGAAAAACAAGAAACCGTGTCCATGTAAAACCACATAAATAACAAAATGTACGGCGCGGGCGATATATATCCTAATTCGTTAGAAACAATTGGTAGTTTGTATTTAGTAATAATTGGTAGTTTGTTCTTACACATTCTAAATGACTTAGAAACGATATATTCATTAAAATCCTACAAGAAAAACGCTTGTAATACGTGTGTACATATTTGTGGCAGTTAGCGAATAACGATATTTTGTAGGATTTCATTGCGTAAATAATACTTGTATCATGATATATCCGTTACACTAAAAATATTAGCTATTATTAATTATTTCCAATTCCCCATACTAGCCGCCCGTAAAATGACTGTAGTAGAGGTGTTTCCATTGCGCCTTGACATGGGGTTCTTCAAGAAGCGGGCGTACAGGGTTATCAAAGGTCGGCAACGCGTAGGCGGCTCTCTTGATGTTGCTTATGTTCATGGGCGACGTTGACCTCCTCCCATCCGGCGGCTCGTCTGCTCGTTTGCTACTAGTTAAAAAAAATGCTGACTGACTCACGCTTAACTGCTAGAGCTCTACACAATTCCCCGATTCTTTGTAAATGCTTGGCGCATTTGAACACCTTTATGGTAGACCAGTATGCGTCTCAGTATCTTTATTAACACCTACAACTACATACACGAGATATTTCGACGGGTGCCACCATGACCCGGATAGTTTAAATAATAGTCTTACGTAAAGAAGGTTTAAAATGTTCACATGTATAAATATAAACAGATAAGTACCTACGCAGCACTAAATGTTAATGTAATCGTATTAATTAAGATTGTTCTAATTTTATTTTAATGTCATTTTGAATGGGTACCTAAATAAAGAAACATTATTTTTTTATAATTATGTTTCATTTTGTATATACTAATATCGACCTTATTACAACGATATAAGATTTACCAATGTTGCTAATACTACCTACAGTCAGTCATATTCGATCTGCATAGTTTGTATGCACGTGTCCGCAGTAATTATCTTTGCTGACTATGACGTTTATTCATTATAGATAGGATAGGTACGTGTACTAAAAGCGTTCAAGATAAGACAAAGACAACCTTCTCATTAAGGTCTCCATTGGCTTTTGATCTATCGACTGATTTCCTCAGAGAATTTAACCAACCGGAGTCGCCATTGACAGGCGTTCCCCTCTGCCAAAAACATATGACCATTGGTCATACACATGTATGGACGGACGTTTATCTGACGTAGCTATTTGTACGTTACGTACGAATAGCCATACATTTGACGTTCCCCTCCCCCGCAAAAATCGGCAGACTTTTTAGGGTTCCGTAGCCAAATGGCAAAAAACGGAACCCTTATGGATTCGTCATGTCTGTCTGTCTGTCTGTCCGTCCGTATGTCACAGGCATTTTACTCGGAAACTATACGACGTATCTGAATAAAATTTACACATAAGGTGTATTTTGTATGCAGCTACTTAGTTATGTAGATAAATTTGAAAAAAAAATATTTATAGGGGGGCGCTCCATACTAAATAAAAAACTATATACAAATAACTAAATAAAAAAAAAACCAATATCAACATGTGACACATCAATCGATAGGTCTTTCAAAATAACATTGAGGTTTCTTTGACTATTTTGTGATTAAGTGAATATTTTCTGAAATAATCGCTTCGAAAGTCAGAAAACTTGTGTAGCCCCCCCGTAACTTTTGAACCTTAAGTTCAAAAAATATGAAAAAATTTGAAGAGATGCGCCTTATCATATACTTTCTACGAAAATTATTTTGAACATTATCGGTTCAGCCATTTTTGAGTTATCTCCAAAAAACTTCTTCCATAGGCATCAGATACGACCTTTTGGTATTAGTTTGGTTCTTATTCCATTGAAGGTACGGAACCCTCCTATGCGTGGTCCGACACGCACTTGGCCGGTTTTTTTGTATAGAAAATGACAGACATGGCTACTTCATCCGGGTTGAATTCTCCAAGACTGATTTCGTTGCACGTTGTCATATTTAGACGGCAACGTATCGAAATTGGATTGCATGCAATTTTTGCGTCGAAATTGTGTCATGTATTTAAGACACTTTTTAGTCGCAGAATTATTGCTAGGTTATGAAATAAATCGCACGTGTTTACAATGATATAGAATAGGGTATAACATAGCTATAGTAAAAAATCATTGAAGGTACATTAAAGTAGGTAGCATACCGAAAATACTTAGTAATCAATCTGACTCATTCTAATGTTTAATGACTTGTTAACAAAAGAAATACGCATTTAATGACTGCAATGGAAATTATCTATATGTTATTGTTACTTATGTTATGGTATGATTATTATGACTATTATGAGTTATGATTAAGCATGACATTCATGACTTACCTGTGTACTAATATTATGAAAATTACTAATTTATGTCAAGGAAAGTCCATCTCCCTACGATAATATGAAATAAAAATAGTTTACAGAATAAAATTAAATATAAAAGAATGCTTTTTTATTAATGATAAATGCTTCCAAAGTACAAAAAGTAATGCCTATTATTATGAGGCTTGTTTATAAACAATAATTTATAATACTAGGTATTTCATATATTTGGTTTGTTGGTATTCCGTATATTGTTTATAAAACAAAGATGTTGCTGAAAAACGTACCTACTCCTTATCATTAAAATACTGATTTATTATAAAAAACCTACTGTCACAGTTAAGTTATTGTTAACAGGTTTTTGTCGGGTCGTCTAGGTCAATGGCGTTTTGTTTGTCTTCAATGTCGTAAATATATTGCAAACGATCTTCGTACAGTCGACGACAAAGGTATGTTTACAATTTCCACCTTATTGCAACGGAGTAAGGTGAAAAAGTGTGTATATATTTTTGACGTTGACTGTTCAACTTTATTTTTAAGAGAAGAGTATGCGAAGAACATTTGAACCAGGGATCGAGTACTGGGCCTCGATAGGACATGGCATAACTGACAGTCGCTACTACGATATCACACTTTTGTGACAGTTGAAATTTGGGGTGGAATCACTCAAGAGTGATATCTAAAATGGGGCCATGGCCATAGACAAAACACTCTAGCGAGACCTACTGACAGCTTGACAGGTGTGGACACGTGTGGACAGATGGATATCACCGATACAAGTGTGACATCCACGTCTCCCAGTTTGGCATGTCGAATCGAGGCCCAGCACGGCTAGCACGTCTTACGCGAGACTGGCGTGACAAAAGACAGATCTGCGCGACTTCATGCGTTGTCGCTAGTTGGCAGCACAACTTGCGCGTAAAAGAAGCGACAGACTCGCGATCAAATGCCACTGTCATAAAATGACAGTGACTCGCGACTTTGAACTAAAATCCTTTGCACAACTTTGAGTTCTCTTCGAGTCAGTTGTAGTCGCGGGTGCATGTTATGCTACCGGAAAGCGAGATTTTTGACAGGCGCGGGAAGGTTTTCCCTACTCGCGGCTTAAGTCGCTCTTGTAAGACGTGCTAGCCGTGCTGGTCTTGTTTTCATACAAATTAACCGGTATCCCGGTTGTTAATGAATATTTTTCGCATACAGGGATCGGATACCGGTATTTGCTCCATACTAAAAATACTTTACTTATTCTTTTGTTTCCTATTTCTTTTTTAACGAGGCAATCTAATAACACCAAGGAAATACCTAAATACAATATTGAGTTCTACATGAAGCCCTGAAAATAATTAAATATTTCATATTATTCAAGGTTTTTTGAAAATACCGGTCTAGATCCCTGTTCGCATAATCTGATATTTATGTTTGCCTAAATTATATTTCAGAATATCACGTAAACATTGCGAAAGTCGGGCTCCATTTTGATTTTTAGTAATACCGGTAACGATCCCTGTTTTTCATACGTCACTTATTGCTTAGGTATTTCTGTAGCTGTCCGTGTAGATAATATGTGATATTTTCAAGTCAAAGGTACATCATTGTCGGTTCTCAATAAGGCGTTGCTGCCATAAAAATTCATTTAGAAATAAACTTTATTAACAACCGACACTGATGTACCTTTGACTTTAATACGCCACATATAGCTATGGCCTACCTATACGGAGTGAAGCCAAGTTTACTTACTCCTCTTTAATCTTCATGGGTAGGTAAAAGTTATTAGGGTATAACCCGGGTTTTTTTATTTCATTTAGTACGAAAATACCCGAGTTAATCCGAAAAAAATCATACCTAAAAAACCCGTGTATTTTTTCCACAGATAAACAAATGCTATACCTATTACGTTTCTTATTTGAGATATATTTACTGTTCAATGTGTAGAACATATGTATATGTATATTATATCAGATAAGGTTATGACCTTAGGTCCGAATGCTTTTTCTTTACGAATGTTGCCAACTTATTCCCCTCCTCTCACGGGGAGAGCTTGCATCATAGTAATGACGTCACAGGTCGGCGGCACTCGCTAGGAAGTCGGCGTTTAGAGCATCCGGCGGCGCCGACAACGCACGAATACTTTAAGGCAGGGGTTCTCAAACTACGCGCCGCGGCGCCCTGGTGCGGCGCCGTAGAAAATCCAGAGGGGCGCCGTGACGCAATCCTCACCATACACAATACCACCTACTACAATCTTTAAATCTTCCTTCGTGTGTCGTATTCCTCAGTACTGAGGGTCGTGACCTCCCCTCTGCATCACTTTTTCTCGTGCGATCTTTCTCCACCTGTTTCTGTCTCTGGCGGTGTGGAGGTTGTGGTGAAAGGTCGAGCCAAGAGTGGTGCGAACAGTCTTTAAATACCTATTTCAAATAGCCTAGCTAGGTTAGGGCGCCGAGACTTAAACTTGCAAGTGCGCCGCGGACTGAAAAAGATTTGAGAACCCCGGGGCTTTAAGGAATATCGTGGATGTTCTTACCATGTGTAACTAAAGGGTACAGTCACTTAGTACTACTTTTCACCCACAGAAACGTCTTGCAATTATATATTCTATTTAATTACATAATTAGATAATATTCACATCAACACAGAACTAGGAATTGTACCTATTTTTCAAGTGGTCTGCATTCTCTGACCTCCACCGACGAATATCTGCCAGGTGCCCAGATCAAATCAAAAACCAGATCAAAAACTAGAATAATGGAATGTCAAATTAAAGTCTTTTTTTTTAATAAAACCCACTCCGAATCGTACCCGGTTCAAGGCTGTGAAAGATCCCCATTATTCCCGCCGCATTTCCCCGCTGAACAGCAATGGAGACCTGCTGAACCAGATTTTTCTTTATAATTTACGTATTAGAGTTTCTACTTAGAAATGACACTAAAAAAATATTTGTTTAATTATTCATTAGCTAAATGATTTCATTCGTTCCCAATCATACAAGCACTCTTTTGTCAACGGTAGAGGTCGGTGTAAACAGCCGCCCACATCACGATCACAACGCGATAAGATCTGCCCGAATTAAGGACGCATCCCGCGGTCCTAAGACAACAGTCTGATACTTTATAGACAAACAGGCGTCGCGTAGATTAGACACACTATGTCCAATGTCCACACATTTAATATGATACTAGTGGTGTTATATACATTAAAATAGCGATGATAGTTAGATGATAATTATTTTCAGGCGTCACTAGATTACCAGAATGCGCCGCGGCGCTCGTACAGCCAATCCAGCAGTTAAAATAGCTATGAGGGTGAGGTGTTCCTATAATTCCCTTCAACAACAGAGAAGATGTCGCAAAGCTGCGTCTGCTCAGTGTGTTCCTGTTGCATTTTAGGGTTGCCGTGTTTCGTGTCGTAATTTTCCGTATCTCTATAGAAAATCTTAAAACTATTGCCATATCCAATAAATTTACGGAAATTTGCCGAAAAAATGTATGGAGAGTACGGCAATGAGACCGCTGCCGTATACCGTATTTTTGACTGAAATTGCCGTATATTACTGCATTTACCGTATCCGGAACAACACTGCTAATGACCTTATAGGTACTTGGGCAGCGTAGGCTATATCACTCGTGAGGACCTATATTCGAGTTAAAGTGAAATCACTTATTATGTTAAATAACATCGCCAAATGTGGATATGGTAACGGTAGCTCACAACGCTTAGGGTTGTTAACGTTCAAAGGGTTTAACTGTTTGTAAATCAGACCAGGCGCGGATCCAGGATTTCGTTCAGGGGGTTTTCGATTTCCTTCACAAAAAATCTTGCGGTCCGCACCTTTGGCCCCCGTAGTATACGATGTTTGCATTTCAGGGGGGGGGGGGGGGGGGGCAATTGAATCAGACGAGCCCTGAACCCTAAACCTACTCATAAAACTGGTTATTGTATGTCTCCACTAATTTTGCATAAAATGTAGGCCTAGGGTTAATTAATGTGTAAGCCATCATTGTAAACAAAGGGTGACGAGAATGGACCCCGTATATTATGACCACAAATTACGACCGACCAAAATATCCTCTGTTCTGCTATAGATATGTAGGAAGGTAACTCTAACTTATCTCTAATCGTATCACGTCGTTATTCCAGATAGTGAATTACTTAATACACTTTTTAAATAAATAAAAATTTATGATTGATTCTACTATCTACAGGGCCTCGATTCGACATGCCAAACTGCGAGACGTGGCTCTCACACTTGTCTCGCTAGGTGATAGAGTGAAATCCATCTGTCCACACGTGTCCACACCTAACTGTCAATTTGTCAGTAGGTCTCGCTAGAGCGTTTTGTCTATGGCTATGGCCACCATTTTAGATGTCACTCTTGAGTGATTCCACCCCAAATTTCAACTACTCTCGCTAGCTACTGTCAGCTAGTTATGCCATGTCGAATTGAGGCCCAGGTCTATTGTTGTTTATTTATTTAAACTTTATTGCACAAAAGAAACCTAGCTTAACGTACAAAAGGCGGACTTAATGCCATAAGGCATTCTCTACCAGTCAACCTTAACCTAAAGTGACTTGTAAAGACCACACGTGGTGATATCAGCACTCACTCGAAGCAAAATTACATATTTATTGACGTCAATCAAATAAATATATTACTCAGCTATTAGCACAGATAGTCACTCTTTAGCGTTACGTTTTGTTTTAAATATTTATGGGACTTTCTTACACAAATCGACCTAGTCCCACAGTGAGCTCAATAAGGCTTGTGTTATGGGTATTAGACGACGATATACTCGTATATAATACATAGATATAGTATGATTTTTTTAAGATGTCGGAATTGTCGGTAGAACTCCTTAGTAAGATACCGACATCTTAAAAAATACCACTACATGAACAAATACTTACATATACACGGAAAACATCCATAACTCAGGAACAAATATCTGTGATAAACACACAAATAAATGCCCTGACCAGGATTCGAACCAGGGACCTCCTGCTTCGTAGGCAGGGTCACTTAACTACCGACTGGGCTAAGAGGCCGTGAAATATACAAATAAATTTAGAAATTGTTTTCAGGGTAGAGGCCAAACTTGCAATATCAATATTAAAAGGAATTTGCAAAAGAACGTGTAGAAAAATGTTGCCAATAGGCGAATGTGAGTAGCTAATTAGGTGGTTACAAATCCTGCTAAAATCACCAAATGATTTGCCAAATTATTTGTATTGAATAAATTATTTGTAGTGTAACTACTTAAAAATTGCAAATCAAAAAATATTGAACAAAATAATTTGATTTGCTTCAAGATTTATTTGTATTGAAAATTAAATTTTCCAAGTTCGTAATACTGAAGGTCTTTGATTATGATTACCGTGGCGTCCAAAGATGTCAATTTCCATTGGTTACCAAATTACAGCCTTTTGCTATGGCTTAAGGAACCTAAATTAACTCCGGCCTCACTATGAATACTTTTGAAGTGCCGCCACTGTTGATTATCCAGTTACTGATGTAAGTCTTCCAACCATTACAGCGATTGTCCACAATGAGGAAGCTATGAGCTATTGCCATTGGTAGGAAATTGCTGCAATTGACGACCGGTTAACATCATTGGTGTTTTCGGGAGATAATAAGTAGTAGGTAACCTTATAAGGAGCTTGATTCATTCTCTCGTTAATGTATGTACAAATACCTACTGCTGCACTGCACTGATATTCAACAGGTCTACAAACGTACCTCACCGATAATCAGTTAATCACATACGATTGTAAGTACCCAAATTCTGACTGAAGAACACATATAATTATGAATGCAGAAGACGCGGGTTCGATCCCAGCCCTGGGCACCGGAGGCCTAGGTCACTTTTTCCTTTGTACATGACATCTATATAAGTTTATAACCTACATTGTGCCTATTGAATGATCGATTGAAATTGATATATGATTCTCAGTAGTTGGCAATGTATCGAAAATTACATACGATTTATGGTTACATTGGCATAGAGAAAAGGGAAACTTATATTTCTTTATGTTATGATATTGCTGACGTTTCTAGACCCCTTAGGCTTCTCTTAGTTTGGGATTAAGTTTTGTTTTAGCATTTTATTTGCATTATTATATCGTCAACCATACTATATTTCCTGATGAATCACTCTACCGTAGAGGTATTTTTTTAATAGTCCAACTAAGTGTTAATTCAAATATTCAAATCTAATAGGTTTCACTGCGTTTTAGGATTAACCCAAGGCTCAAATTCTACAAAAACTATTTATTTTACTTCTCAACGGGTACCAGGGTTTCAGGATCTATTAATAAAAAGAAAAACACTATATTGTGTATTCGACGACCATTTAATACAACAATCAGACAGTTACAATATTAACACTAGGTAAAGAAACTCAATAGGTAGTATCAGTGCCATATATCTGCCAAGTTAGTTTTTATTTTCCTTTTCATTTACTAAGTATTATATAAATGCTGGTTTAGATTGCATCATCAGCTTCGAGTTTGTCACCCTGAGATAAAAAAGGTCTTATCAAGCCCGTCCTTTTCCTATTCTACAGAAACTATAAAGGTTTGTAAGTAGTATAATAAATAAATAATAGAATATAACAAGAAAGCTTTAAAAAAATTTTGTGTTGGACTCCATGTTAAGACGATTCCATCTTACCTCGAAGAGATCATGCAAGTTACGTGTTAGTAAGGTTACGTGATTGTACTCGTACCTCCAGTTTTCATGGCATGCCCGAGCATCTATAGCTCACCTTATCGGCTTGCCTATATTGTGACAATAATACATGAGGTCTGTACTTAGGTATACTCTCCTAGTGAGTATTATATTCTTTGGATATACTACAGTAGGTACAGTCGAGTTCTAGACAAAAATATGTGTAAGTACCTACACGACCTTTAACCCAAACAAATAAGTGGTCATATATTTTAGTACAATTAATTGTATACACCGATTTGTTCGTATGTGTCGTCCTACTGGATTAATATTTTTTTTCAATGTTTTCATTGTTTGTATTGATTTAATAACAAACTAATTGTAGGTATATATAGATATTGGAGAACTCAACTGTCCAAGACTTAAGGAAAGATAATAAACAATCAACCAGAATTGCTCCGGCGTGCCCAACGTTAGTCTCGCTGCGTTACCGTAACAGTCAATAAGTAAAGTCGATTCATCATGCATATGTGTATTATGTTTTAAATATAATAAATGATAAAACCACGATATTATACAAATATTACTTAAATTAATTCTTAATGTTACCAAGACGAGTTAAAATGACTGAAAGGAAGGAACAGTTAAATAGGTACATAATTATAGCCAAACTTACACGATATGATATTTTATTGTTCTTTAATACACAGTCGATATAATAGTTTCAACTACACATTAATGACATAAGTAATACTAGACATTTTTTATATATATTTTATTTTAAAGATTTGGCAAATAGATAAAAAACATTATAGCTACGGATAAAATAATATAGGTGTACAGTCGAGGTCAACGATACGCTTACACTTTTGATCCTTATTCCTTTATTTAACCATCTATTTGACGTCGACTGTACAATAACAACATATATTTAGTTTCGGGATTTTTAAATAACCTATCTACTTAGTCATACATAGCATAGATTAATCTTCAACTTAAACACATGTTTCTAAGAAGCTTTTTCATATAAATTACGGTTTAGAATAACTGACAAGTTTTCAAAGCATCGTAAAATTAAATCAACGGGATATGCTAACCATAGTATACAGGTGTAACTAAAATATCAGTTTAAGGGCATAATTGGTATGCGACTAAGATAAAGTAGAAGAAAACATTTTTGGATGAAATATTTTTTGTTTGTATGTACCTGAATTAACTTTTATTATTCATAAATAAAAACTTAAATAACATAATAATGGTTAAGAACTATATCAAACTAAAACTACTATTAAAATAAACTAACTAAACCTAAAAAACCTAACTTAAAAATAAATCACTAAAAACTTAAACCGGGACCCTTTGGCAGGGTTCCCATCACGCAGGCAGCATTCCCGCGCTGTATTGCAATAGCAATCCTTTGTGCGAGAAAGCTGCCCGCGCGAGGGTCGCCTGTTGCCTCCCTCAAGCGTTTACTGAGTTCCTTGTGGAGCCCGAGTGCACCCTTGCCCCAAGGTCCGAGCGTCTCGACGCCAAAAGGTGAGAAGTCGTACTGGACGCCGAGACAACTATACTTATGTATGTATGTATGTATGTTTTGTATGCAATAAAACACATTTTTTTCCCGTGAAAAAGATTTTTTCTTAATTTTTCATAATTAGAATACGGTACCAATCACGGCCTTAAACGGATAATCAGATTAATCAGTATCTTTCTTACACCTTGTATCATTGCTAGTTAGTAGATATTATTTTAAGAAATAATAACCAGTTGTGATAACTAGTATAGAATGAAAACCAGTAAACAATTGTAATGAAATTACCGGTTAATTATCGATAGGTAATTCTTATATTAATTAATTATCGGTAGCATTCCCTAGATACTATCAGATCATAGCTATCAGCGTATCTAGAACATTGTTTGTGCCTTGCGCAATAAATAATAAGCAATATAAGCCTTAGGTCACAACATCACTAGAAATGTCGGTAGTGGAGCATTTCACGGAAAAGTCCACCGTTGTCCCGTACATACGAACACGAATATTTTGAATATTAATAGGTTTTGAAGTTCCTTTTTCTGCGACAATAGAGTCAAATTATGGTCACAATTACGACTATAATATTCCAATTAAAATTGCAAAGATAACTCTAATGACAGAGATACACACGGACAGCTCGTGGAATGTCATCTGCAATTCTTTTTAATTGACAAGATCAGTAAATAAATTACTTAATACTGTCTAACAAGTATTTTAAAAACTACATGTTCGATAGCGATGCCAGAATATAAATATATAAAGAAAAAGAGTGATTTCATTATAAACGATTTAAGTACCTAGGTAGCATTGGCGGCTCGTCCTTAGAACTCGATTTCCGCCGGCTTGCCTAATTTTCAGGCATCTGAGCAGTTTTCATATAGCTCATAAAGAAATTTAGGTTCAACTTGCCTAAGAACAATTTCGACCTGCCGCCACTGTTAAGTACTAATACTCAGAAAACGATAAATGAGTCTTAGAAAATCTACTAATTGATTGGTCAAGCATACATTTCGAATAGCAAACAAAATTAGACAAACCATCGCTTATTCAGTGTATTTTGGTGATACCTTTACAGGTAGGTAGGTATATCACGATAGGTAAGGAAAGAACACAGTACAAAAAACCAACCAAGTGTCCTGATAGATACCGACCTTTATAATAACGTCTTATTTTCTCTCAATTCTAAGGATATATTTTTTAAAGATTTATTATGTTTCGTAATATTCATAAACTTACTAGCTACAGCATCAGTTTATAAGTAATTTAATTTATATGCACAACATAAAAAGACATGTAAGAACTTTCAATAGAGACAATTTTTTTTTATTAAAAATCCTTAGTCGAAGAAAAGACAATAAGTTAAGTACTTCAGAGATACGTGTTTAGTAAAATAAAATTAAATAGTCCACAAGTATGCGTTCCAGGTATGCTAGGGCCACGGAAAAAATGCTTTGAGCAATATCGCTCAACGCCCCCGCCGACCACCATAATTAGTTTTAACCAATGTATGGTAGTCAGAAATAGCGTCGAGGCATGCACGTATGTACTACGAAGCGGATTGACAATTGAAAACGCAAGATGACAGCGCGCTCGTTCGATAAGCCATAATATAATTATCAAGACGTGTATATAAAAATCGGCATCGGATCAGGCGTTCTCACAGACCGAATGACCACTTGCGGCGGCCTCTGAAACCGAGGATACAGACCGAAGGGTCGCCTGCAGCAGGAGCTGGAGACCAGCCGTCTACCGACCAAGCCCCGCCCACAGCAGGCCGGGGTCGTGCCGGTTAGCGCCGGGGTAAATGTGATCTTCCACCAGGGATCTGCGGTTGTAAGATCTAAGTACAAGGAGCTGTGTTAGTGTGTGCTTGGTGAAGTTTAAGTGATTAGAGTTGTTTTGAGCTTGACAGAAAACAAAGTATCGCTATCACTACGTCATAGATACACTTTAATGCTCAAACTTTTAATTTTGGGGTAATTTTAATTGAATAAGCAACATTCATGAATTTTTCGAAAGACGTTTCGATTCTATTTCCCGTTACATTCAAATGTCTCTAATACTCGTAAACGTACTACTATATATTTTGTGGGGATCAATGTTACTCTGCGTCCGTAGGAAACACCTTAGACAACCCTACACGTGATCCCTGGGTGGTGCAAAAAGAGTAACAAACTTGGCAGCTGCACTGTCCCATCTGGACCTCGCAGCACTCACTGGATTTTCTTTATCATTTGCTTTCCCACTACTACTACCCCTGGGAAGAAATGCCTATCTATATCCAGTGACATATAGCCATACGATAATATAAACTATAAGTATATTGTAGCCCTGGAACGTCAAAAATGCGAAAAGACGATAGGCGTCTGCGCTGAGCGTCAAAACACCCCATATCTATACAAAAAGCGTGAGGTTTGTGACTTCACCGGCCTCAAAGTTGCAGAAAACTGTTGGAAAGGAATAAGTGTTTGGAAGATTTATGTAATTGTAGGCACGGAAACAATGCGTTTACCTATATAGTTGTTATACATTTTTTCTGTTAGAACACAAGTATTCCAGTTGAGGTTTTGAAAATATATTTGGGGTATAAATCAAATGGCTCAAATTTTACGTTTTTAAACCGCAATATCTTTACAAAATGTTAGAAAATGATTACAGATTTCCACTTTTTATAATTATTTGGTGTTGTTGAACGTTGAACGTATTTATTGATCAAATTCAATTAAATATTTTTCACGGATGTTTTCAATTAGTGGATGAGCGTGTTTCCTTCTAATATGATTTTGAGCTTAAAGCCCGTTCCGTGCTTAGTGCCTGAATCACACACGCAATTAACACATTCAGCATCGAGAACCTCTCTCTTCGGTTCTCTCTTCGTAGCTCCTACGAGCTACATACGACGAATACGTGGCTACGGGCTACGAGCGTAGCGCGTAGCACTGGGTGGCGTTGAATGTGTTAAGTTAACACGAGTCGTGAATAAAGAGGCAATAATAAATAAATCAATATATAAATATTATAGGACAATCTTACACAAACCGACCTAGTCCCACAGTAAGCTCAATAAGGCTTGTGTTGTGGATACTAGACGACGATATTATATACACGGTGCAAGTCCACGATGGACCTTTACGGAAATGGGAGATAGTTTAGCCAGAGCACTCTATTTCCCCCATAGAAACTATGTAAATATGTGTAACCGTGTTCAACTTATAGCCTTTGAAACATTCACGCAACAAACTACTTTGTGCTAACCCTAAACAGGTGACTGGGTCAATGAACTTACTTGTAAACAATTGTTAGATGACAGGATATTATGGTAATTTGTTGTCATTTATCCATTCTTAGATCTGCTTGTAATGCTGTAAAAATAGTTGCAGCATTTTCAAACGCGATTCTCTTTTTGGCTCCACTTGTTCAATTTTGGGTGAAGTTTTATGTTATTTCTTATTCAATTAATATTATTTCTAACCACAAAAAATATTTAGTTCAAATGGTGACATTGACAACAACTCAAAATTAATCAATAAATACTAATCAGTCATCAAGTCGTCATAAACAAATAAAGATGATATCGTAACCTCATCATAGTCATCATAAATATATCTGACTGATATAAAGGTTTTAAGCTCGTTATAGATAAATTAACGAGAGCATGGAATTGCATATGTAGTAGTATTGTATGTTTACAGGCATTCTATATTTGAATTTTCTATTTTCTCGTACTATCAGCATAAAAAGAGGTTTGTTATATATTGAAGAAGTAAATACCAAAATAATATCAGTGTCAAATTGTGAATATTATTTACGTTGTGCATATATTTTTACGTCTGATTTTATTGTATTCTCACAATTATCAGAATAATTTTGTGTTCTGTCAACCAACAGAACACAACATTTCGTATAGCCCGTTGATGTACAAAACCAGTTTGTATGATTTAATTAAACAAAATAAAGAGCGGTTTCGTGAGTACCACATAGATGCAATTTTAAAAGAACATGGCCACTCCGTTTTACGATTGCCACCGTATCACCCGACATTCAATCCGATCGAAAATATTTGGTCCATGGTAAAAGGATATGTAGCGAAAAGAAACGTTTCATTAAACATGCAAGGCATTATGAGTTTAGCAACTGAACGAATGGATACTATTACTGCTGAGGACTGGGAAAAAATTTGTCGCCATGTCGAAAGTGAAGAAAATAAATATCGATGTCAGGACGGGGAAATGGATCGAATTTCAAACAATCTTATTATCAATACTTGTGACAGCTCAGATGAAGAACATGATAGCGACTAAAAGCAAAAAACAGAGGACTACTACTTATTCCATTTCTTAAGGGTATGTAATTTTATTAAATTAAGAGAAAATTATTCTCCTTTTGTTGCAAACGGTACAACCACTACAAATGCAATTCCATGATCTCGATAATTCATCTATAACACGTTTGGCAAAATTATTTTCGAATAGATTAAAATGTTGTCGTGATTGAGCAAGTATGCAATACGTGCTTAGAGAATTCAACCAGCCGGAGTCGCCATTGACAGGCGTTCCCCTCTGCCGAAAACATATGACCAGTGGTTATACATATACACGGTGGGGCCTGTAACTAAAGCAAAAAATTAAAATGTACATTCTTCTCCTCAAACTACGCAACGTTTGTTTGACGACTTTGAAAAAAAAACTTGCGGTTTGAATTTTATTACATTTTAAAGTTAATTCGAACACGCAATGTACTATGAAATTGATTATGTCTGTAGAGTGACTAGACTGACAGGCGATGTCAATTAGACGGAGTTTTAAGTACATTGAAAATACTATTTACTTTGTTTGAAAAAATAACAATCTAAAAACTTTATGATTTTAAAAAGTTGCTACACAAAAGTTGTCTAGTTTGAGGACTAGAATCTACGTTTTAATTTTTTGCTTTAGTTACAGGCCCCACCCTATATATGGACTGACGTTTATCTGACGTAGCTATTTGTCAGTTACGTACGAATAGCCATTCATTTGACGTTCCCCTCCCCCGCAAAAATCGGCAGACTTTTTTTGATTTTAAAAAGTTGCTACACAAAAGTTGTCTAGTTTGAGGACTAGAATCTACGTTTTAATTTTTTGCTTTAGTTACAGGCCCCACCCTATATATGGACTGACGTTTATCTGACGTAGCTATTTGTCAGTTACGTACGAATAGCCATTCATTTGACGTTCCCCTCCCCCGCAAAAATCGGCAGACTTTTTTTGTATAGAAAATGACAGACATGGCTAATCCATTCGGGTTGAATTCTCGAAGAATACGTGCATGCGTTACTTCAAATACTTAGAACCAAAACATTTTTAATAAATGGCGAACCTCTTTGCGTAGTTGGAAATCGACAAGAAGTCTGATGTTTGAAAATAAATTGTAATTGAACATACTTATTGTCATATGTCATATTCTTCAAATAAAAATGCCTTTGCTAGAAGCTCGTAATTATTTTAATTTGCTCTTTTCCAGAGAAATGGGATGACAAAGAATGCTTGTCAATGATCAAAAGTGTGGCAAAAAATGAAATCCATGACTGTGTATTGTATTGTATTGTAGTACGGGCAGGTTTCCGCAACTCGACGTCTGGCGCCTATTTTGCGTGAAGTCCATGACTGTGTCTAAATTGTCTATGTGAGCGTAAAATAGTGATGCCAAATACAACAGGTTAATTATCTATAGGTATTTGACTTTCTTATCGATACGTTCTAAAGGCCTCTACAGACGTAAGCAACTAGTCAAAATAGTCAACTGTGACGTCAGTTGACATTCCCACAACCAACTTGACGTTTAATTTCACGCACATTTTCGACTAATATTATTACATTACCTAATTAGTTAATAACTAGTATGTTTTTTCTAAGCAAATTATACTCTTTAGTATTAAAAAAAATGTAAATAAACAAAATTATTTATTATTAAATTAAAAATATTAAATAAACAAGACTATTCCCTAAAATAATTTCAAATATTTCATATAACGGAAAACGGAATTTCAAGTCGCCGGTCGAATGCGCATTCGATTGATCGCACGACCATTTTGACAGCTGACCTCTCATTCCAACTATATTTCTATCTCGTCTAATCGTTTGACTAGTCGCTTTTAGGCGCGGCACACACTTGAGCGGAATCCAGCTATCATAAATAAAAATCAGCCGCAGCATAAAAGTGGGAAATTTCTTTACGGGAGCTGAATTTTTGTATGAAGACCATATACAATAATCAGCCCGATTTCCGTTTTCGGCTGCTTTTTGACTATGGTAGCGAATTCCGAATAAAAAAATCTTTAATAATAAAAAAACCCGTTTAAAACCGGATATAATAAGAACCTTAATGACGTAATGTGAATATAAGATTAATTTATTCATTGGATTTTTTTGAAGCAATAATTATAATTTTCATATCGAACAGTTATCGATATAAGTCCCTAAAACATTTTGTCAATCCCTAGCGTAGAATAAATGTTTCGGTTTTTACACAAAATAATCATGAATATTAACTATTATGATAAAATATTAGCACACAGTATACGAAACACTAATAATTAATTGTATCTAGGAAATACTTACACGATTTATTTTGCTAATTTGACAAAATATTGTTTCAAAGACATCGATCGAAATATCATGTAAACCTGTGAAATGAGTAATTACTTGGGTTTTCCTATGAGTAATAGTCCAATCTGAAACATAACACGACAGCATGTTTCTCCTTTTTTTATCCCAAGTTATTTTATTCACGATTGTTTTATATTATCCACGCTAAAATATGAGCTGTCACGACGTGGGTACGTAAGCTAACTACCCAAATTCAAAAGCTGTCACTCCTTCAAAATGTTCGTGTGTCTCTTTTGCACTCGTGGCATGTTCATATACGTGTTGGTTTCTCTTTTGCGCACTTCGTTTATCTTCTAGCGACAAGAGCCATTTTATATCTATGCTCTTTTCATAAACGAGATGCTAGAATAGAACTACATTGCGGCTTAAAGTTTACGACGACAAAGAGAAAAATATCCACCACCGCATCCAACTGGGCACAGGAGAATTATTACGTACTACCAAAAATCAGCCCATTGTACATCTAGCAGCTCAGAATGACCAACGTGGAGGTTCCATTGTGCAACTTGCGGTTAGACTAGAGAAAGAGTCCTGCAAGTTCGAGATCAGAGGGTCGATATTTCGGAATGAGTCACCACAGTACCTACTAAAAGTTCTTAAGCATGCGCCTTCACGCTTACAAAATACCTACAGAGGTTTTAAGTTTTACTTGGTCGAGATCGTCCTGTCCGCGAATCATACTGCTGGTGATTGTTATAAAAGATGTTATGTTATGGTTCCAATGCGTTGCAAAAAATGTTGAAGAGCAGACACCATCTCATGTGCACTGACATGACCGACATCGTGTCTCGTGCACGGGCTGCAGCGAGCATTGTAAGACGCGGAAGAACATTAGAATGCCGTATGTGAAGATAGTGTAAGTTATGGCAATTAGTAATAAAGTAATTGATATTAATATTTTCGCATTTGATTTATTTGACATTTCGTCAATCATACATCAGTGCTATTACGTCAACGCTCGTTAATAAGTTTAAGCTCCGAGTTCTCCCGATGGTGATGACGTAATCTATCCGTGAAGTGCAGATGCAATAGGGTCATCACTACAGTGAAAAAGTAGTGAATTTGGTATTTTTTTTTACTTAATTCATGATTCTAACCATTACAAATCTACTGTATATCACTCAAACGATGCAATATTTCCGGGAAGGTCTGTTGTCAAAGACCACCCTGTATAATAGATAGATATTGATAAATACTTAAATACATAGAAAACATCCATAACTCAGGTACAAATATCTGTGATAAACACACAAATAATAGTATGACTATAGGTTCTACCCTCTTCGTTACGGCACAAGATCCGGGGAACAAGTTGCAAAATCAAGGTCCTAATCAAGATCTAAACTAAGATTACAGAAAAAAGATGTTTCGACGTAGTCAAGATAGGTGCGACGACGAGCGAAGCGAGGAGGTCTGTGTTAGGTGAACTGCGAACTATCTTGCGCCAGAACCGACTTCTAAAGATGAAGTAAATTTTAATTTTAATGATTATGATTAATACCTATTGTTCCCAGGTATCTCAAAATATTTGGTAGCTTAGCTGGTAGAGTAACTATTAGGACGGTGTCTCTCGAGGATGTTTTAAAATCGATATTCAGTATCCAACTACGGCGAAGCTAAAAGGAAGGGATAGTAGGTAGTCAGTTAGGGTATAGACTATAGAAGAAAAGTGACATAAGTCTAGTGTACCTATGCATGCTCATGTTGCCTGTGGATCTAAGGGGCCGATACGCATGCACTTTTTCTTTCTATAGAAGACATAAAAATGTGCGTCAAAAATAATCTAGAAGTGTAAAAGCGGCAGAGACGAGGACATAGGTATATTTTAGGCATTGCACACATAGATCTAAAATGGCGCTTAATTCTCTGATTGCACACCAGTCAGGTGGATTCGTAAGAAAGATGACATTTGAGACTAGTGTATGCACCTGATATTGCCCGTGGGCTAAGGGGTCAGAGCGCATGCAATTTCTTTTTATATATAGAAGGGACGAAATTGTATGTTGAAAATATCTAGAGAAGATTGAGAAGACAAGGTGCTAATGTTTTTTTACATTGCTTTATGTGTTTTTTTTATACCACGATGGTGGCAAACAAGCATGCGGCCCGCATGATGTTAAGCAGGTTAGTTAAAGGTGCAAATAAAGGAAAGATTAGTGTGTGCACCTGATGTTGCCCGTGGGTCGGAGGGGCCGGAGCGCATGCAGTTTCCGCATCCCGCTCCCGCCGCCGCCTCCTGACGAACAAACAAAACATTCATACATTATTCATTGCTATGCTACAGTGAGAAGGCTACGTCGTAGCGTGGCGGAAATGCTGCGTAGATAATATTAAATGATTATTGAAGGGCTAGAAGACAAGGCGGTATTTAAAAAGGGCGCGTATACGTTTTTATCTCGGATTTCGGGCACGGGCGGCAATCTATGTTAAGTTTAATATTTTATAGTTTGGCAAAAAAAGGTTAGTAGAAGTAGAAGAATAAAAAGTACTTGCCTATTTCTTTTTTGGGGTAAGAAAAAGACAAGTGTATGACTCTCTCTGTCTGTTCTAAGTGAGAAACTTATGGGTCAAACTATGGTTTTTAAAAATATTTGTAATTAAAAAAAAAACCAAATACAGTTATTTCATGGAAGGGAGTCCAAAACCTCCAACGGCAGTTTTCTATTTCAAAAATATCTTATACGTACAGTCAGCCGAAACAGTAACCAAGGTGTGGTGTACAAAATGACTTCCGCACACTCGTATTATACTAACAATAAAGTCGTGCCAAATAATTTTGAACAAATTACTGACTTAGCTACTTCTGCTGCTGACTGTACTCTCGAGTCACGGACAGCATGCTGTTATCTGCTAGAGAGAGCTAGTATAATTTTAAACAAAAAAGAACCGACTACACTAAGGCCTCCACCTTTCCAAAAAAAATGCCTGAGCTACTGTAAACAATTCTCAAATCACTATAGGTGTGCCTATAATATTTGAATACCATTACCATATCCTGACCTGATGACAATGGGACCAACTGTGGAAAGAACCGACTTCACTTAGCCTCCACCTTTCCAAAAGCAAATGCTCGAGCTGCTGTAAAAAATACTCAAATCACTATAGGTATGCCTATAATATTTGAAGAGTTCCCTCGATTTCTCCAGGATCCCATCATCAGAACCTGATGACAATGAGACCAACTGTGAAATATACTCTTTCAAACAAAAAAATAATTTTCCAAATCGGTCCAGCCGTCTTCGAATAATCGGTGAACATACATTTAAAAAAACAAAGCACAGTGCCATTTCAGTCCATGCCAACCTTGACCCAAAACACCCCGTGAAAAATGCAATTCCTCTAGTTGTATGTATTTCCAAGAGTTAGAAATGCATTTCATATTTAGTTGCTAAGTACTTATAAACTAATAAAACTAACAACTAATTCATACTTGACTAGTATTTGTCCACGAGTTGCAATATCTCTATATCAAGGTAATCTAGGTATTCTAGGTATAGGTTAAAATGACCTAGTCACTAAAGTTTTCAAATTAATTTAAAACTTTCACATAGCGAAGTTTTTAATTTTCTGAAGCAGTTTAGAGGCCACTTGCTAGCCAGCTAAAAGTACGTTTTAAAATTAACAAACAAGCCTTATTCGCTTATTAAGCGTATTCGCTTTTCACGTCATATCCATTCTGGATGTCAATTCCTGGTCTCCTCCTCCCGGTCCCCCCTGGAAACTGAAATGAGTAGTGCAATCGACTGTTGTTGGTGCACTACTTATTCCAGGCAAACGTGGCAGGAAGAAAGAACTCGCCAAGACGCACTGGCCAGCGTGGCGTTTTAAGGCTATTACCTCTTCAAATGACAAGTACGCAAAAAACCCGGCCCTCAGTCCCCAGCGGCCCCACTATTCCAGGCTCCGGCAGCAGGCTTGGTAACGGTGGGGCAGAGGGTGCTAAGAATCTCTGGAAGAGATCCGGCTGCCACTCGAATTGCAACATATTCGGAAGGTCGCGGGTCACTTCTGGATGAAATTGGCACAGGACCGGGGAAATTGGCGTACACGAAGAGAGGCCTATGCTCAGCAGTGGGCGATAAAGGACTGATGATGAGGACTATCGCGTATGAAATTGCCGCTAGAGGCGCTAGTGTAGACGGAGGTCTTCGAAATGTCAAATTCCATACTTAAGCGGGATTCGCGGATTTATTTCTAATTTAACAATGTTGTGAATATTTTGCCATTCCATGATATTGATTATGGCAAATATGAGTTACGAGTCATTATAAATAAATAAATAAATATTATAGGACAATCTTACACAAATCGACCTAGGCCCACGGTAAGCTCAATAAGGCTTGTGTTATGGGTACTAGACGATGATATATATAATAGATAAATATGGATAAATACTTAAATACATAGAAAACACCCATAACTCAGGAACAAATATCTGTGATAAACACACAAATAAATGCCCTGACCAGGATTCGAACCCTGGACCTCCTGCTTCGTAGGCAGGGTCACTACCGACTGGGCTAGGAGGCCGTAGCCATTGAATGCGAATACATATATGATTTCAAGCTCACATGGTCATTCACATTATAAATATTATTTGAAACGGGATATTTACCATGTATATTTGTGTTACTCCGTGATGATGGTGCATGCAACTGCGCCGAAATATCGGGTGCTCGTAAACACATATATACATGGTAAATATCCCGTTTCAAATAATATTTATAATTGAATGTGAATATTTTAACAGCGAAACTAAGAAAATTCTCCTTTTTTCCAAATAAAGCGCTACTGCGCAACACTGCGGCGTCGTCGATATTTTTACAGTGCGGTCAATTGTATTAAATATTATTTAAGCGTAAATTTGGTTTTCACAAATTTATTTAAAAGACCTGGTGCAAAGGTTGTCCATAGCCATTCAACGTGGTAACGCGGCTAGCGTGATGGGAACTTTTGCACCAGGGACAACCGGTGGGGGACTTTTTGAGTAGATTAGTCATAATGTAATAGTTTTGTTTATTGTTTTTTCTGTGTGTTGCTGTTGACGATTTATATTTTAATAAAATTATGTATAAAAAAAAAAACTTAAAAAAAATTCCAGCTGTATTTCAGGACCTCAGTCTACAGTGGCGCCAACTGGTGAGTAAAAAAACGGTAGCCCTCATTGCATAAATTACAACTGCTGCATGCGTAATTGCGTAGGTATACGCATGTACCTACAGTCACCACACGGGAATGTTGAGCCACTTGCCATGTTCGTAATTTGGCCGTGTAATTCATGACCGATGATATAGGTATAGCAAGGAAAGATGAGGTGAATGATTACGCACACAGCTACATTCAGGTACTGATTGCAAAAAAGTTAATGAATGAAATGAATGAGTGAAGCGAATGTAAATGTAATTAAAAGCACGATATAGAAAATAAGGGAGAAAATACAGTATACTAATATCGAACCTTTTATTTATTATTCAGATAGGTACCTTTTCATTTAAATAAAACAAATTGATAGAGAAAAAGTTGCGAATATCATTGCGAACACAAAATGATATAATACAAGAGATGTGTATTATATAAACGAGATATGTAATCTTAAAAAAATCTTAACCTTTTTAGTATTACCTAAAAGGAAAGAAAATCGTCAATTTTTGTTAGGTGATCTGGCCCAGATTATTTAGGACCGTTTAGGAATGGTTCTTACCTTTGAAGAATCGTAATAATTTCTAGATCAGGATGGTGGTAAAAATATTGCGAAATCTAATGGGAAAATTGAAAAATCATGCATTTAAAACTTGAATATGACAAGGACAATATTTGAAAGCGTGCTTGCCTATGATTTATATATTAATGTAAAAAAAGTACCGATTTTGTAAAGATAATGTATAAAAGCGGACTTGGAAACAAAACGGGAACCATGATGAAATAATAAAAAGTCATATTTTGATCGTATTTATAGTTCCTGTATTTCGGTAAACAAAGACGGCTGTCAAACCATCGTTGATACTATTAACTGAACATTCCTAACACCTATTCAATTCAATTCAATTCAATTTATTTAATTCAGACATGTCCATAGAGGGTTAGTAGATAACAAAGCATAAGTCTTACATCCTAGGTTAGATACTTAAAACTAATTTTCTACTAATTACACAGGTACTTAGAACAACCCATAAACATTGCCTCTGGATTCCATATGGATCGAGTTCCAATGCTTCCATATTGGACCAGCCGGGTACTCCGCCACCAGGTTCAGGAGACTGTTATTACTCTCTTGCACGCGGCGCATCAGGGAGGCTGTTCTCTTGCGTATTATAGATATGAAGCTATCGACGCGTGCCTCTGCGAACATACCTGACGCGCTACAAAAGCGTGGGAGTCCTAACAGTAGCCTGAACCCGTTGTTGTATTGTACGCGCAGAGCATTGAATGTCCTCTTTGTATAGTTAGTCCACAGGCTGCACGTGTAAAAGGTTTGGCAAAATGACTTAAATAACGTTACTTTGACACCGTGCAAACCTACGGGCCAACATATTGCAGCGAACAGTCAATGCTCTGCGCTCCCTTTCAATGTCCTGGTCATCCTGGAGGTTCTCAGTGACCCAGTGACCAAGGTACTTGAATCGATCCGTCCGTTTGAGTGGAGCCCCGCATAGGTAAACTTCAGGTAGTGTCTCGTAAGACTTATCACCAGCCTTAAAAACCAGAAGCTCACTCTTGCTGGTATTGTACCTTAGCCCATGGGTCCCAGCATACTCCTCGCACATCCTCAGTAATTTGACAAGCGCACTGATTGATGGGCACAGCAGCACCATATCGTCAGCATAACTGATATTTAAACATCGGTATCAACGTTCAAATTTCGTGGCAATGTACGGTTGGCAGAAAAATAAATACAAACAAATCACTTAGTATTTTTAACCTTTATTTTGTATATTAATGGGGGCCAACTAACATCTTCCGGGCTCCAAGTCAACCTCCCCTGCTCGTGGTATACCCTGCTGAATAACAAACGAGGCTCTGACGACCCACCAACCCGCACTGGACCAGCGTGGTGGGCTTATGGTCCAAACCCCCCCTCATGAATGCTCAACTCCCCGTCACGGCCCCGAGTGCCCGGCTTAAGGGGTGCTAAGAATCCCCGGGCGGCGATTTCCCAAAATACTATTCAGACTCAGGCTATGAAGATGGACACCGATTTGCTTAACGTTTTAACATACAACGTCCGCACTTTGATGACAGAAGAGCGTCTCGTTGAGTTAGAACATGCTCTTAACGAAATCAAGTGGGATGTTGTTGGTTTGTCAGAAGTACGCAGGGAAGGAGAACAAACTACAGAGAGAATTGATAATGTGTTTTACCAATTTGGAACAGCAGGAGGACTGTATGGAGTAGGTTTCCTAGTGAATAAAAAGTGGAAATCCAACATTATCGAATTTAAAGGCTACTCTGAGAGAATTGCTGTGCTTAAATTTTCAATAGACAAAAAACACACCCTGACCATCATCCAAGTATACGCACCTACGTCTTCACATAGCAATGAAGAGGTAGAAAGCTTTTACGATCTCCTCAACAAAGCTTGTGAGGAAAATAGGGGAACGTGGAATATCGTCCTCGGCGATTTTAATGCAAAGGTTGGCATAAGGACAGAACTGGATAACAGCGACGTAATCGGGCCACACGGGCTCGGCATTCGGAACGAGCGCGGCACTCGCCTTATCCAGTTCGCTTTTGGTCAGACCCTTAATATCTGCAACACATTCTTTTTCAAGAAACTACATCGTCGTTGGACATGGATCTCACCTGCCGGAAATACTAAAAATGAAATAGACTATATCATGTCCTCCAACAAATATATAGTAAAAGACGTATCCGTACTAAACCAATTTAGATTTAACTCCGACCACAGACCTTTAAGAGCCAAACTCAGATTCGATGTCAAAATTCACAGACAGTTATTATTTTCAAGAATTAAACGTCTCGACAAGGAAACTTTAATCATAAACCAGGAACAATTCAATTTAGAGTTAAGAAACCAATTCAGCCTTCTAGATTTAGACACAAGCCCAGACGTACAAACACAATTCAACAATATAACCAACAGCATTATAATTGCAAGCGGAAAAATCAAACGACACAAAATAAATAGTAACAAACTTACACAACATACTATAGATTTAATAGAACACCGAGAGCAAAACAAACACAACAGAGGCCAATATTCAACCATAGACAGAAAAGTTAAACGTGCGATACGACGTGACATAAGGAACTACAATACCAAATTAGTAGAAATAGCCATAAAAACGCACAATTCTCTCAGAGCAGCAAAACATGGAGCAAAACCAGGAAGGGCATGGATCACGAGTTTGCGAGATGCTGATGGTAAAAAATATAGCAGCCGGGATAAGATAACAGAGATCTGCACATGGTTTTACTCGTCTCTATATTCGGACCCGTCTGCGTCTTCAACCAGCCGTAATTATTCCTGTCCTGATCCCATCCCTCCCATCACAGGGTATGAGGTAAGTAAGGTACTAAAGTCAATGAATTACCAGAAAAGCCCTGGGGAGGATGGCGTAACAACGGAAGCTTTGAAGACAGGAAAGGCCACCCTACTGCCCTATTTGACGAACCTGTTTAACTCCATCTTGTTCTCCGGTCAATTACCCCAAGACTTTTGCCATTCAAATATAGTTCTTCTCCATAAGAAAGGGGAAAAATCCGATATTGGGAATTATAGACCCATTAGTTTAGTATCTCACATATATAAATTATTCATTAAAATTATAGAAAACAGAATAGCCCCTCTGCTTGATAAACATCAACCCCCAGAACAAGCCGGCTTCCGTCCCAGTTTTTCCACTACAGATCACCTTCATAGTATTAATCAAATAATAGAGAAGTCCAACGAGTTTAATATACCACTCTACCTTGCATTTGTGGATTACAGCAAGGCGTTTGACAGTGTTAAGCATTCTGCTGTATTCTCCGCCATGCGACAGCAAAATATTGAAAACGCCTACGTTGAACTCGTTGGAGCTATATATCGACAAAGTACAGCCAGTATTAAGTTGCATGTTCCCGGCCCTAAATTTCGCATTGAAAAGGGAGTTAAACAGGGTGACCCGCTGTCTCCGAAGTTATTCACCTCCTGTCTACAGGAAATTTTCCGGAAGCTGGCGACCAAATGGGACACAATGGGCATCGACGTCGGCGGGAAAAGGTTGACTAACTTGCGTTTCGCCGACGACATAGTCTTGTTCTCCTACAAAGCACCCCATCTAGAGCAGATGCTGCAAGACCTCAGCGCGGCAAGTCTTGAGGTCGGGCTCCAAATGAATAGGGCAAAAACTAAGTTAATGACCAATGGCGTGAAGTATAGGGTCAGGGTAGATGGGCAGGATATTCAATATGTTGACGAATACATATATTTGGGCCAGATAGCATCCTTCGACAACAGGCAGTCCAAGGAAATCGATCGACGCATCGAGAACGCCTGGAAGAGCTTCTGGTCCATGAAGACGCTAATGAAGGGCAATCTCCCACTAGCACTAAAGCGCAAACTCGTCGACATGTGTATCCTGCCTATCCTAACCTACGGCGCCCAAACTTGGTCACTGACGGAAGCCCAGAAGTCCCGACTAAAGATTTGCCAGCGAGCAATGGAGCGCAGTATACTCGGAGTCCGCAGAATCGACCGTGTAAGAAACACCGAACTGCGCTCCAGAACTGGTATTGCGGATGTGGGTGCTAAGGCCGCCAAGCTCAAGTGGGACTGGGCTGGACACGTCTGCCGAATGCACCCGGAACGGTGGGCCAAAATGGCTACAGAATGGGCCCCGCAGGATGGCCGGAGCAGAGGCAGACCGAAAAAGAGATGGCGGGACGACCTGGATGCCTTTTGTAGCGACTGGCGGGAATATGCACCAGGCCGTGACGAGTGGCGGAAGAGAGGGGAGGCCTTTGCCAAGCAGTGGGACATAACATAGACTATTAAAAAAAAAAAAAAAATTTGTATATGTAAATAAAAAAGCCCCTAAATAGTACATTTCCTAATTAGGGTGGTAAAACAAAGAAAGGCCGCGCAATCGCAATTGTTGCGGCCCAAGCTGCAAGCGAGGGACGTAATTATGCGATCGAGGGCTTTCTTTATTACCTCCCGTGTTGGAAAAATATGTGCACATTTGGCCAGAAAGCGGCTCTATCCGTACGCGTAGCGTGCGGAAAAAGCCACTTTATGTCCAGGTGTGGCATAAAATATTTTACGAGTTAGAATAGATCACTAAAATTTGTTCCATAGATTTTGGTGTCAATCTTTGACGTCTGTAAGAATATATCCATTTTAAATGACTAAAAGATCTTTCCACGCTGACTGAGGTAATAGGAAGGTATGTCAAGCATTGAAAATTTTGCACACAGTTTTTATTTACACTTTCTGGTATTTCAGCCTCGTTGTTTTTAGATAGTTGGTTAATTATTTGTACAGTCTTATAACCAGGATTTTTCTTTAATACACTTTTTAATTTAAAATAAACTTTTCTGGCATTTTGATGTAACCTTAACGTTGATATTTTTTTTTGCAAACCATGAACAATGTTTAATGATTCTGCTAGACTCAGTTTTGGATCCTCCAATAATTTTATTGACTTAGCAATTATACTAAAGTGTGTATCGACGAATAGTAACTCAGTTTTTAAATTCCGGTTACGGAAAATTTTTTTTGCTTTAGAAATTGCACTCGCTTCACGCGGATTTAAGGCATCGATGACAGATTTGATTTTATCATAATACATGTGATAATATGAGGCAGCATTTAACCATGTTCCCCATCTTGTTATCACGGGTCGGGGTGGTAGAGGAATATTTACACACATTTGATGAAATAAATTTGTCCTTGAAGGAGCGTTACGAAATATTTTTTTGATACAGTCAATCAAACTGTTTATGGTCGGGTAAAGACTTCTAATTATCTCTGCGACTCGATTACATCCATGTGCTATGCATGTTACATGAGTCATATTTTTATATTTCTGAACAAGGTTTTTAGCTGCTTTTACCATGTAGGAACCGGCATCCGTTATAAAAAATAATAATTTATCCATGCTTTTTTTGTATTCATCGCCCCAAAGATCTTCAAGGGTTTCCTCAACGAGTTTGGTTATTGTCGAATGGTTAGTCGCCTCCAATACCTTAGAAGCAAATAAATGTGGCTGGGTACTAGTTCCATCTAGAGCTCCGATCAAAATATTTGCCACTTTTTTTCCCACGGAATCTGATGTTTCATCAACACTGAGGTAAATCATTTTATTTTGTAATTTCTCTTTCAATTCATTTTTTTTCTTTTCATACAATTCAGGTAAGCATTTTACTCGTATTTTTGTTTCACTCGGCACAGTAATATCGTTTCCATATTTATGATTTAAAAGGTTTTCTACAAAATTTCTAAATTTAGGATTGTCTAATTTTGACCACGGTATATTCGAACAAATCATAAACTCTGTTAAATCTTTATTAAATTTTTCTTGTGCATTATTTTTATGAATTTTGTTGTGTAAATCTGTTTTTAAATGGCGGTCGATACTAGATTTAGAGGGAAATAATTTCGAATTACACAATTTGCAATATACGATATCGTCTTTAATTTCGAAATCAGCATTATCTCGTATTATATCCTGTAAATGGCAGCGTGAATCAGATAATTTATCTTGATGAGATTTTGATTTCAAATGTTTCTCTATATTGTACCTTTTCTTTTTTATATTCATTTCGCAAATAGTACAGCAAGCACCTTCGTTAGTGAATATAAAATCAGTATACTGCGTCAAATCCATTTTCTCAAGTCTGATAGGGAGTTGGGTAAAGATTTATCAATGCTAAATTGTAGTTGTAAGTGTTTTTAAGAACTATTATCGTTGAAGATTTTACCACATATTATTTTGCATGACAATTAAATTGACATTTGTTGCCTATTTGGCATTTAGAATTTTTTTTACAAATGGATAATGAAATGAGTATTGAGGTTCTTTGACGTATTAAGAATATAAACCTCTTTAAATATATGTACAGTTTACCAAAGTACGATTAAGAATAAAAATAAATTAAATGTTATTTATTACTAATAAATAAAACAATGATACCTATGTATTTCTTTTTTTGCGACCCTTACCAAGTGCCACGAAATTTGAACGTTGATACCGATGTTTACTGATATTGTTGACCATAGTACCGCCAATCGAGCATCCAACACCAGTGCTACTGAGTCCACCAATCAGCTCGTCCATGTACAGGTTGAACAGCCTGGGTGAGCTGAGACCCCCCTGCCTCACACCACACTTCAACCTGTACACATCCGAGTGTGCACCTGCCCATCTTACAAAGTTGGTTTGATGGCCGTACCAAAATCGGAGTAGGTCGATCACATCCCTCGGTGTATCTGTGCGTGTTTCCAGCTTACCCCAAAGAACCTCGTAGGAAACGGTATCGAATGCCTTCGACAAAACCAAAACGCAAGCAAATACAGGCGTTTTACTATCGGTACGAGTATAGTACCTGACGGTATGCTTAAAGCACAGAATCGCGCTTTCAGTTGATAAACCAGGCTTAAAGCCAAACTGAGCATCATGCGTTTGTGTGTGCTTCGAGAGCACGCCTTCAAGCAACCCGTCAAGTACTTTAGCCGCTACTGTTGCCAAAGAAATAGGCCTGTAGTTGGACTTGTCGGAGGCATTTCCTGTCTTATTCTTACAAATGGGTACCACTATCGTCTTCATTAGGTCTGCCGGAAGATAGCAGTGACCAATGCACAGATTAAAAAACATCTTCAGCACGCGGGGCAAGTGAACTCCCGCATGAACCAGGTGCTCTATACTGAGGCCATCGTGCCCCGGCGACTTTCCTCTAGTCATACCTTTAACCACTTTATCCACGTCCTTGTATTGCAAATGGATAAGGATTACCACCGTTAAGTGCGATAGCACTAGTATCTGACATTGCAAAATTGAAAAAAAGATGCGTTTCGTTATCGAAGGAGCATGACATTATGCCATTATGAAAGGGCTATTCCACGTGAATTCAACAAATCGAGTGTGCAGCATGATTTTTGATTTGAAAAAAAAAAAAAATTGAGGATAAACTTTATGGTGGGAGAAGTGCTAAACCACCGCTTGTAATTTTTTTTATCTTTTAATTTTCGAGCTTATTCCATTCGAAGTTAATTGGGGGGTCAAATTCCTGCTTGTATATAATCTGCTCTAACTTTTTTTTAGAACAGATAACGAAATAACTGTTGCTGTGTTTGATTAGGTAGGAACTGTGCATTTGATATTGTATGATAAAAATAATCTATGTCAACTACAAACAAAATGGTGTCCATCCAAAATGTTCACGTCAATTGGTATTTTTTTGCAATTTTAAGATTTTTTTGTGCCAACTCTGTTGCATATCAAGGATACTTTTTTTCTGAAATATAAAGTATTTGCTCTGTTCGTTATGTAAAATAAATATTATCTTTTTAGAGTAATAACTTCTATCAGAAAAATATTAGTGAAAATTGAGAATTTCAAAAAATGCTCATGGTCAAAACCCCCAAAAAATCCATGTGGAAGAAAAAATTAAAAATTGAATTTATTCAGAAAATATAGTTGATGTCTTCTTTTAATTAGATTCAGTTTAAAAAGTTTTGTTATTCTTCCTATTTTTGGAAATATGATTTTTTTATCTGCTTATTTCGTGCATTAATCTCTCATTGTATTGATACAATGCAGATTAAAACATTTATGACTATAACTTTTGGATGTATGGCAAATTATGAAAATTCAATAAATAAAAGTCAGACGGTTCAAATTCACTATATATATATTAAATTATATTTATATAAAAAGAAAAATAAACATTACTTGCAAACTTTTGCTACTTCGAAATTTTCTGAAGTAGAATAACGTCGCACTTTTAATTCATTTTGAGAAATGGGAACGAAACTATGATAGGAACGTGTACTTTTTATGGTTCTCATATTTTTTCAGTTAGAAGCTATTATTCTAAAACGATAATATTTATTTTACAGAATGAACAAAATAAGTACTTTATACTTCAGAAAAAAGTTATCCTTAATAAACATCAGGGTTGACGCAAAAAAAAATTAAAATTGCAAAAATTTACCAGTTAAGCGTACATTTCAGGTGGACACCATTTTGTTTTTAGTTAATTCAGATAACTTTTGTCATCTTTTATTATATCCATATTTCTTACTTAATCAAACAAAGTAATAATTATCTCCTTACCTTTTAAAAAAAAAAGTTAGACCTAATTATGTATAAGCAGGAATTTGACCCAACTATTTACTTCGAATGGGAAAATCTCAGAAAAAAAAAAAATGATGGTGGTTCAGCACTTCTGCCATCATAAAGTATATCCTCAATTTTTTTTATCCAAATCAAAAATCATGCGGCACACTTTTTAATTCGAATTTGTTGAATTCACGTGGAATGGCCCGAAAGCCACTTTTAATATTCAAACTCCGATCAAAAATGCAAAATACGCATTTTCAATCTTTAGGCGTTTTAATACAGTCGATTTCTAATTTAAACTTTCGTATTCGTAGGCTTAGATACTATTTTAATATTACAATGTTCTAACTTACCGAACAGTATCAAAACACAGATTATGTAACGGTATACATACATTGACAGTGTCAAACCAAAAAACAATCCCGTTTCAGGCCAGGGTGAAATTAAACTTTATGTCAATGCCATAAGGACGTTAACGACTTGTCTTGCTGTATTTTAATCGCGGATAAATCAACATAATGTTTATTTATTTAGTATTTCTAATTCCCGTTTCATTTGTTTTGCAATATTTTGTCTACTTTAGTAATAAAATGAGTATTTATTTTACATTGCAGTACAAACTGTATACGGTTTATATCAGGTGGCCCAGAAATGACGATCTCCTTTGTCAACTTAATGTCAATCTTGCAGTTCACTGTTGAACTTGCTATCGGTACGAAAAAAAAACAGTACTTCATTTCAAAATCCCGCTGTCATTACATGTCATGTTGTTGCGTGCGTGACCTCAACTAACGTCGCGATACCTATACGGACTAGCTGTCAGGTGTCTGCTAACATCGGTCATTGATTACACGGTCAAATTACGAACAATGGCAAGTGGCTCAACAATCCCGTGTGGTGACACTGGTGACTGTACCTAACCAACGCTGTTCTATAAGATAAAATAGGTACTTATTAGCTCACCAAACGAAGACGCTTAACTGCCTGATAGGGGAAGTAATTCGTGTATAGCTGAATTTTGGTGTAGTTGTAGGCAAAGGTATCTTACACAACATACTAAAAGTACCGGTGGATGGGGGCGCCGCTAGCGGGGAGAGGGGGGTGTAAAGGTCCCTTATTTTGGTTTTTCGTAAATAACTCGGTAACGGTAGCTCATACGAAAAAATGTTCTATTGCTTAATTCATCCACATCTAATTTTCTATAAAAAAGATTCTTTGCAATTTTTTGCTAGGATCAATGTTTAATGAGATATCGAGGAAATACGATAAACACTTTTTTAAACTTTCGGAGCTAATATTTACGAAAGTATTAGTTTTGTCCAAAAATTGTTTCAGAACACCCTTATTGTTTTAAAAAGACCTATCCAACGATACCCCACACATTAGGGTTGGAGTAAAAATAATATTTACCCCCCCACTCCACGTGTACGGGAGGTACCCGAAAAAATAATATTTTTTCACATTTTGTTTTAAAACTTTGCCGGCGTGAATAAAGTACATACGAGGGTTGCTACTTATATATCCGGAAACAAAAAAACAAACAAACGTACACGGCTGAAAATGGTTTTATTGTTTTTCAAAGTATTCCCCTTGATGATCTATGCACTTTTGCATTCGCGTGAACCAATTTTTAAAGCACTTCTGACACTCCGCCTGAGGTATCTCCATAACGTGTTGTTTGAATGCGTCGACAGCATCTTCAGCGGTCGAAAATCGTTGACCGCGTAATTTATTCTTTATATTTGGAAATAAATAAAAATCGTTGGGTGCCAAGTCAGGGCTGTACGGCGGATGACCCGTTAATTCCACATTTTGACCCTCCAGAAATAGAGTTGTTTCGCGTGACGTATGACAGCTGGCATTGTCATGATGAAGAATGATTCTTCGTCGCTGGTTAGTTTTACGAATTTGTTCAAATACTTTCGGTAAGCAAATGGTCGTGTACCACTCTGAATTAACCGCTCTACGGTTTTCTAGTGGCACTGTAGCTACATGGCCATTAATACCGAAGAAGCAGGCCACCATTTGTTTCAATGTACTTTTTGCACGAGTAACTTTCGTAGGGTTCGGCTCATTTTGAAACACCCATACCGTTGATTGTTGCTTCGTTTCGGGATCGTATGCATAGATCCAGGATTCGTCACCTGTATAGATGTTATAAACGGCTTTTGAGTCACCACGGTTATATTTTTTTAACATTTTATTGCACCATTCGACGCGAGCATCTTTTTGCTCTTTTGTTATGTTGTGGGGTATCCAACGCGAACAAATTTTTTTTACAGCCAAATAATAATGTAATATGCTATTAATGCTGGTCATAGAAATACCCAGAGTCGCCTCTATCTCGCAGTACGTAACATGTCGGTCGTCCATTATAAGTTTTCACACAGATTCGATATTTTGTTGTACAACGACCGATTCCGGGCGACCTGCCTTAACTTCGTCCGTAAGCATACTACGTCCACGATTGAACTCACTAAACCAGTGATACACAGTAGTTTTAGATGGGGCTTCATCACCAAAAGTTGAAGTTAGTTGATCTATGCACTGTTGTTGCGTTAAACCACGCCGAAAATCATAATAAATCATAGCACGAATATTTTCACGAGTGAGTTCCATTCTTGCTGCGAGATGACATTTAAAACCCGTCAAAAACAAAACACGAGCGTTAATAAGAAAGAAAAAATATACCGGCCAGTACTTAAAAAAGTTCAAATTTTACCATGGAGGTCAAATATGCTATTTAAGAAGATTGTAATCCCGGTTTCCGGATATATAAATAGCAGCCTATGTACTCACACGATTTTTTTATTTTCTAGTACTAACCATCACTGAGCAGGCTGCTCACCCTGCTACCTCACTTCCTACCCTTATAGTTTCGCCATGTCCGTCTGACCCCATCTGTCCGTCTAGACGTCTAGTACTAAACATCACTGAGCAAAGCCGTGGACGGACAGACGGGGACAGACGGACATGCCGAAACTCCAAGGGTAGGACCCCTCCTCACCCTGCTCAGTGATGGCTAGTACTAGAGAAATGAAATTTCGTATAAGTATGTGTTTTAATTACGCAGACAAAGTTTTAAAACAAAATGTGAAAAAATATTATTCTTTCGGGTACCTCCCGTACACATGGAGTGGGGGGGTAAATATTATTTTTACTCCAACCCTAATGTGTGGGGTATCATTAGATAGGTCTTTTAAAAAAAATAAGGGTATTCTGAAACCACTTTTGGATAAAACTAATACTTTCGTAAATATTAGCTCCGAAAGTTTAAAAAAGTGTTTATCGTATTTCCTCGATATCTCATTTAACATTGATCCTAGCAAAAAAATGCAAATAATCTTTTTTATAGAAAATTTGATGTAGATGAATTAAGCAATAGAACATTTTTTCGTATGAGCCACCGTTACCGAATTATTTACGAAAAACCAAAATTAGGGACCTTTACACCCCCCCCTTTCCGCTAGCGGCACTCCCATCCACCGGTACTTTTAGTATGTTGTGTAAGATACCTTTGCCTACAACTACACCAAAATTTGGCTATACACGAATTATTTCCTCTTAGTTTTCCTTCATTAGGTGGGCTATATATTGATCCCGCCTTTACTCTTTCGACGGTTCTCAGTAGTCGGATAGCAAGTTCAAAGTTCACAAAAAAACATTAAAGATCCAAACTACGGTATCACAAATTTTCCTGTGTGTTGTTACGTGGTAGTTTTTTTCTCTCTCTGACGTTCATAAGTGCATTTAATGTGCCTAAATTGAAGAATAAATATCTTTTATCTTTTTTTATCTTTTTATCGTACGTTGTACGTGACGTAAGCGATAGAAATATATAAATATGCGCCACAAATAAATAACGTACCTAATAATTAGTTAGAAAAATATACTAACAATAATTATCATACATATCTGTTCTACAGCAAACCACACAATAACATAGTGTTCTGCAACTGATCCACAGAGACTAGGAACCAGCTGACAATAGAACACATGTCACAAGATTGTCCGAGTTAGCAACTAAGTTAAATTACCTCCCGTCCCCGCGGGCTTGGAAAAATACATGTAGGCTGTTACAATATGCTAATAGTTACGAGTTATTGATAGATTCCGTAGGTTGTTCATGCTCGACTTCATGTGTTTGGATGATCGCGAAATAGATCCTCCTACGCAAAACAGTGAAAAAGAGGCCAAGTTTTATGAGGTACAAAAAGTTAAAATGGTAACAAATGTGGATGCTCTCAAAATTTTCTACTCCATGTCCCGTCTTCTTCTTCTTAATTTTATAGGTCCTTTCATTTTTCGGGCTGTTAGGCTGTGGAACAATTTACCCTCAGACTTAAGGCGTGCTAAATCTCGATAAAGAGATTTAGCACGCCAATATTATCTGTATCTCCCATGATAAGTTATCCTGCAACTCCAATAAAAGCTTTTATAACTACCGTGGCAAATAGTGTGTACCTTTCTTGCTCCTTGATTGTATTTCCTTAATTTATCAATGTTTATATATATATATATATATATATTTTATGCAAGTTTTTTATTTTTATATGTGCAAGTTTATTAATGTTTAGTTGATTTGCAATTCCAACACCTACTTATTTATGATAATTTTCAATGGTTTCCGCTTCTCAAATGTTGTCTGCAGAGGTAATACCTTTGCAGGCGAATTGTTCAACTTTGGGATCCCTATTCGACATGCCAAACTTTTACACGTGGATTATCCATGGGTACATATCTCATACTGCAGTGCATAGTCCTTTCCTAGCGGGAAAACTCTATGCTATCTACGAATACATCCGAACGATATTAGCATGTCCATAAATTAATTAAATTACAGTTTTGGCTACTGACATTTTATTATATTGTTTAATACACTAGCAACTATAAGCGGAGGCGTGTATATAAATCACTGCACTTGTTTATAAGCATAAAGTTCAATTTTTTATTTATTTCAAATGTTTATATAGTCTGTTTTTAAAACTGTTTACTAAAGGGGCACTTATCACTGTCTCTGGTAATTTATTCCACTCGCGCGCAACTCTGTTACATAAAAAGTGTTTTCTAGGATTGCTTGCGCTGGATCCGTCGGTTAACTTTAAAGCTATGGCCGTTCAGACGATGATTCCTACTCATAACAAACATGTTTTTTAATTCTGGTACGTCATAACAATCATGTAGGATTTTATAAGTTTCAATGAGGTCGCCACGCTGTCTTCTTTGCTCCAGAGTTGTCAAACCAATATATCTAAGCCTTATTTCATATGGCATGTTACGTAATCCATATACCATTTTCGTTGCCCTGCGTTGCGCCACTTGCGCCTTTTCAAGCGTGGGTAGCTCTCCGTCTATAAATACCTCCCTAAATCACGAGGACTCCTAATGCCAAACATTTAATACATTCATGAATCATGATACAGTAAATATTCTAAACTTCACTCTTTTGTTTCCATTAATACATAGAAATAAGCGGATGTTTTATAAATGATTAGCAAACTTTGTAAAGTGCACGTTCATAAGCCTCATTAATCATTAATTTGGACGTCCATTTACAATTTGGGGAACTAAAAGGTTCCCAGTTTCGTTTTCATCTATGTTTGACTTGTTATTGGACTTATTAGGTAGATGTACTGCTGATTTAAAATTTAAATGATGTTGTTTCATATTAACTTTTGGTGTAAATTAAGATAGGTAGCGAAAACCTCCCAACTATCCAAAACTAACTCGAATCTCGAATGATGCATTTCTCAGACAAACTATATTCTTAAATAAAAGAAAAAAATCACATTTACTTTTCTTTTTTTTATTGCTTAGGTGTGCAATAAAGCATTTATTCATTCATTCATTCATTCATTTATTGTATGGGCTTTATGTAGAACTCAAGACTGTATTTAAGTATTGCCTTAGTGTTATCAGATGCCCCGGTTAAATATGAAATAGGAAACGAGAGATTCAAATAAATTGTAGTTTCTTTAACAAGTTTCCCCTAAATACTCGTTCCTCCAAAAAGGGCTCGAAGAAAGTTTAAAATAACTTTCTGTCATAATCATAACTCATTCCTCTCATTCTCATTCATTTATCTCTTCCTTAGGTTTTTAAGTTGACACTGTTGTTTCTTACTGTGTGTATTATATATGTATATATGTACGTATATGTATGTTTATTTTGTATTTATTTAAGTATGTATATTCATATGAATGTGCTGTGTTATCTATTTCGTCTCTTTTGTGTCTATGCACCACCTACTGCTTATTGTTTTTCTCTAGTCTCCACTACCCAAAGGTTGTCTGGAAGAAATCGCTCATTAGCGATAAGACCGCCTGTTGTTACCTCTACCTAAATTTATCTAATTGTAAAATTTGTGCTTGTAACTGTATGAGGTGTGCAATAAAGAGTATTTATTATTATTATTATTATTAATCATAGGAAAAAAGTAGGTTACACTTTTAAGGGTTCCGGAATCAAAAAGAAATCCTTATAAATATAGTTTCGTCATTAAATTTTAAAATCCCTTTCAAACTCACTCGATAATCGCGAACTGTAAAAAATAAAGCCTAAAGGTTATCAACCCTCACAATTGTGTTTTATTTATTTATTTAAACTTTATTGCACAAAAGAAAAACTTGATGTACAAAAGGCGGACTTAATGCCAGTAGGCATTCTCTACCAGTCAACCTTAAGGCAAAGCAGAGAAGTTGTGGGCGGTGCTTACGAGAACAAAAGGTGAAGAGTTAACTACAAGTAAACAATGAATAAAACAATATAACGCGTGATAACAAAAAAATGATACTCATTTCCTTTAGACATAAAAATTAAACTATTTACGTAAACAAAATAGTTTGTTCATGAAGTTGTGGCGATGTCTTAGAGGTTCTTTAATTTTGTTTATATTATTTTTTCAAGTACTTGTATTTGTAAAAAATGGTGTCGAAACAAGAAACTATGCGAAAATCCCTTGTACTTTTTTATATTTGAAACTTAAACATGGACAAATACCACTGTGTATGTCATTTTAGTAAACGAAAATGTACCCGTATCTACTATTTGTAGAATTCTTACATCCCTGACTGTAGTTTACAGAAATGTTAGCGGGAGATTAGCAAACATAACGACCAAGGGAAGACTGAACAAACAGAATTGCATCTTTAATGATGATGATTCCACCAGCCAACGACTTGCCACGAAAAATTTCAAGTTTTCCAACGGTACCTACATTTGTTGATGTTTAAAAAGATAGGTCTAGAATGCCGCTAGCAGATAATATTACTATAATACATAGATCAGCAAAAAAAATTTTTATATCACAGTGGCGCTGGACGATTCGAAATCACACATGAAAATCATTAATTTTAGACGTCGAGTGAAAATCCGATACCTCAAATTTTTTTCACAATGTGGCTGGATGCAAAATATTTTTAGTTATATAGTAATTTAGTATTTAAACAATCGGAGAGCTGAAAATTTTACCCACTTGGTAAAAGGGATCAAGGCCATATGTGCACAAAAGGGAAAAACATGCCGTCCAACGATCTTGTTCGGACATTGTGTCTAAACTTTGACTAACAGCTGACCACGGGTCCTATTCTTATGTGAATTGATGGTTTTGTAAATAACTATTATGTGTCAATTGCCTAAGAACATCCAAAAGTGAAAAAAGGTATAGGAGGTTTTTTTTTTCGCCTCTGAAAGAATTCTCATTTTTTTGTTATCACCGGTTACAATACAATATATACATAATATACGATATATAACAAAAAAATACATACATACATATATTATTATATATACATACATATATATATATATACATATATATTATATAGACGAAAATCATCAACCGAAAACACTAATCTTTCATTCCACTAGCGAAAAAGGCACGAACGGCTTTTTTAAAAGCAAACTTGCTGGGAGCATTCTTAATATTACGGGGAAGTGTATTCCACAGGCGCGCCGCCCGAACAGAAAATGAGTTTGACATAAAACCGGTGTGGTGCAGAGGAATTGAGAGAGACAAATTGCCAGAAGAACGGAGTTGACGGTCGCGAGACACGCCATAATATTGAAAGAAAGACTTAAGGTATCCGGGGGAATGTGGGTCATTAAGAACTGAAAAGAGAGTGCAAAGCATGCGAATTTTACGTCGTCGACGGATGGGAAGCCACCCTAGCTGGGAGCGATAAGAGGACACATGATCGTATTTGCGAAGACAAAAGATGAAACGGATACAGTTGTTGAGAAGGCGATCCAACTTATCAAGAAGTTCCTCGTTTAAGTCCGGATAACACACATCACCGTAATCGATTATGGGTAAAATCAGGGTATTGACTAATAACACTTTTGTACTGATGGGCAAAAACATCTTGAGCCTGTTAAGAGAATGCAGGGAACCCATGACCTTACGGCTGATTTCAGCAACCTGTGCTCTCCAACTTAAGGTACTGTCTATTATTACACCTAAATCCTTGACACTCTGAATGTGTTGAATGGATTCACAAGTCTAGTAATGGCTAAGAATTGTTAATGTAAAAATGTGAACTACTAATAATTATGTAAGTTATATACCAAGTATCTTTGCCTGTAGGTTGCTATGTAATACGTTTATCTCATAAAAAATATCGAATTTTCAAGATGCACGGTGCTTGAAATAAGAATCTATTCTTGATCATAATACTAATAGAACACGTCTTTTATCTCATAAGAGCATTGACACGTCGGTCAGCCAGGAAACATCCTCGTTATGAGGAGTTCCGGCAACGCTTCCTTCTAGGACGAACGTTACGTGACCCAAATGAATACGAGTCTCAATCCTATGATTGAGGAAAATTTGAAGACTGTGTTGTGTACAAGCAGTTGGTTAAGTTAACGTTCAATTGTTTATTGTATTCATCATCATTCTCTTGCCTTTGTTCTATTTACTTGGGGTCGGCGCAGCATGTCTTTTTCACACACATCTCTGTCACTCGTCATCTCATCTCTCACACAATGCATCCACCTTTTCCTAGGTTTGCCTCTTCTCCTACACCCCTCCACATTCATTCTTAATACCTTTCTCGTAACATGACTTTCATCCCTTCGCACGATATGCCCGCACCTTATTGTACCTATTATCAAGCATGAATTCTAAATTCAAACTGCGTTTCCATCATACGCACAGTTCTTGCGGCCCAGATAATGAATTCTTCAGCTCAGCTAGCTAGGACGTTAAGAGCGTTATTCTACTCGCAACTACTTTGTTTTAGGCAGTTTTTTTCGGAAACCACTAGTATTCATCTGACCTTTAAATCTAAGTTTGGACTATCATACCCTTGACTTATCCAGAATAAACCTATTTACTCGTACGAAAGGAATAGGTCTGACGTGATGTGTTGAAAAGGGTTGCGTTATCTTGACCGCGGATCACAGGATTACTATTGACAAAACCAATTGGAAAGCAATCGAAAGGGAAAGTTAGAATAAAACGCTAATGCGTTTTGACAGAAATGATGTGGGACGTTAAGTTAGCTTTCCAGGTTTTAAAGAGCCTTCCACACTCACGCGTGAATTACGATGCGAAACCTTTGCACCCAATTGCGGCGCCGGTCCGATTTTTCGCGCCTTGATTTCACGTGTTTTGTCGTATTTTGTCGGTTTATTGTTCCGCGTTTTTTTGTCAAATTTCTTTTCTTTCGGGATTTTTTTAGACTTTATGCTCAAATAGTATAGGTACTGTTGAGACAAAACATAGTTATGGCACTTATGGCCCACACGGTTAAATATACAAGTATACAGTTTTATTACTTGGTTATATAAGATATATTCTCTTTGCAGAGGCTAAATGTTGAAAAATACCAAATATTTAGGGCATAAAATTCTTGGTAAGGGTTCCTTGGAAAAACAATTTTATGGTGTAATCACTGGAAACATATTTCAGCAAAAAGGTTACCGAAAAGGGGGGACAGATGCCGACCCGGATTTTTACGATTGAACCACAAAGAATCTTTATACAAGACGAATTGAAATCATGCGGTTTCACACCTTTTTGTAATGTAGCCATAACTGTCTACAAGTATATGAAGGATAATGGTGGGAAAATCGGTAAGTCTCGGTAGCTCAGTTATAGTAGAGCGGTAGGCTGCATGGTATTCCGGAGTCGCGAATTTGAATCTCGCATTATTAGTAGGATTATTTTATTCGGTAATTGCTTAATATGCTTTAATTAATTACCCACATTTTTTAGGGTTCCGTACCTCGAAAGGAAAAAACGGAACCCTTATAGGATCACTTTGTTGTCCGTCCGTCCGTCCGTCCGTCCGTCTGTCAAGACCCTTTTTCTCAGGAACGCGTGGAGATATCAAGCTGAAATTTATATCAAATACTCAAGTCTACTGTCCCTTAGAACCTGAAAAAATCGAACTTCTAAGCCAACGCAATCAAAAGATACAGCCGTTTATGCCGCAAATTTCAGCAAGTTTTCGAAACTCGCAAGGGAATCAAAACCTACAGGGTACTTCCCGTAAACTCAGAATCTTGAAATTTGGTACGAAGCATCGTCTTATAGCACAGATAAAGGAAAAGTTGCGAAAACAATAAATTTTTAGTTACATCATATAATAAAAATATTTTTAATAATTTTAAAGTTACTACCCCTTCCTCATGAACGCGTAGAGGTATTAAATTGAAATTTATATCTAATACTCAGGTCTATAATACCTTTAAGCTGTAACAAAATCAAACTTCTGTGTCAACGCAATGGGTGAACTTTTACTTATACGTACAGGTTTGTACGGAACCCTCGGTGCGCGAGTCCGACTAGTACTTGGCCGGTTTTTATGAATTTAGGTCACGCCCAACACGCCATTTGGAATTTATTTCACATCAATACGAAATCCCGACCAGCAGTTACGTTTTGCCACGCGTGGTGGCAGAAAACTGCAAGGATAATTGACACACGCAAGGTTCAATGGCAACTGATCCGCCACTCTAAAAAGGCACATGTGTGATTTAAGTCATGTTTACATTTGGCTTTTATAGGCTTGGAAAGGTCACTGCGTTAACAGGAATCAGCAAAATTCTGTGTTATTTCTTTCGTGACAAAAATGATTAGTTTTAAGTAGGTTTTTAAACATGATGAAGCTTTTCGTAGCAAGTAATGGCTGACATAGACGAATATACCTAATTATCATGTCGTAGATTTTCATTTTAACTATATACTGATTGCAATGCCGAATACGATTTTAATTAGTTTAATATTTAGTTTATTCAGAGCAATGACGCGTAGTGTCACTAACCGCGAGGCAACTGGATGGCTCGCGGTATTTAAGCTCCTGAAGTGATGAGAAACCGCCCTGTGCAACCCGAATGGACCCAACTTGGACTGGAGCGGAAACAGAAGGGAACGCAATTTTTTTATTATCGCGAAGCAACCGATTGAAACAGCGGTTGCCTGAAATACAATGGTTATATAACAAAATTTTAATGCCATCCATCCTGGTTGGACTAGTTCCCTGTACGAGAGCGAAGAAAAAAAATAAAACATTTGTCAGGCAATCGCTTGAAAATTAGCATGCTTGTTCCTCATCACATACAGACACCAGAAACAAATTGCCATCCAATCGGTTACCTCGCGATAAAAAGCATACTTTGCACCCCCCCTTTATTTTCGCTTCAGTCCAAGTTGGGTCAGTTCGGGTTGCACAGGACGGTTCCTCATCACTTCAGGAGATTAAATACCGCGAGCCATCCGGTTGCCTCGCGGACACTGAAACTACGCGTCATTGCTTTAACTAGTTGGCATACTACCGAAACCAACTTCAATGGTACACAGGTTAGTTAGACTAGGTTAGGTTAGTTTAGAACTACAACTTCAGCGAAAACGAATAGACTTGATTAGGATAGGCTAGCACAATCTAATAAACGCGTTCAATCAATCTAAGGCTTACACAAAATATAATTATACAACTGAATATTCGACATAATGACATTATATCAATTAAAATTATGTGTAATAAAATTTAGACGGCGCAATATTATATAAAATGGATAGTATACGTACGTAGTGGAATTCGACTAAATGAAAATGAAACGAAATGAATATGTATGCAAAGTGAATTTAGATGAACTTAAATCAGATGAACTGAAATTAGGTAAAAAGTTGTTAGAAAAAACGTAGGTAAACGCCAAAAAATTAAAGGAGATACAGACTTCAAACAACATATACTGAAAATATGGCTCGTGAAAATTTGTAATTTGTATACCGTCAAAGAAAGTACCGCCCCAGTGTCAGAATCAGAATAATTTGTATACCGTCAAAGAAAGTACCGCCCCAGTATCAGAATCAGAATAATTTGTATACCGTCAAAGAAAGTACCGCCCCAGTATCAGAATCAGAATAATTTGTATACCGCCAAAGAAAGTACCGCCCCAGTATCAGAATCAGAATAATTTGATAGGTGGTCGTCGAATTTGTGTATAGTGTTTCAATTGGAAGCAGGCGCGTCAAGAAAAAGGTTGTTTATAAAAACCGGCCAAGAGCGTGTCGGGCCACGCTCACTGTAGGGTTCCGTAGTTTTCCGTCCGTCACAGTAAGTGTCCCCACTTAAGAGTTAATAACACCGCCATGTAGGATATGATATGAGAGTTCCACGTACAGCGACATCTATCGGCAAATTAAGTAAACTATTGCGCGCGAGCATAAAGTATGGAAGATGATTTTTATGGGATAATTCTTTATTGCGTGAACCGATTTTGACCGTTTTTACTTTATTTGAAAGCACGTCATTTCATTGTAATTTTGTAGAAATTACAGGTACAATAAACACCTGGTTATACGGTTAAATTACAAACTTAGTTCAGAAATTATTTTGTATTTTTTTTTCAAAAACTATTCATCCTATCAAGTTCAAAATAATTTTCCTGGAAAGTTTTTATAAAGTTCTACTTTTGAGATTTTTTTCATATTTTTAAAACTTATGGTTCAAAAGTTAGAGGGGGGGGGACGCATATTTTTTTACTTCTGGAGCGATTATTTCCGAAAATATTTACATTATCGAAAAATTATTTTAGAAAACCCCTATTCATTTTTAAATACCTATCCAATAATATATCACACGTTAGGGTTGGAATGAAAAAAAAAAATCACTCCCCACTTTACGTATAGGGGAGGTACCCTAATAAAAAAAAAAATCCACTTTTTATTTTACCACTTTGTCGGCGTGATTGATATACATATTAGTACCAAATTTCAGCTTTCTAGTGCTAACGGTCACTGAGATTATCCGCGGACGGACGGACGGACGGACGGACGGGCAGACATGGCGAAACTATAAGGGTTCCTAGTTGACTACGGAACCCTAAAAAGGAAAATCGCAGCAGCGGAAGTGACGAGTAGGACGCGGAACATTACAGCGTGAATCATCCTTTACTAGTCAGAAAGCTGAGTAAGTATAATGTTCAGATATCCGGAAATCTGTCCCTCTCAAGTATAAGCTTTTTCTAACAAATAAAAAGTTCCCCATATCCCTCGCCGGGCGACCAGAAAAGAGGCCTGTAAGGCGAGGTACCTCTTTGTAGCGTTGCATCTCGAAGGTTTTTGTCGTTCAGGAGACGTGTCGGTAGTACCTATGTACCTGAGGCGGACGCACGAGAGTGGGTGGCTCTTCCGGCGATAGCTAGTCCCGCAAGGCGAGGATGTCTCGTGACTAGTTCTCCATGTCTTCTAGGATCCCTGACGGCAGTATGCACATGAGGATGGTCATCGCATGACAGTGGGTGGCTCGTAGAAGTGGGCACGCTCGTCCGCCGACCGACAGCGACGCCTGCAAGGCGAGGTTGTCTTGTGACTAGTTCTCCATGTCTTTCAGAATCCCCGACGGCAGTACTTACTTGAGGATGGTACGTTCGTCCGGCGACAGCGACGCCTGCAAGGCGAGGATGACTCGTGACTAGTTATCCATGTCTTCTAGGATCCCTGACGGCAGTATGTACCTGAGGATGGTAGTGGTCGCACGACAATGGGTGGCTCGTAGAAGTGGGCACGCTCGTCCGGCGACAGCGACGCCTGCAAGGCGAGGATGACTCGTGACTAGTTCTCCATGTCTTCCAGGATCCCTGACGGTAGTATGTACCTGAGGATGGCGGTCGCACGACAGTGGGTGGCTCGTAGAAGTGGGCACGCTCGTCCGGCGACAGCGACGCTTGCAGGGCGAGGTTGCCACGCAGGGATTCGAAGAAGTTTTCCATATCATTCAGGATACCTGAGAACATGTTACCAGTCAATCGAAATGTCAGGTGCAACTGCTATTGCTATACCTAAGACCTTATATCGTTTCATTTAAGGCACATGTATCGTCAGTTAACTATTGATCACGATGCTACAGCCGACGTCACTTTTACACCTTATAGTGTAAATATGTTATAAACGTAGACTGTACGTCAAAGATATAATGTGTTTGATACCTAAAGGGCCCTTATGCTCATTATTAGCTCTGGTCACCCGTAGCATCTTTGAGGCGTTTACTAATTTGCCTAAAAATAGCGTGAGCTCCGGGTCCCCAGGGTCCGACGGTCTCCACCCCAAATGGCACAAACATGCAGCAAGAATCGATCGCTGCATATTTGCGCCGCTTGAGGCGCTCGGCCGCTTCGGCAGCCGCTCCAGCCTTAGACGAGGTTCCTGGAAGATGGGACGGTGCAAGGGTATCCACGCAAGTGGCATCCCATACCAGAGGTCGTACCAGCTCCCAGGGAACAAGGGTCATGCCATCAGGCCGCTTACCGTCATCTCTAGCCAGGCCTGTGGGTTTTAATATGGCTGGGGTTCCGGCACTTGTAAAGGCACGGCGTAAGATGTCGTTGATGGAGGCATGCCGCGCAATACGGCCAGCACTCCTGCTGCAGGAGAGGCCGTGGAGGCCTGTGCTATTTACATTGGCACCACATTAGCACCTATGTGGGGCAACACAAGGCGCACCCAGGCGCAGCGCTATGGAGAGCCTCAAAGTGTCGTTGGTAAGTAAAGTGCCGAGATTTTTAGCGGGTAAGGCCCGTAGCCAACACCCTGATTCCCATTCATTACAGGCAAGGAGACGAGCGCGCTCCGCGGGGCTGGTAGACGTTTCGTACAGGTGATTTCGCACCAGCTCGCAGAGCGGCTCGTCCCATTGTCGCTGCGAATGGGGAGCTGTTGGCAAATCAGAGTTGGGGCAGTTGAGCCTCCAAAAATCTACGGCATCCTTCGAAAAAGGGATTTCCAAATCGTCAGAGTCTTTTAGAATTTTTGTGATTAAATGTCGAGTGCTATGGATTGATGAGAGGAAAGCGGGTAGAGAAACTATTGATATTTTGCTGATCCCAATACCTCCATGCCTAATAGGTAGGGAGGCTTGGGACCATTGATTGTAGTCCAGATTGATATTGATAACGGAGGAAAGAGTGGTTTTGATTAAAATATCCAGATTTTCCAAAAGTTTGGGGTACATCCAGAGGTTGCTACATCGTAGCGCGTACGTGAATTTCGGGACAAAAAGGCAGTATTTTATAATTGTGTATGCCATATGGGCATTTATTTGAAGCGGGCGGTCTGAAAAGGCAGTAAACTTTTGATAATTTTGATTTACAAAGTCCGCGAAAGATTCGTCTAGGACCGGTGACCCTAGGAGGTAAAGTGAAGTGCTATCTACTACTTTAATGTTTGGTGCTACATTGACGAATTTTGATAAGGTTACATCCTTCTGAGGAAATTCGTTGGGGAAATATAATTCGAATTTTGAAAAGTTGAATTGGAGGCCTATATTTGCAAATTTCTCAGTAAGAACTTTTAAATCATCTAGCACCATGTCAACCTTACCTCCCAGAGTACCGTCATCCAAATACCAGACGTAAAAACAAGATTTAAGGGTATGGATATAGGGATGAATAGCCAAACTGAATAGAGCCGGGCCTAGAGGGTCTCCTTGTTGACAACCAACTGATGAGAGTAGGGAATTGTTTCGATAGAGTAATTTAGAAGGGGCGCTGTAGCATTGCCAGACGAAATTGAAGAGTTCCGGAATTTTTTCCTTAACTTGGGTTAACAGGATACTACGATCAAATGGAGTTAAAGGCATTTTTGACATCAACTTTAACTAAAACCTCACATTCCTTTCTGACGATGAAGGTACGTAGCGCGTATACCGCCGCCTCACAGCCACCCCTTGAGCCAAAACCCAACTGTATAGGTTGAAAATACCCAGTTAATTGACTAGAGACAGCAGCGCAGCAGCATTTCGCTGTCAGGCGGCGGTACGTAGTTCCAACCGCTAATGGCCTGATCCCGCCATCTTTTTTTTCTAGTGCACACAGGTTGGCACCATACAAAACTTCAGTGACATCGGGGTTTACAGAACCTAATAACATGTGGTTAGTCAAAGCCGTTAGTTCCCTCAGTAATGACTCACCAGCCTCACCACAAGTGTGATTTAGAAGGTCCTTTAAATGTTGGGGAGATAAACCATCTAGGCCACCGGCGGAGCCATTCGGAAAGGAACAAACTGCCTTGATGATGTCATCTGAGGTAACTTGGAGACAGGGAACAGAAGCGTCCGGGGGATCAGGTAGAGAAAGGTTGGAGTTTGAAGTAGGATGTTTGCTTTGTAGGGCTGCGAGGGTGTCAGCCGTGTTGGGGGCAATGGAATCGTTGGAGAATAAAATCCGGGCGGCGCCTTTGATATTGCCTTCACTAATTTTGGTTTCTACTTGGCGAGATAAGGAGAAATCTTGTTTTAGGAAAGATCTTTGTAAGTTGTTGACGTCATGAGGACTGACGCAGTTCTTTTTAATTAGAGAAGTCTTCTTAATATTACAAAATATAATAAAACATAAAAACCAATTACAAAATTAAATTATCAATTCATTATTGGTTGAGGTATTTTTTTTGTTGTAGGTAAAATATAGGTAGCGAGTTAAACGTAGATTTAGGATCCATGCTTAATTAATAATCGAGCATAAGGGCCCTTTAGGTATGGAAGGCGATATAATTCGATAGCTGTGTGACTCAACTTCGTATATGGAAAAAATCAACTTTAGGAGAACACGTAAAAACTATTTTTTTTTCGTTTTATTGTACTGAACAAGTAAAATATTTTTTAATAATTAGATAACTAATTCGACGATATAATGTATACCAAATTGACAATAGTTAATTTATAAGTATTGAATTCATGTATGACGATTATATGTCTATACGAGTTTGTGTTATAAATTTAAGTTACTTTAACATGTTATACGTGTTTGTGCCAAGAGATCTATTAAGTGTATTTTTTTGAAATAAACGACTACCGGCCGCTCAAACTTCATATATATACTTAATAAAACAGTAATTTGTAAAGTATATATTTTTATATAATGTAACAAAACAAAACTGGTCTTATCCTCAAACTAATACTGCGATGACAAAAAAATGCTCTTCTACATATTATTCATTATAATATTTAGCATGATTCTTCGCTCGGTGACAAAGGTCTATGGGGATATAGGACTATATGTAAAGTGTTAAAATTAACACACCATTTTACGTCATAGGAATAGTTGTAATGTATTGCCATGTATTCCCTTAGTGGCTGGCCATTTATTATTTCTATATCTTCCCCAAACCATTTTACTTCACAGGTCTCCTTTTTTTTGCTATATTTGTTTAGTTTATCACACATGTGAGAGTTGATAAGTCCATGTTCTCTTTTGAACAGTAATCTACAACTGAAACACACATTTTAATTAAATTAATACACTTTTTCAAATTAATATTCTTCTGGCGAGATTTTATGGTAAAGACATAAATATGACAGGATTCCTTTTTTATTTTTTAATATTTATTTTCTTTTAGCTAAGTCAGCTAAAATTCACATGGAAGGTGTCAAAAAACGGATCTTTATGTATCACCATTTTTAGTGATTGCAGATCGTTAAATTTTCGACGCGTTATAGGCAGCTGTGCTTGATACAACTATCGAATATCATTAGCTGCTGAAACCGTGATTGGGAGCATACGCCGGGGAAGAGCCTCCCAGTCATCGTCAAACGATAATTTATATATAATGCCCTCTCCGGTATATTTCAAGGCATTAGGTCATTTACGCACGGGTCACCAGTTCGATTGCCGGGTCGTATAGATTTATAGTATTTCAAAATTGAATACTTTAAAAAAACCCTATAGTCTACGTAATTGACAGTGTAAGACTCTCTTATCCTGAATTTTCTTATAAGCTGTACATAGTTTGCGGGTACGTAGATTTCTTTGTTCTTTTTTTGCCTTTCAATAGTTGCGTGGACAGAATCTGCTTCCATTTGTGTATGCTTTAACGAGATATTTTTGAAAGATTGTCAAATCATGTGATTTAGCAAAATGTAACAATGAATTGGACAATGTGACGTTCCGATTTTGAGCACAACACCCATCGCTATAAAGAACAATAGGCACGTTCGCATCTAAAAAGTGTTTTTCCAAAAAATAGGTAATGAATAAGGATGATGAGTATGATGACCATTGATCGGCATTTATTATTCGTATCAATAGTTGTAGTTACATACATGAGTATGATAGTATTGGGTACTCTGTTTGCATTGATGATTAAAAAATTTGGTGTCGCAAACTTGTATAATTATTTACGAGGTTGTGTGATAAACAAATATTTCAATACCAAATACGTGTTTGGGTTTTGAATAAATAAATACGTAAAAAATCTATTTCATCCTGAATGCTTTTGTCGTAACGTGAATCGTAACATTTTACATAGTTTTGTATAATTATCTCATTTTCGCCAAAAGGGTTTAGCAGGCTAAGGAAGGACGTGTGGCCCCTGTGAGGAATAGTTGAATTGGTAAATGTCAATTGTTTATCGCCTCATAACTAGTAATCACTCCAACTTTCAGCCCTCTATCTTGAACTGTCACAGAGATAATGTCAAAAATGTATTTTCTTAACATTTTTTTTCAAACTCTTATATCTCCTAATCCATAGCAGATAAAGCATCGAAACAAAATCACAGAAACGTAGTTTTAGTGGGAGTATACCCTATAATTTTATTAATATTTTATACGAGAAAAATAAAAGAAATAAATGTCAATTTATTTTTTGACAACTCTTTCCAACACGTTTTTTTGAAAGTACAATTATGAAAAAAATCATGTAAATTGCTTATAGTATTAGCTACTAGCATACAAAAAATCAATTGATTATATTTGGTGCAACATACTGTAAAAAAAAACTAACGAAAGTATTCAAGTATCAAGAGAAGGCTTCTGAACTGAAAGTTCGTTTTTAAGTTTTATGTTTGTTGCAACAAAGGGTGTATTGTTTTTAATTTGACGTATGACTGTCAAAAAAGGTCACTGAACTACTGCTGTGTTAGCATTTGTAACTAATTTTACTAACTACTAAATCAACGAAACGACGGATGTGCTATATGTTTATTATTTTATAAACAAAATTAATTGGTTTCATTATAGTACACGTATTAACATAACGAATTAAATAACTCATTAGAGCAGATATCACAATATAAGTCACTTAGATAATGACTATCGTAATATTCGTCATCCCAGGTATAGGACAATGTTATCCTGCAGTCATCGCAATATCCTTTTAACATAATATTTTCGTCAGAGAGCGATATCTCAATATCTGGTAAAGACTGTAAAAACAGTTGCTTCGCTATTAAGCTATCTTTAAATTATACAATACTATTATACAATTTATACGCTAGCACATTTAACATAATAGTGAATTGTTTAAGGGAATATACAACACGTTATGTAGAAGAGGAGTCAGATTTTTCCATAATGGCGAAAGTAAGCTTTAAATGTAAATAAAATAAAAAATAAAACAGAAACTTCATGTATATACATTCTTTCAGATGGAAATCATAAAATCAAAAATATTTGGGCTCAACTTGCCACGGTTAATAGCGAAGCAACTGTTTTTACAGTCTTTACCAGATGTTGAGATATCGCTCTCTGACGAAAATATTATGTTAAAAGGATATTGCGATGACTGCAGGATAACATTGTCCTATACCTGGGACGACGAATATTTCGATAGTCATTATCTAAGTGACTTATATTGTGATATCTGCTCTAATGAGTTATTTAATTCGTTATGTTAATACGTGTACTATAATGAAACCAATTAATTTTTTTTATAAAATAATAAACATATAGCACATCCATCGTTTCGTTGATTTAGTAGTTAGTAAAATTAGTTACAAATGCTGACTAGACCCCGGACTTTGGTGGCAATGACGTCACATAGGGTGATTTGGGGAGTAAACGGAACGGTGTTATGAAACACGGTTAAAAACTCGGTTGTTAACCGAATACATAATTAGACATTTTTAACAATATTACTTAGTACGTTGATCAATACTATCGTTTGCATTACTTGGCAAACCATGCATTTGTACGTTATACTGGCATTGGTTTTGTCGGTCACTCACTCTTTGTTCGTCACAACTGTCAAGCCTGTTTAACGTACAATTGTATGGTTTAAATATAAATAAATAAATATTATAGGACAATCTTACACAAATCGACCTAGGCCCACAGTAAACTCAATAGGGCTTGTGTTATGGGTACTAGACGACGATATATATAAAATAGATATATATGGATAAATACTTAAATACATAGAAAACATCCATAACTCAGGAACAAATATCTGTGATCAACACACAAATAAATGCCCTTACTAGGATTCAAACCCGGGACCTCCTGCTTCGTAGGCAGGGTCACTACCGACTGAGCTAGGAGGCCATTAAAAACACTAAAAGATAATATTGATCAACTTACTAGATAATTTTGTTGAAAATGTCTAATCAAAATGTATCGGTTAACAACCGAGTTTTTAACCGTATTTCATAACACCGTTCCGTTTACTCCCCAAATCACCCTATTGTGACGTCATTGCCACCAAAGTCCGGGGTCTAATGCTGACACAGCAGTAGTTCAGTGACCTTCTTTGACAGTCATACGTCAAATTAAAAACAATACACCCTTTGTTGCAACAAACATAAAACTTAAAAACGAACTTTCAGTTCAGAAGCCTGCTCTTGATACTTGAATACTTTCGTTAGTTTTTTTTTTACAGTATGTTGCACCAAATATAATCAATTGATTTTTTGTATGCTAGTAGCTAATACTATAAGCAATTTACATGATTTTTTTCATAATTGTACTTTCAAAAAAACGTGTTGGAAAGAGTTGTCAAAAAATAAATTGACATTTATTTCTTTTATTTTTCACGTATAAAATATTAATAAAATTATAGGGTATACTCCCACTAAAACTACGTTTCTGTGATTTTGTTTCGATGCTTTAGCTGCTATGGATTAGGAGATATAAGAGTTTGAAAAAAAATGTTAAGAAAATACATTTTTGACAATATCTCTGTGACAGTTCAAGATAGAGGGCTGAAAGTTGGAGTGGTTACTAGTTATGAGGCGACAAACAATTGACATTTACCAATTCAACTATTCCTCACAGGGGCCACACGTCCTTCCTTAGCCTGCTAAACCCTTTCATATACGAGGTTGAGTCACACAGCCATCGATATGTACACTTATATCGCCTGGCCAGTAATGTAATGATGATGATAAAGCTCAACCCAGAATAAAACCAGCATGCACCATGATATCAATTCGATTGTCCCTAGAATACTATAAAATAAAATAAAATAAAAATAAAAATAAAAATAGCCTTTATAGCCCTAGAATACTAGAATCTAATATCTTTATAATACATGTCGTTGCAGGGGAAGGTGACTTCTAAAATTGTATGATGTAAGGAACTCTCAAGGCACGAGTCCGACTCGCATTTGAACGGTTTTTAATGTACCCTTAGATACTTAATATTTTTGAATTCTACTAATCAGAACCCATAAAAAAAACATTTTACTCCATTGAATTAGACAACTGACGTAACCGTATTGTAATTTTTTACGGTCTACAAAAAAAAAGTACTCTCAATTATCAAGAAATTTTAAAACCACTTTTACAGTTCACTATGGTTACTAAGGATGGCAGGTGGAAAGACAGCTGCAGAGAAAAAGACCCCCCTGCATACAAACTTTGTATGCAACGTGGGCCTTTTTCTCTGCAGCTGACCGTACTAGAGTCTGTTTGGAAAATGAAGTGTCGTAAAATATATGAGCTCACATATAAACCACGACACTTTTCTTTCCGAACAAACTTTAAAAGCGGTATTTAAACTTTATGTGTATCTTTATATGATCTTGATTTGATTTACATTATTCGTAGTTCATCTCATCTCATTCCCGTATATGTATAGCATACTGATGTTATATTTATTTGTTTATTTAGTATCAAATAATGGTTAAGAAAAAGCTGGAAAAAATTGTTAGACACAAAACACTGCATATATTCCCTATTCAATTGTTTATCATATTCTCGCGAAAGATTAAACTCATACTGGTTTTTTAATGTACTACAATGTAATACTAACGGCCTTTAAGCTTCTAACTGGCTCTTAATAATGGAGTAGCACTGTTGTGGGTAATGTCAAATAAATCAAATTAATATAAAAAAAATATGTTCTAAATTCGCAAGTGAATTAAATACGCGGCAACCAAAAATAACAACACGAAAAAAAAACAGAAATAGCACTTGTAATATCAACAGGTAGACTGAACACGCTTTAGGGCAAGGTTTAGGGCTGTCCCAACATTACAAACAAGAATATTACCAGCAGCAGAGCAGTGGCGGACATAGGAGAACGTGTTTTTTGACGATCGATAAATCAGATTGACATCAGTATTACTGAAAGTTGCTGATAGTATTCAGATTTTAATAATATTTGTATTTTTATTTACGTGTACGGCTTTATCTCAATAATTTTCCACGTAAAAAAGACACTTCCTCACTAAATAATTTACTTTGTCATCGTGAAAACAACCAATATCAATAACATTTTATGGCACGTAGGTAACCCAAAAAATGCCGAAGCAAAGATAACCTAAACGCTGAAGCAAAACATAGGTACCGTTTTAGTATTTATTTACATCATGACGGTGGCAAACAAGCACACGGCCTACCTAATGGCAAGCAGCTATCGTGGCTTATGGATGCAACTCCAGATGTGGCACTTGCGCCTTGGCGACTTTTTATAAAAAGGAGGATTCACTGTGTTGACGGCTATAGGGACAAGAACGTACATCCTCTTTGAGTTCTCAAACACTATGAGTAGGGTTTATAAAATCTCTGGAAGGACAGCCCTAAGCGTAATTCTCTAAATCAGATGTAAACAATTATTAGGGTTTGTTTACCCTGGCGTGGCTTACCCTTCAGGGGTCGGTTGCTAATTTTAGGCATGCACGCCAGCAAAATTGTTCCTTTTAAAATTACTTGATATTTTTTTCTTTTCACAGCAACAGTATCAATCAATCAATCAATCAGTAATTTAGTAATGGAGTAATATAATCTAAATTCCATCATACCACTAACATGTAGTCTTAGAATAGTAGAGTGCCACATTTATACCTCCTAGAAGGGAAGGAAAAGCCCGTGTTGTGAAATAGTAGTTTATGTACCTGTTACGTAATAAGGGTCCTTAAAATATGAGTGTGGTTCATAATAAGATCACACGAGTGTTTTACGGCCTAATTGCATACACTGCTTTATCTACACTCATATTATATATCCTAAATGACGCGTTCGGAAACCATAGAATGTCCGCCATTGCATCGCCATGGCCAACTCGATTGTGCCGGCGGTCGGGCGGGCGCGTGCCGGTTGTCGGGAAGGAGGACAGGATTTACATTATGTTATCAAATTCGATGTTCCAAATATGAAACTCATAACCTATCAATATTTGAGCATGTAAAGTTAAAATTACGTTACTGCCACAGATAAAAAGCTTATTATAGTAAAATCGGTTGTGGTAATGCAAGCCCTTGCCTACCGTTTTTGATCACGTTTTAGAGGACTTACAATGTGAGTGTAGATAAAATAATTTGTTTAACGATTGATACGTAGGATATGAATAAAATAATAATCCAAATCACCACTACGAGACATCAGTTTCTTTATTATTTTATTACTCCTCGTATTTATAATATTTCGTATTATTTTTCAAGTGCATTAAAAAGCAACATAACAATGAAACCCTTTACTAAAACTCATTCCGCCCCGTTTTCCGCCGGGACTTGGACGGTTTCAATAAGACAAGATAAGACACGTCCCCATGGAGAGTACCTACAGATGAGACAGTCATAAAGGTACCATGATTATACCGTTTTTATATTATCTCCAGCAATGGATAAGAGGTAATAAACCCTTTTATAAACTGATACATATGGGCATTTTCACTGGACTGTGTAGCATTAACGGCCGGTTAGCAATCGTCACAAAACTGACATTTTGTCAGTAATGCGACGGTTAGACGTTTCTGAGACACGACTTAAGTCGTGCAATAAAGTAAAAGTTAAAATTACTTTATATATACAGATAATTAAAAGATAAAAGTTAAAATATAAATATATATACGTAAGAACAAGTCCTTCCGTGTCCGAGGCCAGATTCGAGCCGACGAAAATATTTAAAAGAATACTTTGATGTTCCTAGTTGAAGGCGCCTTTCAAGCATTAAACAAATCGTGTCTAGGACATGCAAACCGGCAAAAAAAAAACAGAAATTACTACGGGTAAAATATTTTTCGGTTTAATACTTTATACACGGTGCCCGTGAGCATTGCGAGAGATTTTAACCACGCATTTCTGAGGTCAAAAGAATGAAAAAACATTATATGACTTTTGTTGTAAAACGCCAAAAAAAAATTTTTTTTTTTACTTTTTTTTTCACTTTTTTTGAATGCTGTTCTACATAAAAAGTAAATGTCATTAGAAAAAAGTAACGGAAAAAGTAAATTGCTACATTTTTTCTCGTAAAAACTAGTCCATGCAAAGTGTTTCTTAGGTCTTTGATATCAATCAATAAGAGATGTCTAGACTATGCCCCATACCGGTGAGATCGCCATCAAAAAATCATTTTACACTGAGAAACAATTCAAAATGCAATTTTTTGTAAGTAGTATTTACTCTGAAACTATGGCGAATTTCGAAAAAGTTAGTACTGTTAAAGTCTCTCGCAATGCTCACGGGCACCGTGTATACGCAGTGACCCAGAGGACCCAGTGTGTTGACGATGAGGGACCTTCTTGTTCCTTTAGCCATCAACACAGTGAATCCTCCTTTTGTAAAGGGTCGGCAACGCGCATGTGACTCCTTTGGAGTTGCATAGGTTCCATAGGTTACGGTAGCTGCTTACCATCAGGCGGGCCGTATGCTGGTTTGCCACCGTGGTATAAACAAAAAATATACTTATATAGTCCGACTCTTCGATTTCAATGACGACGACCCTAATGCAAACCCTATAGAGGTTGACTATTATTAGAGGGCTTAGGTCTCTCTTTACGTAGTTGCCTCTCTACGTCTAACGTTGTACGTTACGTGTAAGGTTAATATTTTAATCATGAGCTGTCGTTTCCGGTCCCGACCCTACTTTGACGTCATACTTACTCCATAAGTTCCATAACTCTTAACGCTTTTGGTCAAGAGTTATTGAACTTATGGAGTAAGTATGACGTCAAAGAAGGGTCGATACCGGTTATTATTATTATTTTGTAAATATTCAGTGAAAAACTTTTTGTATCTCTATTAATAAAATAAAAAAAAACATCAATCTATCCGAAAAATATATCCTACAGCCTTGGCCAGAAGTGTTGAGCACCCTTGCGATTTTCATACAAAACTCTATCTTTTTTGAAGTTATTTTATCAATTAATTCAAACTGAACAGGCATGTTTTGTTGAAGTGAGTACTGCATAGAATATTTGCAATTTTTCGCACCGACCTAAATTCGCATTTTTCGGACCTCCAGTTTTCATATTTTATAGGTACCTTGAAAGTGTTATTAAGTGAAGTTTTCTAGATATATCAATAAAATATAACATTTTACGTCATCGTACATTGTTATAATAGGGAATTAATACTTAACATCAAAATTGTAAACAAAAAAGAGCTATGTTCAACACTTCTGGCCAAGGCTGTATATTTCAAACCGGTGAATTTAAATTAAGAAAAAAAACGGTATCCAAGACTTTTATTTTCTAGCTTACAATAAAATATTGATGTTTTTGATGGACACGTGGCGGCAAATAATCTAAAATTACCGTTAGTCCACATCCAATAAGCTAATTAAAATTACCCAAAATTTAAAGTGTGTGAGTGAAAGGGATATCTGTGACGTAGTAATAAAGCGATACCGTGTTTTTTTCTATTCTACCATGGTTTATAAGGTTGTCAGGCAACCGACATTGTTTGCTTGCAGCGAAAGACCTAGTGTGAATGGACCATGACAGTAACAGGAGATGTCATCCCTAAGAAATTTTTTGTCCCAAAAGTTGTAGTGAAAATCACGACAAGTCTAACTATACTATTCTTTGATACAGACATAGCTGTCAACCGCCAAATATGGCGCACAAAATTTGTTCTAGATGTCACATCTAGTAGAATACATAATAAATCAATGACCATGACATAGCTAGTTAGCTACGTAGGTACACTTTGTGACGTAATTCAAGTCCAAAAATATAACCTTACTCACTAACTTTTCGCTTGTATTTCCCTGAATTCGTATGACGACGAATAATAATTCAGGGAAATACAAGCGGAAAGCGGAAACGGAAATATTGTTAAATGAATAAAGTTAAATGAAATAGCTGTTTTGCATCAGTGTTTAAAATACCAGTAAAACATTATAGGACCCGGGGTATGTCCTTAAACTACGTCCGGACTTGGGTATGTCCTTAAACTATGCCAAAAAGAGAGGTATGGGCACTGCGAATGGCATCTCGCTTAGTGTGGTAGGGCACGTTCAGTGAATGTCATCTCGCTCAAATCTGGAGCAGAGCCCGACTGGGGAAGTACCTCCACCTTACAGAAAACCACAGCCAAATAGCACTAGACCCTACTCATAGTGTTGTGTTCCTGCTGGTGAGTAAGGTTGCCAAAGAGCTCAAAGAGGACCCAGTGTGTTGACGATGAGGGACCCTATTGTTCCTTTAGCCGTCAACACAGTGAATCCTCCTTTTTGTAAAGGGTCGGCAACGCGCATGTGACTCCTGTGGAGTTACAGGCGTCCATAGGTTACGGTAGCTGCTTACCATCAGGCAGGCCGTATGCTTGTTTGCCACCGTCGTAGTATAAAAAAAAAATATATCAGTGAGTTTATTTCAAAAATAAAAACACGAAAACGGTCGAATGAATGAGGTTATATTTTTTGGATTTAAATTACGTCACATAGTAAAAGTAGAGTTCTACCGGCACTTGATTTACGAAAAACCATGCAAAGCCCAGATGTATCCTAAAATATCGATCATGCAAATTTTATTTAATCTTAATTACAAAGTTCACCGCAACTACTGCGAAACAGAAACTTAATAAAAAGCCAGTAGGGTGTAACTGGCCCTTTAAGCTTCTGTGTCTCTTTTGCTTATGTTTCTTATTCGTTATCCGTGTTTATTCAGTTTATTGAGCTGAATTATATGTAGGTAAGTAAATACCTCAAAAGTTATATACATAGGATAGAAGTCTGAGAAGTAAGCAATTTCAAGCATATGTTGGCTTTGTGAGACAACGATAATAAGGTTGGTACATCTGCACACAACACAACGCTTTTTGGGTGATTTCAAATTACGTTTTCATTTTTTATTTTTACACCTGACTGACGCGACGGCTTGGGCTGTTTCAAAAAGTGGTGCAGTTGCAGAGAAACATGCAAAGTCAGATCTCAAATATATATCAGAGAACACAACACTAATTTTGGAGTGATTTAAATTTACATTTTCTTGTTCTATTTTTATAGGTTCCTACACCTAACTGAAGCAACAGCTAGGGCTGTTGCAAACAGTGTGGTGCGGTTGCAAAGAAACATGCCAAGTCAGACCAAGTCTGTCCAGCTTTCAGCACCACTGACTGTGCATCCGTGTCAGTGTGTCTGTGAGTGCCAGCGCTAAATGATACAATAAGCCATGCAAGCCAGGGTTGTCACGGCGCTGCTTACCGACGCCGGAAAAGGGCGTGACGGCCTTACCGAGCGGCCGTCCGGCGTTCAGCGCCACCGATCGTGCGTCCGTGTCCGCGTCTTTGAGTGCCAGCGCTAAATGTGAAAAATTAATGGGTCAGCTACCTTACTACTCATGATTAGGTACTAGACTATCTTAGCTATATACACAAAGCCACACAAAAAGACGATCACCGATATTGTTCCATAAAAGCACAAGTAATTGTAAGAATTGTAATTGTAAATAAATAGTCCTCTTTTCTTCGGCTTAGCGTTTTCCCGGGCTAGTACCAGGATTAGGGCCGGGTAGGGTTTAGTGTAATTGTAAATAGTGTTGTATGTAAAAAACACATCAGTCATAAGCTAGTTGGTTACAAAAAGCAATGCAAAAAATTTATATTAATTTTTTTACTCATTTTTAATGCCTGGCATAAAAAAGTAAATAAATAAATAACAAATAAAATAATAATTTGATTTTGAAATCGAATCGAGCATTGCTACATTAACAAAATATTATATAATAAGCCATGCAAGCCAGGGTATCGGCGCTGCTAACTGGCGGCGGCAAAAGGCGTGACGGCGTTACCGAGCGCGGGTGCAGGCTGCCGGCATGCACGTCCGGCGTTCAGTGCCACCGCCCATCTATCCGTATCCGTGTCTTATAGTACCAGTTGTAAATGCTACAATAAGCCATGCAAGCCAGGGTATCGGCGCTGCTAACTGACGGTGGCAAAAGGCGTGACGGCGTTACCGAGCGCGGGTGCGGACTGCCGGCACGCACGTCCGGCGTTCAGTGCCACCGCCCGTCTATCCGTATCCGTGTCTTATAGTACCAGTTGTAAATGCTACAATAAGCCATGCAAGCCAGGGTATCGGCGCTGCTTACCGACGCCGGCAAAAGGCGTGACGGCCTTACCGAGCGCGGGTGCGGGCTGCCGGCACGCACGTCCGGCGTTCAGTGCCACCGCCCGTCTATCCGTATCCGTGTCTTATAGTACCAGTTGTAAATGCTACAATAAGCCATGCAAGCCAGGGGTATCGGCGCTGCTTACCGACGCCGGCAAAAGGCGTGACGGCCTTACCGAGCGCGGGTGCGGGCTGCCGGCGCGGACGTCCGGCGTTCAGTGCTGTAGCCACCGCTGACCGCTTTGCTGATGTGCCACTGTTAAACAAATAAGTTTTTTGTCAAAAACTTACCACTGTGGTAGTCTGCACCACAGCAAAAACTACATCCCTTTTGTCACACTTTTTTTTTTAGAGTAACAAAATATCCTGTTTTATTTTTTTTGTTTCTTGTACCTTTGTGTATCTTGGTACGTGACAATAAATTATTATTTTATTTTATTCTATTCTATTCTGTCCTGTTCAAATGTTGTTTTAAATATTTAGAAACTGTGGTTCTTTTTAGAGCAAAGTAAATTAATCTTAAGTTTTGTGTATTGACCAAGAAATTGTTGCGATTTATAAATGTGGTTTTATCAAGATATTCATGTGTGTCAATAAAGTTCGACCAAGCTAACTTTGCATGGAGCGGCAAAATACTATTTTTTAAAGATATTTATGCTGCCACGCTCAATGATATTTACCATGGATGGGTTATACTCTAACAAAATGAGCAGAAAAAATACTTCCAGAGTTATTTAATTACCTAGCAACGATTGTGTTATGTTTATCTATTTTGACAATCATTACATCTTTGTTACTCTCATTGTTAGAAAATTACAGTTTGTCTTTTTCTCACGCGGGTGGCGGGAGCTCATTGGCACGTCCGCATCTCACGCTGGCCGGTGCGCGACTAGCGTCAATTGTTTGAAATCACTCATTTTAAGTGCTTCACTTTTGGAGCGTGCATAACCCATCTGTCATTATTATACAGGGTGGTCCAAACCTTGACGTCAAAAAATTTTTTTTAGATACCTCTCGTCGTGGGCTATCAGAATATACCCCATGTATGTTAGCCGATTTTTCGTAGTTTTCGAGTTATGAATTTTTTTAATTTTTAACTTTTGTTAAGAGGTTCCGGGTGAATACCCTGTATATCATAGGCCACGCTACACTTAGTCAATAGTATACAATAGTGTAGCGATAGTCCAACGATTCCTTTATTTACATTGTCATAAATACATGTTGTGGCATCGAGAATATTCACTATCATTATGTTGATTGCTAGCAAACCCTATTTAATTGTTCCAATTCCCACGGTTGATATTTGAACTGAAATCTAGAGAATACACGTAATTGTATAGCACATAGCCACGCAATTGAGCTGCATTTCAATTTCTATTTGTTATCCGTAATTATAGATAACAGTTCAAATGTAAACTGCATGTGTTCAACCACACTCCTACCCACAGATCACCTCGATGTTTAGAAGGAGCATACTCGTATAAGTCACCACCCAGTCACTAGGTTAGGTACACATAATTAACCGCCCCCATACTAATTTAGCGTGGGTTCGGTCGCGATCACTTATTGCAGTTGTCTCTATACAGAATTCATCCTTAGTTGTTGTAGAATCCAGGAATATGGCAGGGTGGAAGTCCAGGTAGTCACAATAATCAAGTCAATAATCATCAATACACACGTACACTGCGATCAGTAAGAGGTTAAATCAAAGACTAAAAAGACATGTATGTGCTAATCTACCCTATACTTAAATATGCATACTTAAGTTTACCCACATAGTTTTTTTTGTCAGAGGTGGAGGTAAACCTCTTTGGATACTGCTTGCCCGGTTTCCGATTCCGACAGCATGCCCGACTCAGGTTGGGATTTCTCCCAGCTGCCTACGGACTAAACCCCTCCACCCTGTGTAGTGTTTTGTATCCAGAAAAAAAAGCCACATAGTTATTTCTATACATCACAGTTGTCTTATCAATCTTATCGTGTAAACTAACCTGTGTCAATCTAGACATCGTAATGTCATTTATTTTTGAGGTTAGGCCTTCGTTACTTCGATTATTGAAGAAAATTTTATTTGTAATCATGTTTTTCAGTGGTTACTTGGTTGAAATCAATTATTTGTGAGTTTCTCTAAGTATCAGTCAGTGATTGGCCACAGCATCTTTGCAGATAGTTGCAGCGTCTAGAAGGTATTTTGAGGAGTTAGTCTACAGCCTACATCGACTGCGGTGGCTATATAAACCAATGGCGGATTGGCATTTCTTGCCGCATCGATCACAGATATGAGTTGACTCCTGGGGTGATCCAGCAGCTCTGCGAAGTCGTTTCCGCTTGAGTTGGCCCAACCAGACCTCGTCGTGCCTTGCCATGCCTGCCCGCAGGTTGCGACGCCACTCCGGTCTCATCTCCGCGCGTTCCTCCCAACATTTAGCTGGGATGTTGAAATTCATGTCGCGTTTGAAGGAATCCTTGAAACTGACTACTACTACATTCTGTGACCTAATTCAGATCCAAAAATATCTATCACCTTACTCATTCATCGGTTTCGTGTAATTATGTGTTTTTAAAAGAATATACTGACATATAAAGTATTTACTGGTTCTCTGATGTAAAACAGCAACTTCATTTACCTTTATCTACAGAAATAAAAGTGAAAAGTAAACGAATGAGGTTATATTTGTGAACTTGAATTAGACCACAGAGTATAATAGATCCGGGAGTCTGACAGCTTTACTTTACATACAAGTGAGTGACCGTTGTCACTATTCATAGCTTTTATTTTATAGATGGCTACGAATGATAAAGTTAAACTTAGTCGGAATTCTAAAGACATTTTTAAAGGGCTTAACTTTAATTTAACTTCTATTTATAACCCAAAAACGCCTACGGCCTACCAGTTATTGTCACTGTAAATATCACTCTCGCTTGTCACTTAATAACAGGCCTCCCGTGGCCCACCTAGCATATTCACACCGGTTAATATCGGTTTTATGTTGTTAATATCTTCGTGATTACGATCTTGTGTTAGGTATTGTTGATATTTTGATATTTTCTTTGTTGAACTTCTCATTAACCTAGATATCACGTTAATGTTTCAACACAGGAATGAACTTATTTAAATATTCTGACTAGCATGATTTATTACGGATTTCGTTTATGGGCATTTTCACTTGAATAACTGTGTACCATTAACGGCCGGTTAGCAGTCGTCACAAAACTGACGGTTAATGTCAAATCCCATACATTTTGTTAGAAAAAATATAAATGCCCTTATAATTACATCTAAGCCAACTGTGATTCTTACAACCTGTCTCTAAAATGTAATAATTTATTTTTGATAACTTGATTAAAAGAAAATAATGATTTGAACAGCCAAACATCAGTTTTAATAGGTACAATTCTGTTAAATATCACATTACATTCAGAACAATGACAGATTACTTTTTTGAATAGGTCTTTTAGTAGATGCTTATACATATTAAGAATAGGTATATTGTATTGCTGAAATAGCTTCGTAGGAAGACGCACTCGTCTCATCTACCACTGTAATACCACAATAGTTTTTCTCGCCCGCCATTCGAATTTTGTTCTTTTTACCGTTTGGTAAAAAGAAGATCAGATGCTGTCTTCACAAGAAACCATTTTTTTTACTTCACGGGTATATTTTCCGGTGTTTCGCGTTGACAAATATGGTGAAATGGTAATAATGTCTAAAGAATTTACAGTCCCTACCTTAAATCCTCATTATATCTGGTGTCGTCTCCATATTTCCGATGCCAGAGCTGGTCGATCCGGTCTTCAATAGACGGTCCTCGGTCGAAGCGGTTGTGGCCGCTCAATGGAGGCCGCTCCATCAGCAGACGAAGCAGGTCCAGGTTCTGGACTTCCGCAGAGATTAAACCTGCTGGAAAATTTTTCATCTGTGAGTTCGAGTCACCCATAAACAAAACCTCATCAAACGCATGAAGATAATGTTAATGTTGGTTTCTAATCCATCCCGACTATACTTTTTTTATAGCAATGGAGGCAAGGTATGGGCCACAGCCAGAGACAAGTTATCCTTGGTCCGTGGTCTAATTTCAAACTATGGTTTGATAATCTTGAAATACATGTACAGCGAGCTGCAAAATTTAACCATACAGTTTTGCAGTATCATAGGCACATAATATAATATTATCATGCCTAATACAACAATTCACTACATAGTACTACATAGGGTGATTGTGCTAGTTTCCCGTCCAGGTCCAGTTTACCGTCCGCTTGATTAAACTGCTGCAAATAAATGGGAAAAACTTTTAAGTTTGACAAATTATATATTTTTAGTTTATTCTTTAGTAGATTTTTAAATTTAAAGCTTTTATTTTTTGAAAAACTTGAATATAAACATATAAATAAGTATGGACGGAAACTGACAAGAGTGGACGAAAAGTAGCACAATTACCCTACTTGTATAACAACAAGTAACCTAACAAGTTCCATTTTAATTACAGATGTCATCATGTCATGTCCACTTGAGCGAGGCAGTAATTAAATGAATATGGATTTTCAATTATTTTTATGGCTTCGGTTCCTAAATGAGTGTCTTCTCGGAAGATAAAGGTCAAGATGAAAACATGAAATGAAAAGTTAATTTACGTTGTCACGTTCACTGGAGGACTCTAATGACCCACGCTATGTTTTCGTCAAGTATCTAATTACTACGAGTATGTCTAGTGTGACGCTCCTATATTGCGAATTGCGAAAGTAACTCTGCCTGTCTGTCTGTCTTTCTGTATGTCTATCTGCCTGTCTGCCTGTCTGTTATCTCTTCTCTATTCAATGGCTGAACCGATTTAGCTGAAATAGGGTATGGAGACAGCTTGAGCCCTGGGAAACTAGTTTTTATAACGGAAATGGAATGAGATATGTAGATTTTCCTTTGAAGGGGTGAAAAGAGAGTGGGGTGTACTCTTATAGGTATAATCCATTTTCATGTATGGTATCAATCGATTCGTTATGTTGTGATGATCAAATACACAAAAGTCAGAAATGAGACTTAAGGGCAAAAATTATGAAATTGCTATTTTTACAGTGAAATGTTGCGTTTATGTATATGGTTGCCATACAATTTATTTTTCAGTAAAATGTTGAAAATCGAATTATTCCTTTCTTAAATTCTTTACTTTAAAAAATCGTTAAAGGAGATCGTCAATTTTTGTTAGGTGATCTGGCCCAGATTATTTAGGACCGTTTAGGAATGGTTCTTTAAAGAATCGTCATAATTTATAGATCAGGATGGTGGTAAAAATATTGCGAAATCTAATGGGAAAACTGAAAAAACATGCATTTAAAACTTGAATCTGACAAGGACAATATTTGAAAGCGTGCTTGCCTATGATTTATATATTATTGTAAAAAAAGTACTAATTTTTTAAAGATAATGTACAAAAGCGGACTTGAAAACAAAACGGGAATCATGATGAAAAATAAAAAGTCATATTTTGATCGTATTTATAGTTCCTGTATTTCGGTAAACAAAGACGGCTGTCAAACCATCGTTGATACTATTAACTGAACATTCCTAACACCTATTGCGAAGGGACAAGGTTTACCACCGTTAAGTGCGATAGCACTTAGTATCTGACATTACAAAATTGAAAAAAAGATGCGTTTCGTTATCGAAGGAGTATGATATTATGCCATTATGAAACCCACTTTTAATATCAAACTCAGATCAAAAATGCAAAAATACGCATTTTCAATCTTTAGGCGTTTTAATACAGTCGATTTCTAATTTAAACTTCCATATTCGTAGGCTTAGATACTATTTTAATATTACAATGTTCTAACATACCGAACAGTATCAAAACGCAGATTACGTAACGGTATACATTGACAGTGTCAAACCAAAAAACAATCCCGTTTCAGGCCAGGGTGAAGTTAAACTTTATGTCAATGCCATAAGGACGTTAACGACTTGTCTTGCTGTAGTTTAATCGCGGAAAAATCAACATAATTTTTATTTATTTAGTATTTCTAATTCCCGTTTCATTTTTTTTAAATATTTTGTCTACTTTACTAATAAAATGAGTATTTATTTTACATTGCAGTACAAACTGTATACGGTTTATATCAGGTGGCCCAGAATTGACGATCTCCTTTTGTAATTAAGATATCAAATCTTTGAACCATTTCAATAGAATTTTTTCTTTCCACTTTATTTGGATTTAATATTGATCATTTTGCATCCTATTTACTAAATTTAATTGCATAATTCAACATGTGTCATCCATATTGAATAATGCCATTACATATTATTTAGGTGCGTATGAAGTCACGGGTAAAAGCTAGTTACAAATGTTTTTCCCTGTAATTTGTAGGAAGTATTATTACAATTTTACCTTATCCCTAGAGAAAAATATGCATTACCAAATGAATTACGGTAAGTAAAGGGACATTTGGAATCCGTCACGCGTCACGCCCCTGCAAACTGTGCCGTAGGGCAATCTACGGGCTACACTGTTATTAAATAATTTTAAACAAAAATTACCGACTTCACTTAGACCCCACCTTACCAAATAGTATAAGAGCTAGCGACCAAATCGGTCATGTGGCTTCAGCTGTATTGAAACTCCGTTAGCTGCTTCCCTGAACAACCTTTTCCTATAATCTTCGTGCTGGCAGGCCGCGGGCGGTGGGTGCGGGTGTAATGGGGTGGGGAAAAAAAAGAAAAAAATGTGGGCTCAGCGACTTTAATTTTTTTTTCAAACAGTTGCTCTGTACTCCCTGTGCACCCAAAAAAAAAATTAAATCGATCGGGTGGTGGGAAGGGGTTGCCAGCGTTAATTAAAAGTACCAAAATAATAATAATTTTCGTGTGGGCTCAGCTGTATTGGCTTTTTTTCTGACGCGAGATTAATCAATATGTAAGCCCCAAAAAAATAGCCATGCAAAAATATCGGTGGGAAGGTATCGAAAAACTTTGACCAGGAATTGAGGGTACACGGAAGCTAAATTATCACTCTGGCACTTCGGTAAGCTGCACATTTTGACCGTTGAACGTGACTTTCGTTTAAAACATTCTAAAATAACGGAATGAGAATGTAAATACTGAAGAATATTACTGCCACCATAAGCAGCTGATTGGATGTGTCAACTGACAGCTGCGTTTACCGATGTTGCCACAACACAAAACCGCTTGGACGCTTTACATTGCTGCTTTAATGTACATCGCTGCGCTTCGCATCCGCACTGCACTGAAAGATCCGAGAATTTCAACAATTTTTTTCGATACCTTCCCACCGATATTTTTGCATGGCTATTTTTTTGGGGCTTACATATTGATTAATCTCGCGTCAGAAAAAAAGCCAATACAGCTGAGCCCACACGAAAATTATTATTATTTTGGTACTTTTAATTAACGCTGGCAACCCCTTCCCACCACCCGATCGATTTAATTTTTTTTTTGGGTGCACAGGGAGTACAGAGCAACTGTTTGAAAAAAAAATTAAAGTCGCTGAGCCCACATTTTTTTGCTTTTTTTTCCCCACCCCACTACACCCGCACCCACCGCCCGCGGCCTGCCAGCACGAAGATTATAGGAAAAGGTTGTTCAGGGAAGTAGCTAACGGAGTTTCAATACAGCTGAAGCCACATGACCGATTTGGTCGCTAGCTCTCCGTCTAAAAAGGAAATGCCCGACCTACTGTAAAAAATATTTAAATCACTATAGCACGGACTGATGGCTTTGCTGCCATCATGAGAAAAAGAAGTGCTGGGATCCTGTCTCGGCTTCGTGGCAGTCCCAATCGTATCCTGAGCGTGTTTGTACGTTCGATGCACGTCGTTAAAGATAGCATAATATAAGTGTGTAATTGTAATTGTATTCCCACTAGCGTAGGTACTAACATTAGATTATAAGCAAAACTGTAACTAACAAGATATATGGACTATAAGTTGTCCGCAATAAAGTTTTATTTATTATTATTACTGCGCCTTGCCTATAATATTTGAAGAGTTGCCTCGATTTATCCAGGATCCCATCATCAGATCCTGACCGGATTACAATGGGACCAACTGTCAACAACTTTCAAACAAATCGGTCGAGCCGTCTTCGTATAATCAGTGAATAAAAAAAAACAAAGATCTCAACGAATTGAAAACCTCCTAGTTGGAAATCTTGAAGTCGGGTGATAAAGGGTAGGTACGAGTACCTGCAGGGAAAAAACTCACATTGACAACATTTACTTTAGTTAAGAGTGGAACCATTCAATTTTTACCCATATTACCTTTTTAAGTAATTAGACGTTTTTAGGGTTCCGTACCTCGAAAGGAAATAACGGAACCCTTATAGGATCACTTTGTTGTCCGTCTGTCTGTCTGTCTGTCTGTCAAGACCATTTTTCTCAGGAACGCGTGGAGGTACCAAGCTGAAATTTATATCAAATACTCAGGTCTATTGTCCCTTGGAGCTGTAAAAAAATCAAACTTAAAAGCCAACGCAATCAAAAGATACAGTCGTTTCTGCTGCAAATTTTAGAGTTTTTCGGCACTCGCAAAACCTACGGGGTACTTCCCGTGAACTCAGAATCTTGAAATTTGGTACAAAGCAACGTCTTATAGCACAGATAAAGGAAAAATTGCGAAAACCGTAAACTTTTAGTTACATCATATAATAAAAATATTTTTAATAATTTTAAAGCTACTACCCCTATATACCTACAAGTTTGTACGGAACCCTCGGTGCGCGAGTTCGACTCGAACTTGGCCGGTTTTTTTATGTACTTATGACTAAATGGATTTATATTAATATTTACAGCTGGGTCAGTAAAAGTCATGTTTATTTTTGGGTACATTTTAAATAATGTTGGATCACCCTGACAAGCCTAAATATTACATATAAATGGATACATACATATTTTTAGACATATATTTTGGAGGGGAAATCAGGATACGGAGAGGCAAAGACGTATCTCAGAAAGTGAATGAGTATCTCAACAGAGGTCAGAGTGTCGTTTTCACTGAAAAGAGCGTAGCTCTCACTATCCTAGGTATAGACGATAACCGCTCCATAAGTCTGGAAACATTCAAAGCTTGATAATTTTGATAGGGTTGTGGACGTAGATTTGTATAAAAGCTTTCATTTTGGTTTTGACAATGATATTCAGAGTAGGTAGGTACTGTTTTCTTAGGGACCTAAACTAACATAATTCGTTCTAAAAGCATTGAACACAGTCTCTTTGACTAGGACAATAATCTATTTAAATCATTCATAACTGATGTCCTCAATTTAATATGACGGAGTAGATTACACTCGTAGTTATCGTAGTTTAAGTGAACAGCACTGCGAAAATATCAAATCAATATCAGATTGTAAAAGTTTAAAGCCGCATTAAGATACAGTACCACAGAACTCCGTCATTTATGAACCGATTCGTTTTTTATTTATTTAAGATTAGTAGAGATGCGCCGAATATTCGGTAATTATTCGGTATTCGGCATATTCGGCATGTTTTTCAATATTCGGTATTCGGCCGAATGATTCGGTTAAACTGTCGAATATTTACCGAATAAACATATGATATTTATCTGATAATAAATAAATTATCCATACTATTTGTAGCTCTTCAATCAATAACAATTGCAAATTTTGACATTGACAATGAAAAAGGGCGAGCGGGAGGGGTCGAATACGCGCTCAGCGTGCCGCGCGGTCCTACATAAACCTGTTTAGTTTTACCGAATAATTCGGCCGAATATTCGGTTCGGTAAGATCTGAACCGAATGTTTGGCCGAATATTCGTATTCGGTAAAGTCTATATTCGGCGCATCACTAAAGATTAGGTATACCACACACCACAGCCCGTCCTAGCCACAGTCGCGGACAGGTGTGAAGGTGCTTTCTGGCACACCTCGAAATGGTATAAGATATTACTACCGTAGAATAAGTACTAAAGTAACATGATGTGGAGAGTTTCCAAAAATAAATAACTATGGAACTATAGGTCTATTTTTGTCTTTAAATTTTGATCATAAACTATGTATGACTGTATGTTTGTGAATAAAAAGAAAAAAAATATATTTTATTTTATTTTATTTATATACTTCCAGATTGATCTCATTTATGTCACAATCAAATTTATGATGGAATCAAGGATATACATATTTACAACACTTAATACAAATAATATCTAAGAAATTGCCCCTTCAATATGGTGCCGAGGGTGCTAGCAGAAATTCCCTGCTGTATCGCTATGAAATACTATTATCTCTTCTGTGGTATCGCAATAAGTTACTACGAGTATGTACAGCCTTTAGCAGAAATAGCTAAGCGCGTGAGGTGTTCAAAATGACTTTTACACGCTCTTATTTACCTGACAATAAAGTCGTGTCAAGCCCATTCTGAACACCTCAACCGCTTAGCTACTTTTGCTGCTGACTGTACCTACTGATACCATTGTGTTGCATTTGAAGTTGAAAGCTGCAAGGTCTTCGGTCAAGCGTAGAGTCTACAAGCCTTTTGGCGAGATCTTTAAAACCGGCCAAGAGCGTGTCGGGCCACGCTCAGTGTAGGGTTCCGTAGTTTTCCGTCCGTCAACTTTATTTGAAAGCACGTCATTTCATTGTGATTTTGTAGAAATTACAGGTACAATAAACACCTGCTTATACGGTTAAATTACAAACTTAGTTCAGAAATTATTTTGTAATTTTTTTTTCAAAAACTATTCAACCTATCAAGTTCAAAATAATATTCCTAGAAAGCTTTTATAAAGTTCTACTTTTGAGATTTTTTTTCATACTTTTAAAACTTATGGTTCAAAAGTTAGAGGGGGGGGGGGACACAATTTTTTAAACTTCTGGAGCGATTATTTCCGAAAATATTTACATTATCAAAAAATGATTTTACTTAACCCCTATTCATTTTTAAATACCTATCCAACAATATATCACACGTTAGGGTTGAAATGAAAAAAAAACCACTCCCCACTTTACGTATAGGGGAGGTACCCTAATAAAACATTTTTTTTCCACTTTTTATTTTACCACTTTGTCGGCGTGATTGATATACCTACATATTAGTACCAAATTTCAGCTTTCTAGTGCTAACGGTCACTGAGATTATCCGCGGACGGACGGACAGACATGGCGAAACTATAAGGGTTCCTAGTTGACTACGGAACCCTAAAAAGTGTTGGTTTCGACTCTGGGCCCCTGTATTTTTGAAGTTTGTGTCTGAAGATTAGTTAAGCTATCTAGTAGCCGAAATAGCTTAACTAATTAAGGTTCCGGTGGCGTGGGGAGAAGCCAGTGTCTGCGTCCCACAATATCACTGTTTTATACATTTAGAAGAAAATAGATAAACAATGTTTGTTTTGTAACAATTAGCGATAGCCGTGAGTTGAGCTGTTTCAACTTGTTACAAACGAAGCTAATTTTAGCTTTGTTTATAACTAAGCAAAGTTCGTGGAGGTCGGATGCGGATGCAAAGCTTAACTTACTTGCCTGTTTATACTTTGTAATTTAATAGTAAGTAAAAAGTTTTATCTACGAGTACATCCATATCATAAATCTAAATATATAAAAGAAGAAACTGACTGACTGATTGACGGCCTGACTGACTGACTGACATATCAACGCACAGCCCAAACCGCTGGTTCTAGAGATTCCAAATTTGGTACGTAGGTTCCTTATAGGGTCTAGGGATGCACTAAGAAAGGATTTTTCAAAATTCACACCCTAAGGTGGTAAAATGGGGATCCAAAGTTTGTATGGCGAATTAAGATTTGTTAGACTATTTTATTCGAAACTTCACAGGAGTATTCCTAACGTTAAATGAGTAAACATGTGTTTCAGGTTTTTTGAAAATTCAACCCCTAAAAGGGGCAAATGTGGTCACAAAGTCTGAAAATCAACATGGGTATCGTATCCTTTTTGAGTACTTATAGAACGCGGGCGAAGCCGCGGGAAAAGGCTAGTTCCCTATTATATGTTCAGAAATGATAAGCTAATGGCCTATATTACGAAACCTGTATAAATGGTGCATTGTAAAGTTAACTTTAGCACATTCAGTGCCACCTAATGCTACGTGCTGTAGCGCGTAGTAGCTACGAACAGAGAACCCGACAGTCGGGTTCTCGGCCCTGAATGTGTTAGAGTCTCGATGACCGATACTTTAATTACATTCAAATTTCCAACACTGCAATAATGTATGATAATTCATAACAGATAGTCATGAATCGTGCGGGGATTGTCGGGGAGAAGGTCGTCCTCCTCCAGTTGGTCACGGTGGTGCAATGGAGGTTATTCTAATAGTTCCCGAACACGTCATTAAGGATTTATAATATGTCCGTAGATAAAGCAGTGTATGTAACTGTAGATAATTATTTAGTAGGCATTAAAACACTAGTGTGCTATTATTATTATTATTTGTATGTCTTTCCCGACCACGGAACAATTGTGTTCCGGACCTTTGGGAGGCAGCACCCGCCATGGTGTAAAGACTATTGAGAGTTAATGGAGTCTAAAATGTACTAGGCTATTGGGTGAAAAGTATGGACTAACTACTGGGCTATTGGATGAAGAACCGGACGCCTGCCTAATAAAACGGTATCCAACTTTATTTTCGGCAGACGGTGACTCGCCCGCCGCAAGATGGGCCCCCGTAAAAAGCGACATCAAAGATGGCTCAAGGGCAACACCGCTGCGTGGGCTGTGAGGTTGTCGAGAGGTGAGTCTGCGGTAGCCAGATCCCGGTAATCCGTTCAGCAGGCCGCCGGCGTTATGACATTTTACACTTCCAACCTGGAGCATAGGTCCCACTCTTGCGACTCCACTCTGGCCGGCCAGTTAAGGCAAGCACAGAGGCGAGGGCCAAATGGAAAGGGCCCTCTGGAATAGGGGTCCGCGGTGTCGCCACTCACCGTCAGCTCGCCACAAGCTGCCCCCGCGGGTTTATTATTATTATTATTATATTGTTTAATACACTAGCAGCTATGAGCTGATGCGTGTATATCACTGCACTTGTTTATAAGCATAAAGTTAAATTATTTTAGATTTCAAATGTTTATCTAGTCTGTTTTTAAAACTGTTTACTGAGGGGGCACTTATCACTGTCTCAGGTAATTTATTCCACTCGCGCACATACTCGATTGTATAAAAAGTGTTTTCTAGGATTGCTTGCGCTGGGTCCTCGGTTAATTTTTAAGCTATGGCCTCTCAGACGATGATGCCTACTCATAACAAACATGTTTTTTAATTCTGTTACGTCATAACAATCATGTAGAATCTTATAAGTTTCAATGAGGTCGCCACGCTGTCTTCTTTGCTCACTTCGCTCGTTTCATAAAACCACAATCGTATTTTATTGCCCTTCATTATGTAGCAGTCACAGAAAGAATAATTATTGTTACTTGTCTTGTTGTGTATAATCTTAATGGATGCGGATGCGGATGCAAAGCTTAACTTACTTGCCTGTTTATACTTTGTAATTTAATAGTAAGTAAAAAGTTTTATCTACGAGTACATCCATATCATAAATCTAAATATATAAAAGAAGAAACTGACTGACTGATTGACGGCCTGACTGACTGACTGACATATCAACGCACAGCCCAAACCGCTGGTTCTAGAGATTCCAAATTTGGTACGTAGGTTCCTTATAGGGTCTAGGGATGCACTAAGAAAGGATTTTTCAAAATTCACACCCTAAGGTGGTAAAATGGGGATCCAAAGTTTGTATGGCGAATCAAGATTTGTTAGACTATTTTATTCGAAACTTCACAGGAGTATTCCTAACGTTAAATGAGTAAACATGTGTTTCAGGTTTTTTGAAAATTCAACCCCTAAAAGGGGCAAATGTGGTCACAAAGTCTGAAAATCAACATGGGTATCGTATCCTTTTTGAGTACTTATAGAACGCGGGCGAAGCCGCGGGAAAAGGCTAGTTCCCTATTATATGTTCAGAAATGATAAGCTAATGGCCTATATTACGAAACCTGTATAAATGGTGCATTGTAAAGTTAACTTTAGCACATTCAGTGCCACCTAATGCTACGTGCTGTAGCGCGTAGTAGCTACGAACAGAGAACCCGACAGTCGGGTTCTCGGCCCTGAATGTGTTAGAGTCTCGATGACCGATACTTTAATTACATTCAAATTTCCAACACTGCAATAATGTATGATAATTCATAACAGATAGTCATGAATCGTGCAGGGATTGTCGGGGAGAAGGTCGTCCTCCTCCAGTTGGTCACGGTGGTGCAATGGAGGTTATTCTAATAGTTCCCGAACACGTCATTAAGGATTTATAATATGTCCGTAGATAAAGCAGTGTATGTAACTGTAGATAATTATTTAGTAGGCATTAAAACACTAGTGTGCTATTATTATTATTATTTGTATGTCTTTCCCGACCACGGAACAATTGTGTTCCGGACCTTTGGGAGGCAGCACCCGCCATGGTGTAAAGACTATTGAGAGTTAATGGAGTCTAAAATGTACTAGGCTATTGGGTGAAAAGTATGGACTAACTACTGGGCTATTGGATGAAGAACCGGACGCCTGCCTAATAAAACGGTATCCAACTTTATTTTCGGCAGACGGTGACTCGCCCGCCGCAAGATGGGCCCCCGTAAAAAGCGACATCAAAGATGGCTCAAGGGCAACACCGCTGCGTGGGCTGTGAGGTTGTCGAGAGGTGAGTCTGCGGTAGCCAGATCCCGGTAATCCGTTCAGCAGGCCGCCGGCGTTATGACATTTTACACTTCCAACCTGGAGCATAGGTCCCACTCTTGCGACTCCACTCTGGCCGGCCAGTTAAGGCAAGCACAGAGGCGAGGGCCAAATGGAAAGGGCCCTCTGGAATAGGGGTCCGCGGTGTCGCCACTCACCGTCAGCTCGCCACAAGCTGCCCCCGCGGGTTTATTATTATTATTATTATATTGTTTAATACACTAGCAGCTATGAGCTGATGCGTGTATATCACTGCACTTGTTTATAAGCATAAAGTTAAATTATTTTAGATTTCAAATGTTTATCTAGTCTGTTTTTAAAACTGTTTACTGAGGGGGCACTTATCACTGTCTCAGGTAATTTATTCCACTCGCGCACATACTCGATTGTATAAAAAGTGTTTTCTAGGATTGCTTGCGCTGGGTCCTCGGTTAATTTTTAAGCTATGGCCTCTCAGACGATGATGCCTACTCATAACAAACATGTTTTTTAATTCTGTTACGTCATAACAATCATGTAGGATCTTATAAGTTTCAATGAGGTCGCCACGCTGTCTTCTTTGCTCACTTCGCTCGTTTCATAAAACCACAATCGTATTTTATTGCCCTTCATTATGTAGCAGTCACAGAAATAATAATTATTGTTACTTGTCTTGTTGTGTATAATCTATACGTTCTACTCGAAATATGGACGAGTATACTAATTCGAAAATTACTATGGAGAAGCTTAAGGGTACTGCGTATCACTCAACTCTGCAATCTCTGCATGATTTCAATAATACCCCGTTTTAAACAGTAGTTGTAATATGTGTAAACCTTTATAAGGGCTCCCCAGCCAGAGAACGCTTCGGCGTCCATGCTAAAGTATGTGAATGGAGACCTTATGCAACTTGGTCCAACTAAAAAAAACTGTAGTTTGCTAGATTTTTTATCCAACAAGGTTTATTATGTTCTGGTGGGAACTAATACTTCATCATTTTTCTCGGTTTTATAGTTGCGAAAACTTGACATTGAAACTTATCGTTACCATTGCAATTTGTGTCATTTTCTAAGTTGAAAACTTATTTATATCAATTGTAAACATACAATTTGCTATGTACTGATTTAATGCTCACGATTCTTACAAATTATTGAGGTGAATAATAAGTATTCTAAATATGAGAATTATGGGATTACTGCAACGAAATAAAGATATGGACAAAGTTCTCCGAACCAAAAGGGGCTGCCAAAATGGTCCTGTGGCAGTAATTTTTAGTTCTATAAGTGACCGCTAGAGGCTCAGCACAAATTCTCCATACAAATAATTTACGAAAACGTGAACGAATCTCGAATTGGGCTTATTTGTATGAAGGTACTGATGTTCCCGTGACAGTTACACCTTCCCTGGCTTTGAATATGACCCAATATGCAATATTTCGCCATTAAAAAATATATAACTATTATTATTGTTTTTGTGGGAATACCCATAGTCTATGGATGCACGTTTGTGCTGGATACGTCTGTCGCGACGTAGTTTTGTTTTGCCACGTGCAGCGCGTCGTGTCGGAGATTGATCGTGTGTCGACGTCGACATAGTCCGAGCTTATCAGTGAAAGATGGTAGAATCGAACCAATTGTAAAATGGCGGACTAATACCGAGTGTTTCGAAACTTTCGACTATGTGTACGAGAAGATTGAGCATAAATAACTAGGGCGTACAGTATAAACTGAAGATATTATTCCCAAAATTAATAAACTACTTAATGACAAAAAAGTGCAGTGCCTAATTAAAATGTACCATGTAGTCATTGTGTTCCATCGATAATTTATAAAGACACGACAGGAAGACAACTTAAAATAATGTTAGCATATAGTATATAAATTCGATAAACTTATTAATTTCTAACTATTAGTTCTAGAGAGAATTAGCAATAGATAAATAACATAAGCCGGCTCTAAGCCGGGACCAGTCAAGCCCAAAATTATAGGAAAAGGTAAAAAATATATCTGAATATTATAAGCAAAATAAGGCAATACCTAACCATTCCCTAAAATACTTACAAGGTAACACCCAACGTTATACATTTGTAAGTAAATACCAATATTTAACATGTCGAATACGAATACCAAGTTTTGCGGGCCAAATTAAGGCCCAACTGAAGTTGTATGTGTCATATATCTTGTGTCATTATCGCTAGCAAAGTATGAATACTAACATACGTTTTAAATAAAATACTAACTCAAAATGGATCATGTTGTCTGTATTAAAATAAATAAATTATATATACATATAAGTATCAAAACATGTCTGAATAAATCGAATTACTCTAACTTTAATAGACAATATAGGTTTAGTGTAATATCTAAAAACGTCTGAACTTTCGTACCTAACAAAGTTAGGTATCCATTCCACTGCATAAAATATCATAAAATTAGCAGCAGATATAGCTTAGAGGCTTAGGTGTTCGGAATTAACTTGAACGACCTTGTCAAGGAAATAAAATCGTGTCAAGATAGTTTTGGACATTTGGTCTGCTTAACCACGCCTGCTGTTTTTGGCCACGTACTTCAATTGTTGAGCCAGTTAGTTCAATTAACGTTGGGCTTTTCTTAGAAAAAGTAATAAACAAAAGAAAACAGCTTGAACCGTAAAGGGCTTTAAGTCTGTGACTGTAATTTTAAGTATCGAATAAAGTTGATATATTTTTTGACATATTACTTATGGTCTAAGAGCTGGCCACGTCAGATATGATACAATAATGAGAGCAGCAAAACCCGTCTGGTTAAATTACTATCTTTATTGTTAGATCCGGGCATCTGGCAGCTTTTAATGGGTGGAAGTCCACAGTCCAGCAAAATTTTTGAAAATATATTGGAAATTATATTGGAAAATAGGAATAACAAAATAGGTAAAACTGCTGAAGTTGTCTCCGTTATAAAGGACAGGGCCTATATTTTAACATTAAACAAAAATTATTGCGTATTTTTGGAAACAAAAATAGTAGGCGACAAACTATTATTTACATTATAAGTCATTTGGCACTACTTTCGCCAACAGAAACTTTTGTCAATGATAATCTAATTATTTATATAATTTCTTATAATATTGCATCAAACCCAGGATTTGTTTTCTTGAAGTGGTTTGCATTCTTTGACCTCCACCACTTTACAGCTGCCAGATGTCCAGATCTAGAAATAAACATAGTACCTATAGCAAACTGACTAGAAGGGTTTCGTTGCTCTCATTATTATATCATATCTGACGTGGCTAGCTTTCCGTCTAGGTATTACTTAATAGGTACGTTTTCGTTATTGACAACTGTCTGCGACAGCATGTCTTCTTACGTTAATAATTGACGTTTTATTCAATCTGATTGGCAACTTGGTCTCTATATATTTGTTTCAGACATGATATTAGTACTTAGGTTTGTTTATTCTATAACTTTTGTTGTTACAAGGGTCTACCAGTAATTTAGTTCGCGTAAAGTGATTAGAACTTTCAGCTCCGTTTCCCGTCCGGTCCCCTTAGGGATTGCGTTTCAAAAATCCTTTCTTAAGTCGATCTTAATGGTATTTAAAGAATATGTGGTCATTTTTTTCAAGATTCTGCATGCAATCGCTTAATCTGTCAGTCTCTAGCATTTATCTGTGGCCTGGACAGTTTTATTGCTGCATGAATTTTGGGTCGTCATTCGTGACTCAGAAGTTCTGAGTCAGAACCACTCTTTCTGACTCTAGTTGGCGGCTCTGTGACGAGAGGTCTTTGTGACAGCAGCTGTCAAAATCTACGAATCGAACGAATTAAACATGATAAACGTGATAGATAGCCGTTTGCGCTCAAGATGGCCACGCCGTCTTTAGAATAGTTTTTAGTTCAGTGTGTAATATTGATAGCTTATTGTGCGGTGACCTAACGAACAAGTGTGCAGCTAATGAAAAATCAGTCTCAAACCACCCTTTAGTTGAACAATCGGTTATCCGGGGTCTCGGCCACCCACGTGTTTGTAAGGAGGCTATCACTTTACAATCAACAAGGCCTTAACTTAACCGAACAACGTTGCTTTTATTTTATTTTATAAAAATTTAATAAAATCATAAGTACACCTTGACATTGGCAGAATTCACCTAAGACCGGCGAGAAGTAAAAGCCATTAATAAAAAAAAACAAGATTGGTGGATAATCGTTGGAGCTCAAGATGACGACGACGTCTTGGGAATAGTTTTTGTTCATTTACGTAGTTCAGTCAACTGACTATTCAATATATGATCAATATTACACACTGAACTCAGTGTGTAATATTGATAGCGTATTTGTGCGGTGATCTAATAAACAAGTGCAGTTAATGAGAAATTAGTTTCAAAACGCGCGTAACCAACCTTTAGTAACCAACAAACGGTTATCCGTGGCTCGGCCACCACGTGTTTGTTTGTAGGGAGGCTATCACCTTACAATCAGCAAGGCCTATACTGAACAACGTTGCCTATATTATATATATTGGGAAAATTCCCATTTAATATTGAAAAAACACATGATTGGTGGATTATAAATAAATAAATAAATAAATAAAAATAAAAATCATTTATTTCAGACTTAAAAGTCCATACATGGTTGGTTAGTAAACATTAAAATCTTATTACTAGTGTTAGTACGACATGCTACTCTAAAATCCTAACTAAAACTAAAAACTAAACGGCGACTGCATGCAGTCTCTGCCAACGGTTGAGCGTGAGGCCATTTTCGCGCTCCATAAACACGCTCAGAATGCTGTTGGAGCTGCCGCGCAGGCGATGCATCAGTGAAGCGCACCTCTTGCGCATTATCGCTGCAAAGCTGTCAATTTGTGCCTCCGCAAACATACCAGAGGCACTACAAAATCGCGGCAGCCCCATCAACACCCGGAACGCGTTATATTGGACACGTAGGCCGTTGTATGCCCTCTGCATATAGTTGGTCCACAGGCTGCATGTGTAAAATGACTGACAGTACGCTTTGAAAAGTGTAGTCTTTACTTGTACAGTACATTTCGCGAACCTGCGGGCCAACATGTTACATCGGACAGCCAACGACCTACGCTCTCGCTCAATGTCCAAATCATCACTCGGGTCGTCTGTTACCCAGTGACCCAGGTATTTGAACTTCAGTGACAAAATTTAAGGGGACATCGTAGAGTGTCACTAGCGGTACAGTCGGATAACTTTTTCTACTAGCTATAAAAAGTTATAACAGCTAGACCTATGGCCATAGAGCTGCCACCTGGTGAAAAAATCGATTCCAGAAACCCTTATTGATTAAGGTGACCTAATTTTATGCAAATATGTATTTTTCTACTTATTATATAAGTATATACAAATAAGTATCGATATTGGTAATAAAAAAAATACCATTTTATCAGGTAATCCATCTTTAAATATTGTATACGACCCCGTAATCCATAGATTCCGGATCAAATATTCTCACTTGAGATAAACGGAATGAAGTAAGTACCTATATTATACTAGCAAATAATAAATTAACATGTTTATTATTTCAGAGTGTCCCCGTGTATGAATAATAAGTGTAAAATATAATAAGTAAAATCTAAAGTAGGCAAAATTTGCAAATCACTCAAGAATTGCCTAATCTGCATAAGGGCTCTTCCACAAATCATGTGATCATATTTTCATATTTTACCCATTTTTAACCCACTTGTGTGAATATTTCTGTCAGTCTACGGAAAAAAGGCCCACTTGGTCGATTTTGAGTTAATAACTGAAAATCTGATCAGATCCTGATCTGATGTCAATGGGACCAACAGTCAGCTGTCTTTCAAACAAAAAATAAATAAATCGGCCGAGCCGTCTTCGAAATATGGATGAACATATTCGTACATTAAAAAAAATGCAACAAAGATCCCGACGAATTGAGAACCTCCTGCTTTAAAATCTTGAAGTCAGTTGAAAATATGTACTGCCCCTTCAGTAACAGTAAAAATCACTAACAATGGTCAATGATAAAATAGAACAAAACTTTTTGGTATTTTTTTTTATTTGCAAAATTATTTACGCTTACTCACATTCTGAACGAACCCTAAATTGCTAATTGGAATATTTGAAATCTCATTTAGCAGATTACTTTCATTCTCGAACTTTTAAAGCAATGGTTGGATCTTACCTTTCAATGTTAAGGGACTACCCAAAAATTTCTATTTTTTTTCTTCTTTTAGTTAATGGCTTTTACTCCTCGCCTATTTTAGCGAGGTGAATTCTGCCAATGTCAAGGTTAACTTAGGATTTTATTCATTTTCGTAAAATAAAATAAAAGCAACGTTGTTCGGTTAAGGCCCTGTTGACTGTAAAGTGATAGCCTCCTTACAAACACGTGGGTGGCCGGGACCCCGGATAACCGTTTGTTCAACTAAAGGGTAGTTACTCGCGTTTTGGGACTAATTTTTCATTAGCTGCACACTTGTTCGTTAGGTCACCGCACAATAAGCTATCAATATTACACACTGAACTACGTAAATGAGCAAAAAACAAAAAACTATTCCAAAGACGATGCAGCCATCTTGAAGCGTAAACGATTATCCAATTTCTATTTTGACAGAGACTACCAACAGTAGATAAACACACTTCAAGTGCTTCCCCACCCCTGTATGGTCTACAAACCACCGGTTTAAAAATCCCTACCCCACGTGGGTCGCAGGTGATCCACAAATTTGCAAGGGCTGCAGGCAGCCACGAATATTATGTAACTTTTGTCAGCAGGCCACGTAGCCCGCGCTCCACAAACATTCATGTGCAGCAACAGCAAGCCAGTCAAGCCACTAATATTTTTTATTAATTTTGAATGACATTGCCAGCAGGCCATGTGGGCGGCCGGCGGGGCAAAGTGTAAACTTTACCGACAGAGTGTTTAGAATCACTGATTTACAAAGTATTGTTCTTCATAACATAAAAGGAGTATATAAATCGGTATCGGTTTGTGTCACCCCTGCCTAGTAAAAATTAATAGAGGAGTAGCCCCGTGAAATGCAGCACTATAACGGCTTTAGTTAGTTTGCTATACTATCCTCATTTTTATATCCGGGCATCTGCCAGCTGTTCATCGGTGGAAGTTCAAAAATGCAAACCACTTAAAGAGTAAACGAGTTTAGTAAACTAGAGTTCTGGGTTTGATGTAGTATTATGGGTACCTAATTATTGAATTAATATGGTCCGGTACCAGGCTTTTCTGTTTGCAGAAAGTAGTGCCAAGTGACGTATAATTAGGAAATGCAATCCAGTTATTTTTATTATGAAAATAACTTTTTTTGTTGTTTTGAAACCGGTTATTTTCATACCAAAAATAACCGGTTTGCATCCCCTTATTCATGTATAGTTATATTTTTGTATCCGCAACGCAATGTTTATTATTCCCATTTTAAAATATAGGGACTATGCTCTCTATAAATGAGACAACTTCGACAGTTTTTACGTAGTTTAGTTTTTTGAAGTGAAAACTTCTTTAGCGGCGCTGTGCACTTTTTGTGATGGGGAGAAAATTTTGAACTCGCGTCAGGTCACGTGACCGTCAGATTGAAAATTCGTAAGACGGACACGTGACCTGATCGAATAAATCTATATTAATAATTCCGTCGAGGGGTACGGTAAGACCCAAATGAAATTTTGCTTAAATGAAAAGCGTAAAAAAATAAAAGTTTTGAATCGAAGACATATATGGGCAAAATTCGGATTGTCGCGTATTTTGCATTTAAAAGTGTTAATTTAATGACAAATGGTCGGCCATATTACATATTTTAGTGGTTGACAACTTGACAGTGAGGGGTGCGGTCGGAAATTGTGAACTATGTTTACGTCCGGCATATTTGACAGGATAGTTGGTCAAAAGGAGGACGAAAGTACCTAAATCAATTAAGAAAACCCTGCCTTGCTGACTGACAAGGCAAAAAAGCATTTGACACACGACAAAATATATTCTTACAGAAATTATCAAAAATGCACAACGTTAATATTCAAGTTTTCACTTCTGCCGGCACTCACGGAGTGCAACCCGTTTTTTTTTTGGTATTCCTATTTAGATAACAGGAGTCTGTGAGTTCATATTCAAGGGTCAAGTAACCAAGCGCGGGTCAACGCACTTTTCACTTCAAACAACTTTAGGTTTCACCGTCAAAGACGGGGTCAGACGTCAGTTTATTTATATAAAGGACTACCCTTTATTTCGTGGCTCTTGTCTGGCTTTATTCTTTCAGAACCGTTCTTTAAAGTAAAGTTTGCTGCAAGTGGGCCAAAGCGGAATTGTGTCGATGCAAAAGCCCCGAAGAAAAAAGTATTATTGGTCGTCAATAACAATTCTAATTGCATCTTTATGATAATACTAGTGACTCGCCCCGGTTTTGTATGGGATTTTTTGTGGACCTTTTTAAGGTGTGCAATACTGTAGCAGGGGGGTTTCACTACGCAGTTTAGGTACATTTGGCCGGCGCGCCTCCCGGGCAGGCGTATGGCAGTGGGCTGCCGCTCGGCTCGCACGATACTCGTGTCACGTGGCGCTCGCGCAAAATTTAAGGCGCTAGGCGCTGATTGTGGCCGAAAACTTTTACTTTCTAATGGATATATCTCAATAACGGGTTATTCAAAAATTTTGAAAAAAATATATGTTACTTACCATTTCATGTACAATATTGTCAACGTTTGAATAACTCGTGTAACGTATAGTTTCTCCGTTATGTAAATGTAACGAAATGTCGTTTTACGGTTAATTTTGCTTATATCTACTGAACGGCTCATTCGATTTAAAATATTGTTGAACTAAAAAATGTGTACTACAAAACACTACAAACACAACGTAGTATATTTAAATTGATTAAATTTTATTAAACAACTTGATCATAATTCCACATTTCGTGCGTTGGTAGCTCGAAAACGGCGTTGCTGGCAGTCGTGAGCTAGCTTTGAGACGAGGAGGCTGTGTCGCCCGTCGCTCCGTGCTTCCCTTGTACTACATATACTTGTGCTTGGCCCGTGAGTAATAATATCGGAATTACTGTGCCTAAAGACCAAATAACTGCAGAGGGTTCATGCGGTGCGGACATAACGTGTCGTCCCGGAATCAATAATGTATAGACGTTTTATCTTTTAAGATAATGTACTCGTATGCATGTTCATGTAGGTTCGTATAAAAAGTGTATTTTATTTAGATTATAATACAAGTAAAAAACAAATGAAATAAAAATGGAGAAAAAACAAAAATCATGAATCTTTGCTCATCATCAATGCTCTGAAAACAAATTTGGTCATGTAAGTAAACTAGAATTATTATATTTTAGTAGACTAATGCATCACGCAAAATAGGCATTAGTCGTCGAGTTGCGGAAATCTGCTAGTACTGCAATACAACAGACTAATAATTAATTTAATAAAAACTCCAAAGGACCGAATTTATTTAAACATATTTATTTAAGAATACCGTGTTCTGCGTTTTATGTTAAGATTAAACACAATCTTTAATGTTATACTTTATACTAATTTATCAAATCTAGAAATTGCTAAGTAAACTACAAAGGATTGCATATAAACCGGCCAAGAGAATATCGGGCTATGTGTAGGGATCCGTAGTTGCCGGCCTGTTACAATACATCCATTCAAAAGGTAGTTTATAAAGAAATATTTTTGGCACTTACGTAATTTTACTATAGGCATAACTCAAAAACGGCTCAAACGATTTTATTCCATATAGTTTTTATTGAATATACGTGATAAGTATTTCAATGGCCTCACGCCCAGGAATTTTCCCAATTTTTTTGGACCCACGGTTCAAAAATCAAAGAGCATTTTAACTTTCGGAGCTATTATTTACGAAAGTATTCGTTTTATCCAAAAGTTGTTTAAGGCTTATTCTTCTTGAAAGACCAATGTGTTTCAGATACTTATTGTTTTACCACTTTGTAGGCGTAATTAAAACACATACTCATACCAAATTTCAGTGTACTAACTATCACTGAGCAAAGCCTGATTGAAATTCTAATAAAAAAATGCTGATATTTAAGAGTTCAGTTGGTAAGAATAAAGGAAAAAAGCTTTTTTTATACCACGATGCTGGCAAACAAGCATACGACCCGCCTGATGGAAAGTAGTTATAAAGCCTATGGACGCCTGCAACCCCAGAAGATTCACATGCGCGTTGACTACCCTAAAAAAAACTTTACTATGTCGGTGAAATGCAAATAAATACAAAGGCCATGGCAGGGTAAGGGAACATCTTGTGCCTTAATAGCTTTTCAGGCTGATTTTTTTAGTGATGATGGGCCCTGCTGTTAGTAACTCTTATACAAAATTACAGCATTCTCCTCTTCTTACTTTCTAAGAAAAAAAATAATTAAGAAAAATCATTTTTCGTGAATATTTCCGCTTCCGTAGATTGAATTAATTCGTCCTTTAAACATATAATACACATACCCGAGACGGACAATATGTCATAACCGCATAACATTCCATAGACAAAAAAATTTTTTCAAGGGTTAACATTTTTCATTATTTTTTTTTCATAAGTTCTGAGAGAGAGAGACACCTCAAATTTTTTAACACATAATAGCCTTTTTGATGGCCTATAACATAAATTAAATTCAAGCATATAGCATTGGTGCATAGTACACAAATTATTAAAATAAAACTTGGTAAGTCCCTGTGACGTAATAAAAAAGAAATAAATTCATCTTATATTAAACCTTTTTTTAAAGTTTATAAATGATTTATCACTGGCCTGATATTAAAGTACTGTTTCTGACATCATAATTTTGAGATATCGATAAAAAGAAAAACTATTGTAAATGGAATAATCGCAATACAACAATCCTGGAGTGCGATCATGCAAATGATGCAAAAATGAATAAGTGATATTAAAGAGTGTATTGACAATTATAAGGACAAGTGAAATGTGTAATAACTTTTTAAAAGTTTATTATTTTGCGTAAGTATGTTTTGGGCATTTGGTTGGAAGGCCTTTTTAAACGTTTTAGTGTTGACTAAGACACCTGTAACCTTTGCTTTCGGGCGACTTTTCGTCGTTTGCTTCGGACGTTTCTCATCAGATTCGGACAACGTTTACTGTGACCAGTTTCGACGCTTGAGCCAAGTTTTTTTTTTTTACGGAATCCGCTTCCGTGAAGCTTTGCCGAAGTTTTCTCTTCATGATTGCCCATCACGTCCTCGATGGGACGTACCTAAGGGTAATTTGGCGGATTCATATTCTTAGCAGCATGACGCACGTCGTGGGTTTACATCCACTCTCCGATGCAGGGGGCACAGTGGCAACTAGCCAAATCGGGCCAAAATAAAGTAGAGACCCTGTGGCGTCTAATCAGTGACAAAATTCATTTTGTCCACACTTCTTTATGTAAAGATTGGCAGTCATCGTGGAAGTAGTGACGAACGCCGTTGGTTTTATACTGCATTCGCATATTACCTACCACACATTGTCTTAGATCCAAATTTTTCGGAAAAAATTAACGTTTTGTTCTCATTCAGGTGTTCTCCTTTGCGAATAGTAGAGTACTACAGGCCCGGTAGAACAAAAAATCCAGTTTGAAGGGGTTTTCGTCGCTTAGAATTATGCACTGTTTATTTTTAAGTAAATCTGTGTCATATAAATTTCGAAGACGGTGTTTAACTTTTGCAGCCTATTTTGGAGTTGGTTTGGCTTCCGTTGCTTCCGACGGCTACCCAGTCGTTGCGATTCTTGGCCCTTTGAACCATTCCTACAGAAGTTCTCTACTTTTTTCCACATATCTTATTGAAGCACTGAGTGAGTTTTTGATTTTTCGATGTATCTTTGAGTCGATATTGCGATTATTCGAGCCAGTTTTTCGACGAGTTTTCGACTTGTCATTAAAAGAGAAGTCTTATCCAAACTTTCTAATGCAATTTAAATCGCAGAAACACACACCCTCACGATTTTAGCGATCTTTCTCATGGACATACCGTTTTCTCGTATGTATATTTGTCCAAGAGTATTTTTCGTTGCTCCTGTGTATGGCCTCTCAGTTTATGAAATCAAAAGTGATCCGAAAAAATAATTCTAGTAATTGATTGAACACCATATCATCTACAACATAATAAATAATTTATGTTTTTAAAGCAAATAAAACAAGAATGACGGCTTGTTGCAGTTGTCCTTATATTTGTCAATACAGTCTTTACATCTGTTCAATGTGTCAATAAATAATCTTTATCTTTATTGCATTTATCATTACATGTATAAGTGCTGGAATAATTGTTTATAATAAGATACTGGATTAAACTACTAGCCATAATGTCATTGAGTAATCAAAACACTACCAGAAATTGTGCTTGCTGTTTAAAACAAATCTCGAAAATACAGGGTAAAAAGAAAATTATTTTGACTGTACAAGAATCTGTTTTTTTCTCAGCCTCATTATCAAAAACTATAAATATCAACGATATTTAATGCCCTCAATGCCGAATTAAGGCATATCGAAAAAAGGAACAGCGAATGGACTCAAGTGGTACAGACACGGATGATGACAGCACGTATATATTGCCAAGTTCTGCCGCAAAAATAGAGACGACTGAGAAAGTACTACTCCCTATTCCAAGAACTGTGTCTACACACAGTTATTGCTGTGTTTGTAAAGCTAAAAGCAATTTACAACTTATTCCCGAAAAGGCTAGAATACAAGCCTATGTAAAAAGATGTATATACATACCAGAAGGAAATCGTTGTTGTCATTCTGATATTATAAAAGACCGCTTTTATGAAAGTGATTTAACGTACTTATCTATCCATTCAAGCACATCAGAAGTAAGTACAACAGAGATAACTAACATTTTCAAGGCTATGTCAACTAACATTGACTGTACTTTATTTAATAGAATAAAAGACCAATCAATTTCAGAGGAACAGATTCATGTTTTAACTGGCCTGAGTTGGGGAAGTATCAACGATTTAACAAAAGAGATTTCATCAATGCGTAATAACTCTAAACGCACCGTAATACAAGCGTTGGTATTATTTTTTACTAAATTACGAACTGGTGGATCGAATAGACTATTGTCGACAATATTTGAGCTAGAAGCACATCAACTAATATCTGAATATTGTCATAGTGTCATAGCGGCTTTTGAAAATGATATTCTATTGCACAAGTTTGGTATGCATTCTCAAACAAGACAATGGTTAATTGATATTCAAACTAGTAGTGTTGCAAAAAAACTACATAATACTTCAGATTGCCTGATCTTGATATGCGATGGAACATATTGTCGACATGAAAAGAGCACCAACAACGAATATCAAAGGAAATCATTTTCAGGACAAAAGAAAACACCGCTCTGCAAACCCTTCACCATTTGCACGACGACTGGCTATATTGTCGATATGTTAGGTCCATTTTTAGCTAACCTCAACGATGCAGCAATACTTCGACAAATCATGGACGATCCTAATGGACTTTGTACTCTAATGCAGCCAGGAGATATATTTGTACTAGATCGCGGTTTCCGAGACGTCGTTCCCTACTTAGAAGCTAAAGGATTCAAAGTTCTAATGCCAGCCCTCAAAGGTAATAGAAAACAACTCACGACCGTTGAAGCTAACGAATCTCGCTTTGTGACAAAAATACGTTGGGCCGTCGAAGCAGTCCATGGAATGCTAAAAGAAAAGAACCAGCTACTCAGCCACACTTTAGACAACAAAATGTTGCCAACGATTAAAAGTTATTATCGCATTGCATCATTATGTTTGAATCGTTATGGCCAAAAGAATACATTAGATGACTCTACGACGGAAATGATTTTACAAAGAATGAATGAAAAAAGACATGAAGAGAATGTTTTAGTTAAAGAAGTCGAAGAACATGGATGGTTCCGAAAAAAATTACCATTACAACAAATAAATAGTAAAGAAAACTTGGATTTTCCAGAGTTGACGGAACAACAGCTAATATTTTTTTTTAGTGGTACATATCAAATGAGTCAAGCTGTGTCTTATTTAGGAGAAATGATTTTGGAGGATGGTACTATCAACATGCCATTTGTCAAAGACCAATCGAACATCTTAAAAATACAGGTTCAGTCTAGACACATGTCCAGAAAACGCACAGTGTGAAATTTTACACCAAAATCGGACATGCCATTAACCGGAGGCAGTTTATGGCATTAATAGATAGCTTTAGAGGTGTTCGACGAAATGGCAAGGTCTGTCTATGCAAATTAATGATACTTTTTAAGATATTCATATTAATGTGCCGACTTAAATTTTGTTCTTAAAGTGAAATTCTTAATTTTCTCCAAATGCTTTAGTTGTTGTATTGAACTTTACTGCTTATCGTCAGTATATTGCTACACAGTATTTGAGTTTCAAATAGCAATGTTCCTAATCCTTAAATAACAAAGATATAGTACTTTGTATAAAAAAACTAAATATCTGTCTTATTACCTTTTGATACTGTAAGCGAAGATAGTTTCAAGAAAAAAATATTATTTTACTTACTTAAAAAATCATAACAAAAATTCATTAATTTTCGTCTCTGGATTTGGAAGTTATTAAAGTTCTATGTTTTTCTGATAATTCTGATCTTTAGGGTTGTCACACGACATTTAGTTTAATAAAACAGAAATCGAATAACAGTAATTACTGTAAAATTCCTAACTATGCTCCGGTCATCCAACTGGTTATTATTAGTAGGTTAGTAGGGAGTCTGTGATTGAACATCATACGTATAGATCGAGGACTTCACGGTGCTTCAATTTGACCCATTTTCTGCTGCCCAATTGAGCTGAAATATAGTGTAGCTACTTAACTCAGATGACATTACAATGTTTTGGTACCATGGAGCTGGTCTGATGATGGAGATCTGGAGGTAGCCATAAGGACTAGGTTATATAAAACAATGCATTCATTGTGCTTAGAGGTTTGTTAGAATCGTCTCGATGAGTAGTAGACGAGAGAAAAGTATAGTCGGCGATAAAAGCTTGTCTTAAAAAAAAAATTGTCACAAAACTTGTGACGCAAACGCTCTATGGAATGAAAAAAACAGTGTGCATAGGCAAGGTAAAACTCTATCCTACAAGCTAACGCGTGAAGAAACAAGTCAAAACTTTTACTAAAATATTTGCACATGTGTGAATAAAGCGACATTTTCCCATACTGTTTATAAAGGAAAAAAAGTGAGTGAGAAAGTGAGAATAAGATCTCTTCTGATACCTGAATGACCCTGATACCTGTATGAAAGTTTACTAGGATTTGAATTACTTCGTCCATCACGCCCATGTCACTTTTCTCTAATTTAAATTAAGTAGGTTTTGTAGGTAGGTACATAATTTCTCCATCTCTGAGTCCTCTGATTCCAATATACTCCAATACACAAATGATGGTGGTTAACGTCACGTTTTTTTAATTATGTACCCTTTTCGTAATAATAAAATGCTATGTGGTAACTTTGCTATGTTAGATGAATCAGGCGCTTTACCAAGTAGCAGCCCTAACACAAATATTTAAATTCTAAATCCTTTCATTAACGTTATTAAAATTAATAATGTCGACTAAATATGGTATAAAGAAGATCCCTAGTTAAGAATTATTTCCGCATACCTTTGAATTTTTATTTAAAAAAATTAAATACTTTTACTACTAAATTGCTAATTTCTCAGTACAGAATATTTTTTTAAGGATATTTTTGGTCTTAAAATTATCAATCGGAAGAGATATAACGTTTAATATTACACGAAAGTTTATAAAGGCACGTATTCATGAAATATTACCACTTCTATGTTTTTTTTGGAGTTTCTGAAAGCAATCTTAAAAATGTGATTTCTTGAAAACTATAAGGATTTAACTAGTGGGGATTACATATTTATATTTAGTATTAATTGAGCTTTATATTAGGCCATTATTTAACCCATGTCCGATTTTTATGTAAAATTCCACACTGTGAAACGGTATCGTTGTTTTGTGGAATATATACCAAATTGCAACGAAATTGACGGTATTAAAAACTTCTTCTGCGAGTGTGCATGCGGATTACGTACAATCAGCTGCTGCTCCCATATTGCAGCAATAGTTTATTATTTATCACATGGTAGATTTTTAACTAAAATACCTAGACCAGCCGAAAAACTGAGCAATCTGTTGAAAAAAGGCCTAAGTATTGTAATTAACGAAAATAGTGACGACGACGATTAAGTGAAGACTTTTTTTGTTATGGTGCACCAATGCTAGACGCTTGAATTTAATTTATGTTAGAGGCCGTCACAAAGGCTATTATGTGTTAAAAAATTGGAGGTCTCTCAGAACGTATGAAAAAAAAAATAATGAAAAATGTTAACCCTTGAAAAAATAATTATTTTACGTTTTTTTTTTTTTAGAGTGGGTATTCCACTCATACATTAGTATGTTACTCAATCAAATACAAACATTGAAAACATTGAAAAAATAATCAACCCAGTTGGACTTGAACCAACATCGATACGCCTTACCGGGGCTCGATATCGCTTTACCAATTAAGCTATGGGTTCAGTTACCGAGCTGACGAAATTCTCAATGCCTTCAATCATCTTTTTGCATTTATTTTTACATCGACTTTATAGCAGCCGTAAGCGACATCTAGGTGCCAACCACTACAGTTAGATACCACTCTAAAAAAAAAAACATGTAAAATAATTATGAGTTGATAGCAGGCGCCATCTGTTATTTCCGTTGTGACACTTGTAAAAGGGTCGGCGGGAAAGGTATCTAACTCTAGTGGTTGGCACCTAGATGTTGCTTACGGCTGCTATAAAGTCGATGTAAAAATAAATGCAAAAAGATGATTGAAGGCATTGAGAATTTCGTCAGCTCGGTAACTGAACCCATAGCTTAATTGGTAAAGCGATATCGAGCCCCGGTAAGGCGTATCGATGTTGGTTCAAGTCCAACTGGGTTGATTATTTTTTCAATGTTTTCAATGTTTGTATTTGATTGAATAACATACCTTGAAAATTTTTTTTTGTCTATGGAATGTTATGCGGTTTATAGTGACATATTGTCCGTCTCGGGTATGTGTATTATATGTTTAAAGCACGAATTAATTTAATCTACGGAAGCGGAAATATTCACGAAAAATGATTTTTCTTAATTATTTTTTTTCTTGGAAAGTAAGAAGAGAAGAATGCTGTAATTTTGTATAGGAGTTACTAACAGCAGGGCCCATCATCACAAAAAAAATCAGCCTGAAAAGCTATTAAGACACAAGATGTTCCCTTACCCTGCCATGGCCATATATTAATTATCAACACAAGTAAATAAATAAATTACTACTAAGGGTTAATACTACCTATCAAATATCTTTAAAAGACCGGCCAAATTTGTATCGGACATGCATAATGTAGAGTTCCGTAGAAAGTAGTTTCTTGGAGATAACTCAAAAACTGATGAACCGATAATATGTGAAATAATTTTCTTAGTAAATTAAGTACTAAGCCGTCTTGGTATTTTTTCATATTTTTTAAACTTACGGATTAAAAGTTAGATGGGAGGGGGGGCTATTATATTTAAACTTTCGAAGCAATTATTTCTGAAAATATTGACTTACTGAATAAAAAAGTTTAAAAAAAATCCTCTATATATATATAAGATATTTTTAAAGACGTATCATACAACATGTTCATATTTACAAAAAAATATTTTTGACATTTAGTTTGGCATATGTATGTATGGAGTACCTCCCCTAAAAGTTTTTTTATTAATTTAGCCAGAAAACTAAGTAGGCACAAACACACCTCCTGGATAAAATTTAAGTAATATATGGGTTATAATAAAAATGGCTGTGACATACGGACGGACAGACGGACATGTTTCAAAAAACTTTAAAGCTATTTTGGCTATGGAACCGTAAGAAGTGTTTGCGCTGTGTTATATTTTAAAGATCTAAATTGAATGGGCTTACAGCTCTCATGAAAATTGTATGACGATTTCGTGCATAAATGCCGCTCCTTACATGTGCATTTTTACTATTCGCAACTCGCAATAGGCTTAGTTTTGTTAATTTATCGTAATTAAGTGAATTTTTACGGTTAATATTTAAAATCGCAACAAAAAGATAACTATCTATTAAGCTCATTTGCACAGCAAAAAAAAATCCAAATTCACATGAAAACACCGCTGTGATGTGCATTCAGTATTTTTTTGCTGTACTAGTCAGTATTTTTTTATTTTTTCTGATAAGCGGAATATTTTTAACCATATTTCGTAAATTCATAAATATTTTACCGCTCACTGTACTTCATATTCAAAATCTAGGTTTTATTTAATAAAAATCTACTAATCGAGATCGTTATTACTTATCTTATTTAGTAGCATTCCTAAAAATGTCACCGTAGTACTTAATCACAGTATTCAAATCACAAAACATCCACAAAAGGATTAGGTATAATTATTGTAAATCTGCCCGCGCGCCTCTGAGTAAAGTCATATTCTTTGAACATTATTGCGGTGCATCGCGGCGGATTAACGCACGATCGCAATGAGAGGGGTACGCGGGTGGCGCTGGTAGAGAGCGCCCAAACGCTCAAGGACACTCCGGCGACAATCGTCTTAAAATACACAATGGCTTCGAAACCTAAATCTCGATCTAATCCGTATAAAAGATGTCTTTACGGATGTCTGAATAAACGGAAAAACAAGGAAGCAGAAATAATATTTTTAGATTAGGGACAATATTGAAAGGTCCCGAAGTCCTTACTTAGTAATAGTTAAAATAAACATCCTTCATTTATTTAATATTGGTTGCCCAGAAACAATATTAGGAACTGACCGACATATTTTCAAAGGAATACACCTGTGGCATACTACTTACTTCCGTAAGAATCAGACATAATCTCTATAAAAAATTCAATCTCCGGATAAAAAATTCATGTTTACAGAATTAATTCCTACATATTTATCTTAAAAATAATAAATCAGTAGGTATGGGTACAAAAACTTGTCAAGTAACAACCCCGTGCAGCTCGGTTATAAAACTGCGGCGCGCAAAGAAGATTCACGGTTCGTGCGCGGTTATAAGTTTAAATTTTGCGTGCAGGCAGCGAGTATAGGTATAATTTTATACCTAAATCTGACTTTTGTGAAGAAGTGAATTTTCTGTACGGTAGTACTATTAGTTATTCTGTGACTGTAGTACATTATTTTGATCTATCTCGTAGGGTTCCGCCAGCGTTTGCAATGTAAGCGCAAAAAAGGTGTTTATTTACGACATCACATTAGAAACCTCTAAAATTATCAGTGTTTTGTTTTTCTACTATACTTTGCATGCAATTGCATTATACATATAAACCTTCCTCTTGAATCACTCTATCTATTAAAAAGCGGCCAAGAGCGTGTCGGGCTACGCTCAGTGTAGGGTTCCGTAGTTTTCCGTCCGTCACAGTAAGTGTCCCCACTTAAGAGTTAAAATAACACCGCCCTGTAGGATATGATATGAGCGTTCCGCGTACAGCGACATCTATCGGCAAATTAAGTAACTATTGCGCGCGAGCTTAAAGTATGGAAGATGATTTTTATGGGATAATTCTTTATAGCGTGAACCGATTTTCACCGTTTTTACTTTATTTGAAAGCACGTCATTTCATTGTGATTTTGTAGATATTACAGGTACAATAAACACCTGCTTATACGGTTAAATTAGAAACTTAGTTCAGAAATTATTTTGTAATTTTTTTTCAAAAACTATTCAACCTATCAAGTTCAAAAGAATTTTCCTAGAAAGTTTTTATAAAGTTCTACTTTTGAGATTTTTTTTTAACTTCTGGAGCGATTATTTCCGAAAATATTTACATATCAAAAAATGATTTTACTAAACCCCTATTCATTTTTAAATACCTATCCAACAATATATCACACGTTAGGGTTGAAATTAAAAAAAAATCACTCCCCACTTTACGTATAGGGGAGGTACCCTAATAAAACATTTTTTTCCACTTTTTATTTTACCACTTTGTCGGCGTGATTGTTATACATATTAGTACCAAATTTCAGCTTTCTAGTGCTAACGGTCACTGAGATTATCCGCGGATGGACTAGTGATGTAACGGTTCGACTTCACAAACCGGTTCAAACCGATCTGTGCCTGAAGTCGACCAAACCGACGTGAGTGTACCGTAACTCGACTTTAAAGATCCTTCCGCTACCCTTAGAAACTTGCTATTTCGATTTGTTGCTGCGTCAGTTTCGTTTGACATATTGAGGAAAGAGATGTAATTAACGCAAATCGACTTCAAAACACGAAGGAAAATGTTGCTATGCATATTGCCGGCATTATTGAGTCGAGTCAAAGACAGTCAGTCGACTTGGTACCTAATGGTAAAGTAAAATGAAACTTATAACTTGAACTGTAGGGTTCAATTTCGCATGAGCTAGAAGAGATCGGTTCGGTTTGGTCACGGTTTAATGGTAAGCTTCGGTTTGGTTTGGCAGTTTCGCGTCGCGTCGGTTCGCGCGTGGCTTACGGAAATGCACGAATTCGGGCCGAGGATTGACGAGACCGCAAGCTCTTTCCTGCTTGCTCATATATACTGCTTCTCGTTTTAGCCTTTAACAATAAATGAAATAGTGATCTACCGCGCGAATTATTACTTACCTACTTACATTATAAAATTTTAAGTCAAAGTTTATGTTGTCTTGTGTTTTGTGTAGCTGATAAAGACTTTTTGCATATCAATAATTCTAGTCCTGATTCTACGTAGGAAAGACGTAACATTTCCAAATAAAAAAACGAAGATACGACTTTTTTAATAATAGCCCATACATTTAGTTAACTAGAATAGTCCAAACCACCATTTTAGGTCGAAGTCGAACAAACCGTAACATTGACAAATCGATTTACTCAACTCAAAACCGAGCGACTACTATGCGGTTTGAATTGTGGTTTGAGCCACTAATACTTAAAAACGATAGCAGGTAAATCGGTTTGGCCGAACCGGTTTGCAAACCGGTTTGGGTGTACAACGGAGTCGATTTACTCGGTTTGAAAATTTTACGGTTTGACCCATCACTAGGATGGACGGACGGACAGGCAGACATGGCGAAACTATAAGGGTTCCTAGTTGACTACGGAACCCTAAAAACCGCATCAAAATCTGTTGCGTAGTTTTAAAGATCTATGTGGTGATGATACTAGTTATGTAGTGATTATAACGGTAACTTGTACTTTTTCTTCCCGATGGGACTGAGATTGAATACGTTATAGAGAAGAAATATGATACTATATCAAGAGCAGCGAAACCCCTTAGACAGAGAGCTAGCCACGTCATATATGACACAATAATGAGACCAACGAAACCCCTATAGTCCGTTTATTCTTATTTCCAGATCTGGACATCTGGCAGCTGTGAAGTGGTGGAGGTCAAATAATGTAAACCACTTCAAGAAAACAAATCCTAGAGTTCTAGATTTCATGCAATATTATGAGGAATTATATCAATAATTAGATTATATCATTGCCAAAAGTTTCTGTCCTTAGTGCCTAACGACGTATAATGTAATTAATAGTTTGTCGCCTACTGTTTTTGTTTCCGTAATAATACAAAATGTTTTTTATTCTAATGTTAAAATATAGGCCCTGTCCTTTATAACTGAGACAACTTGCCCGAAGTTGCCCTTTACCTATCTTGGTATTCTTATTTTCCGATTCAAATAATTTGCTAGTCTGTCGCTTGACCTCCACCCATTGAAAGCTGCCAGATGCCCGGATCTAGCAATAAGGATAGTATAGCAATCTAACCAGACTGTTTTTTTTGCTCTAATTATTCTATCATATCAGACGTGGCCAGCTCTAAGTCCACCTCTAGTTAGTTTGCTATACGTGTAACTTTTTTGAAAAAGGCACCAGTTGGCGCAAGGCACTTACGTTGTCTGGTTCAAAAGTTAACTGTAGACCATTTAGGGTTAACTGTACATTGTACATTTAATTTCATAGAGTAAGTATTAAACAAAAGAAAATAAGCTTGCACCATAAATGGTTCAACAATTAAAGTCTGTGACTATACTATGACTTTTAGTTTAGACTACCACATACTATTTTTTTTTTGTTTGGGACACGTCGTCCCAGCCGGCCAGCCCAAAACCGATTAATTTTTTCGCGAAAAAAATTATTTTCTTACTTTTTCATACTTAGAATACGATACCAAGTATGCCTTTAAACGGATCACCAGCATTTTTGGTACATTCTGTATGTGTACTGCGTTTCGTCACAGAATAATCCATACTAATAATATAAATGGGAAAGTGTATGTGTGTGTTTGCTTGTTTGTTTGTCCGTCTTTCACGGCAAAACGGGGCGACGAATTGTCGTGATTTTTTAAGTGGAGATAGTTGAAGGGATGGAGAGTGACATAGGCTACTGTTTGTCTCTTTCTAACCCTCCAGTTACCTAAAATGCGGGGTGGAAGTTTGTATGGTTTGTTACCCCGAATTTAACGCGAGCGAAGCCGCGGGCAAAAGCTAGTATAATATACTTATTATTATTACATAATAGTATTTCATACAGAAGTTTATCTTCCCTACAAAATCAGTGTTTGACAGAAGTTTGACAGATGAACGGTGACACATGACGTCGGCACACAATTTTGCCTTTCGATTATCTAGACTTGAGAATGATTTAGATTGCTATTAGTTAGATTGCTGGATCTGCCCCAATCTGCCTCAATCTACCTAGTCTAACTAGAACTATATAAATGTCAGATTTATTATCTAATTTGCCCAATCTAACTGTTATCAACCGACTTCAAGATTTCGAAGGAAGCCACATAAGTACGTACCTAAATTAATAGTACAATGGTGTAGGGTAAAATAAGTTTTCTGCCAACAAACTGCTGTGCAGTTTCGCAGATAGGTGAAATTGATTAAATGTACTTATCTCTTTTTGTGAAAATAAAAAAATAAAAATTCGTCGGGATCTTTGTTTTTGCTATATATATATATATTTTTTTTTTATGTATGTTCACCGATTATTCGAAGACGGCTGGACCGATTTGGAAAATTCTTTTTTTGTTTGAAAGCGTATACTTCACAGTTGGTCCCATTGTAACCATGTCTGGATCTGATTATGGGATCCTGGAGAAATCGAGGGAACTCTTTAACTATTATAGGCACACCTATGGTGTTTTGAGTATTTTTTACAGCAGATCGAGCATTTGGTGTTGGAAAGGTGGATGGTTAGTGAAGTCGGTTCTTTTTTGTTTAAAATTATCTATTATTTTAGAACAAAACAACTACTATAAAATTACTTAAATATTTTATATCTTGTCTGTGGTCATGCCGCAAATAAACGAAGGGGATTTTGACAATCCCGAAAACGTATCCGATACGTTCCAAGCACTCCGTGGAGATGTACGCCCTTGACCTGATGTCAAGTGTATATACCTAAGCTAGCATCTTTACAGACCGTATTCAGCTTACTGTGGGACTAGGTCGATTTGTGTAGTGAGTTTGTCCCATAATATTAATTTATTTGTATACCTAGTCCAGTGGCGGCACGTCAAAAATATTAGTTGGGGCGCATAAGCAAATTATATTCCCGTTTTTTCATGAGGATTATGGAAAATGCTCAACTGTCTGAAAAGTAACTGGCAAGCCGCTGAGAATCGAGTTATATGCATATAGAGGTATCAGTCTTTGAATCGCCCGTTCGAATCACTCTAACAAGAAATGGCCTTTCGAACCGGACACCGATAGTTCCCAAACAATAACAGGCTTCGAATTAAATTATCTGTCAATGTCACAATTGTAACCAGATCGTATTCCTTTGGATTCTCGATGCCAGGGTCCAGTATATCGTGGCCTTGTGATCTTGAGAAACTGCATGTGATCATAGACACACTTACACCAGTTCTGAGTTTCAGGGTAATTGGAAAGATCTGAGACATTTGACGGAGGAGGGACATGACAGGCCAGGATAACGATCTCCGAACGTAATGTTACATGGATATTGGTTTCGGCAAGGGCAGATATTGTATGAATTAATGATGCGAATTTAGGCAAAAAAAAGGGAGCACGTAAGTATAACATTTTTTATTAATATAATTTAAGCTACCTGGTATTTTTAACGCCCGACTCAAAAAAAGAGGGGTGTTATATTTAATATTTATTGAAGTGGGATCACATAGTTTAAGGCTAACCATCGCCGTTAAAACCATTATTTTACGAATAGGCTTTATAATTTTATATTGTAACATAAGTGTTACTTAACCTAGGTTGATATTTAATAATCTAAATATATAAAAGAAGAAACTGACTGACTGACTGACATATCAACGCACAGCCCAAACCGCTGGTTCTAGAGGTTCTAAATTTGGCACGTAGGTTCCTTATAAGGTCTAGGGATGCACTAAGAAAGTATTTTTTTAAATTCACCCCCTAAGGGGGTAAAATGGGGGTCCAAAGTTTGTATGGCGAATCAAGATTTGTTAGACTATTTTATTCGAAACTTCACAGGAGCATTCCTAACGATAAATGCGTAAACACGGGTTTCAGGTTTTTTGAAAATTCAACCCGTAAAAGGGGAAAATGTGGTCACAAAGTCTGAAAATCAACATGGGTCCTTTAGAGTACTTATAGTACGCGGGCGAAGCCGCGGGAATTAATAAAGCCATACTTCGATACTTGTCAATATTTACGTTATCATACTACAGGGTGAATTTAATCATCAATTATATTGAGCGAGGCGATTAGGTTATACTGAACAACTTTTATTTTGGGACCAATCTCGAAATCCCAAAATTTTTTGCCAACCCCATAGAAAACAATGACATCTGGGGGGCGATTTTTGACAATCGAGCGCTCGAATTCAAAGAATTTAACCTCGAATATAATCGCACACAAAAGTTTTTCGCCATTATTTACGCCTGAAATCCATACTAATATTATAAATGGGAAAGTGTATGTGTGTGTTTGTTTGTTTGTCTCTCTTTCACGGCAAAACGGGGCGACGAATTGACGTGTTTTTTTTAAGTGGAGATAGTTGAAGGGATGGAGAGTGACATAGGTTTCTTTTTGTCTCTTTCCCTAAAATGGGGGGTGGAAGTTTGTATGGAGCATTCCTGGGGACAATCAGGAAAGGGGAACCGTGTTACCCCGAATTTAACGCGAGCGAAGCCGCGGGAAAAAGCTAGTTAATAATATAAATAATCATGATTTTAAATAACTATCGCTGTTGTTTTTAAAACATCATTTCTTAGTTGTATTCTGAGTTTTGTTATATTCGAGCGCTCGAATCTTAAAAATTGCCCCCCTGATACGCCTATATGTAACAAGTAGCCAAAAAAAACCAAGATGTAACAAAAATGCTAGTGATCCATTTAAGGACGTAATTAGTATCGTATTCTAATTATGAAAAACATTTTTAGTTACGCAAAAAAATGGTTTTGTATGGAGGGTTGACCGCTGAGACGACGTGCCCGTACAAAAAATTTTTTTTTCGCGTCCAATAAATGTTTCTCCTACTTCTTCTTACTCACAATACGATACCAATTATCACCATTATTTTGGTTACATCCTGTATTTGGGTTGTTCAGTATGACCTACCTAATCACCTTGCTCAAAATGACTAGTGATAAAAAAAAAACACCTTGTATACAATATATTAAGCTAGCAATAATATATGTAATATCTATATAAATCTTGGAATAAAAGTATTAACGTGTAAAATATTTGAATCTCAAGTTGCTACTTTTTCCGCGCGGTATTTAAGAATCCGGTAACGAATTGAACACGAAAATCGCTAATAATGAAAATGCACATGAATTGCATTTGTTAAGATAGTTTGAAGTCTTGTTATTGCAAAAAAATACTTTTGGTCCATATATATTATTATTTAATTAATACCCGAAAACTCAATTGTTGTTTCGTGCAAACTTGTAGCTTAATTTATTATTATTAATTTTTATTTCCTCCTATATGTTTTATTTTATCTGGTTTAAGCATAAAGTCAAGTTTATTACTACATTTTTATTCTTATGAAACATTGTAATACATTCCCAATAATACCACCTAAACTTAGGCAATTTTTCTTAGAATTGCTCTAGATAAACATACAATACTCTTGCTTAAAAATATGTATGTATTTTATTGAGTAAATAGATAGTTCAACATATTTTAAATAAGCAAAAATGGCGAAACAGCTGTAACTTTATACAATCATCGTGTGCGTCAAATCCTGTAGATCTGATTTTTTGCAGACTTGTTTGTAATGTTGGCCCAATAAATAATCCAAGTTTTTGACCTTGAGCGCCGTACGCATATTTGTCAAGAAACGAATAATCAGTTTTTTTTCAGATTTTGGCAATAATAACCCTTTATTTATTTAATCGTATGGCGTATTTTACATTGTAGGTATGTTTTTGTTAGTCTATACTATTATAAATGGACATACAGGTCGCAAAGCCAGTCGATCGCGTCTGATGTTAAGTTAGTATAGAGGTCCTTCGGGTCGCCTTGATAACGTCGCTTCGCAGCGCTCCATAATAACCCTTAAAGACTAGTTTTTACAGTACCTTTTCAAGACATTTTTAAAGTAGACTAAATTTGCTACAATATAAGACTAGAGTTGTCTTAGTAGACCAAAAAGTTTCCGAAATAAAACTTTTCAAAATAGAACCGTTTTTCCCAGAAGAGAAGAGGAAGGGTAAAGGGTAAATGGTTCCGGGAAAATGGATCCTGGATTATTAGATTATGGTAAATGATTTATAAATGAAACAGAAATCGAAAAAGTATTCCACTTATGCAGGTTAAAAAGGAACGATCTTTCAAAATATGTATACAAACTAATAGAAATTTTGTTAGTTACTGCAAAATAGTATCAGAAAGTTGAGCGAAATAGAAAAAAAAACTTTACCGGACACGTAACTCGTCGAGTTTTGTTTTGTCTGGGCCGGGCGACGGGTTCCCTTCGCCTAGACGAAACATGGCTCAACTCAAATTCGTTTTGAATATTCATTACATTTAGTTTTAACGACGTAGGCGGTTGAGGGAATGGTTTTGTGCCTATTTAGCAAGTTTACAATAATCGTATGTAAAATATTTTGGAAGCATGAATGTAGGCAATAGATTAGATCAATTTGTTTCTAATTAAAAATTACATGCTATTTACAGCGGCTTAAATAAAATATCACGAATTCACAAAAGATTCTGAAGTGTGTATAGGTGCGTTAGCATAACAATAAAATATTTCTTGAATTAATAATGTAACCAAAAACGTAAATATAAAGAACTGAAAAAAAAGGTAAAAAATATTCAAATAAATAATAACCATATTTAAGGAAATGTTAATAACAAGTATAACACAAATAATTAAGAAAATATGTATTTTCACACCACCTGCTCGACAATGCCAAATTATATATCATGCAAACCTCACCGAAAGCAAATCATTATAGCCCTTGGCTTTAGCCGGGTTATAATGTTGTACTAAATCCCATTATAACCCGCTGGTTAATAATGTGATTTCACTTCCCATAGTTCTTATTGTTATATACTTAAAGTCTAATTTGGTAAAGTCCGCACGGTGCACAGCCCCGCGACGACAGCCGGGGCCCGCGCCGCCGCGTCGAACTGATTTGAAAATCGAATTTATTCGGAAAATCGTGCTGGCCACCTCAATTTCAATACCCAAAACAAATGCCGCGAGTGTCATAAGACGCTGCAGTATACGGAGTAAAACTGCAGGTTCTATGAAAATTGAAGATAAATTTCGAATAAAATGAACTAATGTATCAAGAATCAATTTTTAGGGTTCCGTAGCCAAATTGCAAAAAAGGAACCCTTATGGATTCGTCATATCTATCTGTATGTCTGTCCATCCGTATGTCACAGCCATTTTACTCGGAAATTATACGACGTATCTGAATAAAATTTACACATAAGGTGTATTTTGTATGCCGTTACATAGTTATGTAGATTTGAAAAAAAAAAAACAAATTCTTAGGGGGGGAGCGCTCCATACATGTAACTATTTTTTTTTACTAAATATCAACATGTGACACATCAATGATAGGTCTTTAAAAATAACATTGAGGTTTCATTGACCATTTTATGATTAAGTGAATATTTTCTGAAATAATCGCTTCGAAAGTCAGAAAAATTGTGTTGTAACTTTTGAACCGTAAGTCAAAAAAATATGAAAAAAATTGAGGAGATGCGTCTTATCATATACTTTCTACGCAAATTGTTTTGAACATTATCGGTTTAGCCATTTTTGAGTTATCTCACAAAAAAACCATAGGCACCAGATACGGCCTTTTGTCTTTAGTTTGGTTCTTATTCCATTGAAGGTACGGAACCCTCCTATGTGTGGTCCGACACGCACTTGGCCGGTTTTGACTTTTGATTTACTTTAATAAAAATCCGTTTCTAGTAGCCTTAGCTATTTTATTGTCTCGCAAGAGGTGAGAAAAGTAAAGTATACTCCTCGGGGATAAAGCTGTTTTTGTCACGGGCGCGCTTGAACCCCTCACTGCACTCAGGACTCAGTCTTAATTCCCTCGCTTCGCTCGGGAATTAACTCATAACCCCCTCGCTGCGCTCGGGAGTAAAATTTGGAGTCCTTCGTTACGTTCAGGATTCAATATTGCGCCCGTGACATAAAACAGTGCTTTATCCCCTTGGTGTACAATCTACTATTAATATCTAGGGCATAGGTACATAAAATTAGTTTTTTTAAATACCACGACGGTGGCCAGCAAGCATACGTCCCGCCTGATGGTAAACAGCTACCGTAGCCTATGGACGCCTGGTACTCCAGAGGTGTCACATGCGCGTTGCCGTCCCTTTACATAAAAGAGGATTCACTGTGTTAACGGCTAAAGGAACAAGATGGTACCTCATCGTCAACACACTGGGTCCTCTTTGAGCTCTTTGGCAACCTAACTCACCAGCAGGAACACAACCCTATGAGTAGTGTCTAGTGCTATTTAATTGGGTGTGGTTTTCTGTAAGGTGGAGATACTTCCCCAATCGGGCTCTGGTCCAGATTTGAGCGAGATGACATTCGCAGTACCTCTCTTTTGGACGTAGTTTAAGGACATTCCCGTTTAATGTCACTGGGTTTAAATATGAAATTTAAAGGAAAATAAAAGTGCAATGACCCTAACATATACCTTTTTCTATGTTTTACCTTCGATGCCATATTGTTGTGTATTTCACATTATACAGAGCTAATAAGACTTCTATAGTTAGTTTTATCCTTTCGCTGATCGGTCTTATTTGCGGTGCTAAAGAATATTACATTTCATATTTCAATAAAGTTTGCACAAAATAGCGTGGCGATTTTGCAATGCATTTAAATCCATTCGAGAGTGCAAGCGGAAGGAGAATACCAGCGTATGTCATATTATATTAATGTTATTAGATTTCAGGGGCAGGTCATGTCACCCGGACTCGGCCATGATATGAATCATAAGAAGTATTATTAATAATAGAGTATATATACGTACCAGGGATGTAACAGATATGGTTTTATCGGAACCTAAAGCAGAAACAAATGTTTCAAAATTAGTTTATCGGAACCAGAAACGGAATCGAAACCGAAAACGGAAGCGGAACCAGAATCGAAGCCCGAGTGATAGCAGCACGTGGCAAGCGGGTACATGAGCAAATGACCGAAGGGGATGTTTAAAACCAATCGGAAGTTCCGACTTAACGGAACCGGAACCGGAGCTCTGTAACACCCCTTATACGGAAGTACCAAAAAAGTTTTGGTAGCCGGGTGGTAAACGCCAGACTTAGAAACCTGAGGTCTCGAGTTCAATTCAAACCCTGCTAATCACCGAGTTTCTCGAAATTTATATACGAAATCTTCATTTGATATTTGCCAGTCGCTTTTCGATGAAGGAAAACATTATGAGTAGGACAGATTCAGTTCTTATAAGGTCTAGTTTTCCCTCAGGGTTAGATTGCAGTCGCTTTCGTCAAAACTAATGCCTACTTCAATTGATAGGATTAGAGCCAATAGGGTTGGGTAGTCGACCTCATGCTTTATGAAACACCCGCGTTAATAAGCCGGAATAAACGCTAGGAGGATGATGAGAGTGTATCTGAAAATTGTATTCTCCATTTTGCGTAGCTCATCCGGTTTTTTCTCTGAGCTGTCAAACCGCAAAAAAATCAAATATGTTCATGACATTTACACATCAAGTCCGACATAAAAATATTAAGAGGATATGAAATGTTCAAAGAAAAAAATAATTCTAAAAATTATGTAACAATGTTTTAGGTCCTACGAATAATAATCATATTACTATTATTTTATATGGGTGTTTAAGCGATCACCAAATCAATATGAAAACGATGACCAAGATTGGCCACTAGAACATTAGATCTGTACCACCAAATAACATCAAAACGATCACCAAAAAAATCACTTAAAATTTCCGGCAAATTATATGAATTGAATTTCCAAACAATATGAAAACGATTTCCTTAAAACATATTGGGCATTTAAAAAAAAAGCTTTATCTTTAGAAGACGGTACTGGCGCGGACTTCGCGCACTGTTCGAAGTTAACCTAACACACTCCTCTTCGCTTCGCTCGTCGCGCCTATCTTGACTACGTCAAATTTTTTTTACATATAATTTGGTGGGAGATCTACTATTTTGGCAGTACAAATCTGGCCATCAAAGTTCTATATTGGAATAAATATCCATTAATTTGGTGTTTCAAAGTTGGAGACCGTTTCGATTAAAATGGTCACAGATATATTTGGAGATAGACCCTAATGGAAGAACCTTAACATTAAAATTAGGTATCTATATATTACTGCCAAAGAAGTGACCAGTATAATTAGACACATGGCTAAGGGCAAGTCACCGGGGCACGATAGCCTTAGTATCGAGCACCTTAAGTACGCGGGTGTACATCTACCGCGGGTACTGGCCATGTTATTCACCTTATGTATCGGACATTCCTACCTACCACAAGACCTGATGAAAACTGTAGTCGTGCCAATAGTAAAGAATGGACAGGGAACACAGGGCACAGGGGAGGACAGGGAATGTCTCCGACAGAGGTAACTACAGGCCAATTTCATTGGCCACGATAATAGCTAAGGTTCTGGATGCTTTGCTCAATAAACATATGGAGCAGCACACTGAAGTACACGACGCCCAATTCGGTTTCAGGTCGGGGTTGTCTACGGAGTCAGCCGTGTTGTGCCTGAAATATACCGTCCAGTACTATGCTAAAGCGGATGCACCCGTGTACGCTTGCTTTTTGGATTTATCGAAAGCGTTTGATCTGGTGTCGTACGACGTACTTTGGCATAAGATTAGGCATGAGATTAAGCTCCCCTCAGACCTCCTGTCTATTTTTAAGTACTGGTACGGCAACCAGGCAAACGTTGTGAGATGGTCAGGTCAACTTTCAGACACATACAGGTTGGAGTGCGGGGTGAGGCAGGGGGGGTTGTCTTCGCCGTTGCTCTTCAACCTGTACGTGAACGGGCTGATAGGTGAGCTCAGCAGCGCCGGAGTCGGATGTTCAATCGGTGGTAAGTTCGTTAACAACATAAGTTACGCCGACGATATGGTGCTGCTGTGCCCATCAGTCAATGCTCTGCAAAAGTTGATTAACATCTGTGAGAAATATGCCGTGACACATGGACTCAAGTACAAAGAAACGAAAAGCAAACTTCTTGTTTTTAAGGCAGGGAATAAAATATATTCGAAAGTCCCACCAGTAACACTCAACGGCAACCCGCTTGTTAGAGTCAGAAAATTCAAATACTTGGGTCACTGGGTCACGGATGATCTCACAAATGATCTGGATATGGAGAGAGAGCGGAGAGCGCTGGCAGTACGCTGCAATATGCTGGCACGCAGCTCGCAGGTTCGCAAGGTGTACCAAAGAGGTAAAAGTTTTATTGTTCAAGGCTTACTGCCAGTCCATGTACACTTGCGCCCTGTGGACCAGATATACGCAGAAATCTTACAGCGCTCTCCGCATCCAATACAACAATGCTTTCAGGCTGCTGATGGGGTTGAGGAGACATTGCAGTGCATCAGGGATGTTTGCGGAGGCTCGAGCGGATTGTTTTTACACAATAATTCGTAAACGAGTCGCATCTCTGATGCACAGGGTGTGGGACAGCCCCAACAGCTTCCTGAAAGATGGGACAACCCTATATTATCTTTCTGGGTGTAAATGCACTCGATATCCAAGTGCATCCCCCCAAAATTTTTATTTATGTAGATAGTGTTTAGGATAGTTTTACTAACCAATAGGAAATAATGATGTATGTAATTACTAACAAAAATATGGATCTTTTATAATCCAAAATAAATATTATTCATACGTTCATTACGGAAGTCAACTGAAAAAGCAGTTGAAAATTTTTGGCTGCATTTCCACAAGATTTGCGAGGAATATGTTTATTAAGAACGAATAGAATCACTTTATTGCCCTATCCTCGCACAGCGCACCTCCAGGATTGGTACTTATTAAACATATTCCTTCCTTTCAACGCATCATCGCTCATCTGTGGTGAAAATGCAGCCTTAACGCCTTCCATTCGTACAGAGTAGCTTATTTATTTAAAAGGCAACTATATTTTCTGCCACCAAAATGTAGATTTATCACCTAATTTGCATCCCCTAATTATAATTATTGATTAATTACATAACTTTACTACTATTAATTACTGTACAGTTTTCGAAAAAAATAACAATGGCAATAATAATAAAAAAAACTTTGGAAAGGTCTTCTAACACCATTTTAGCGTAGCGGCACGGGATCTAGTAGCGCTCTACAAACTGGTTAAAAATATCCCCTCACTTTATACCCCTGTACATACCTAATTATAATATACAGGAGAAAACCATTAAACCAACATGAAACCTTGCTGTATATCCCTTCAGATCATGCCACATCCACGCTCCCAAGTGCTTTGATTTCACAAAACTTGCACAAAAACACCTTTTACGTTTTTGCGTATCCTGTCACCTTAAGTTACACTTAAACAAACATAAACCAACCATAATAGACCCATAAACTATTACATTTGATTATAGTTTTAATAAATCCTAGGTAACAGACGAAAAGTATTTTTTTTAAGCTAATAATTATAATTATAAGCATAGGCGGTACGTAACCGTATACTAAATATTTATAGTGACGATTTCCTCAATTAGACGTCATCAATCATAATCGCTTTTTCTGAACATCGATTTAATTTAGCCACATCTCTAAACCCGTCATTGTAGATGTGTCAAATATTAACTGTTAGAATAATATAATAATATGCTGTGCGTTGTCTGTCATTGTAAAAGTCCATTTAACATTTATTACTTTTACTACGAGTTCATACATTCTCGTTCTAAACTCTAATCAATGAAACAGGCCTTTAGACACGCAACTGTTCTATACATTTGGATAAATATACCACAGCATCCATAATGCGCTTGGTCTCATCATCTTATTATCTTTTACGTCGGACCAGACAAGAGCATCGCAACAGGTCGCTTTGTAAGAAAGGTCGCCTACTGGCCCTAGTAAGTACATATTAATTGCTCACGGATAAATAGAAATAGCCTAAACAGCCTTTTAACTTTAATGCTATGGCTTTTCATTCATATGATTCCCAATTCATATTAAAAAGATCAATTTTCATACTAGAACATTTGAATAGGTCAAATAATTGAATAGGTCACCGTCACTTAATGAATTCTAATAAAATGGGGCATTACTTACAAATATTGACTTTACAGAAATACCAAATTATGTGTAATAACAAAATGATAAATAATTTCAATAAGAAAGGGCTTTTCCTTGATTTCATTTCCTTTTTCCTTATAATATAAATCATTCAAGGAAATGAAAAAGTTAATATATACTCGTACATATGTAACTACCTTGGAAGAATAATAAGTAAGGAAGCGTAATCAACGCTCAAAATCTGCTCCACTTTCCTGGTGCCAAAGTGGGCGGAGCTTGTGACAGCGGTGCCCTAATGTCATGTCAAACATTTTGAAATTGTTATGTCGTAAAAATATTAGTTTTTTCGGTCCATGAAATTTCGGTAATATATCGGTATTAAAATGCCGGCTTGTGCCGTGCATTGGTGCAGGAGCCACACAGGCGCCAAATATAGTGATATTTATTTTCATGGGTAAATAAATCACGCATAGATATTCTCATACATTACGGACTTGGTCGATGTTATGCAATATAAGTTTCGGAAAAGTAAACATAACTCATTTGAGGACAAGTATAATGAATGTTCATTTATAAGTATTACCTAGTAGTAATAAGTCGACAAAACAAAACCCTTCGAATTAGTACCTACTATACTTACTCTGGTAGAATCATACCATTCTGGCCGTGCCATTTCTAGTACAGTCAGCATCAAATAGATAGTGACAGGGAATACTTCTAAATTTACCGCAACATCTACAATAACCATTAATACCGGTTCGTCCAGAGTGATCAAATTCTTCGGGCCATCCGACGAGTACAAATATACCGGAGCACGCACAACGCCTAATACTTGGTTACTTCCAATCCGCTGTTAGCACTAGAAAACCCACAACACCATCGGTATCGTAGCATTCAAAGTATCCAAAATTACGGGACACGCTAGAAAAATTAACTTTATTTTTAATGACATAGAGCTCAAAAACATATTGATGTCACTACAACGTATCAAATCGATATGCATGTAAGTGACAAAATGAACGATCAAAATTTAAAGTTCTAAGAAGTTTAAGCTACGTAACCGTTATAAACCTTATTGCATCCGGAATAAAGTTTGATTTCTTGTTGTATACATATTTATGAATACTTTGGCTGCTACGCAACCAGTGGCGGTGTGGTTGTACCGGTATTATTGCCGGCTTGACTGTTGTCAAGTATTAGGATTTGTGAGTGCTCCTGTATATTTGTAAACGGTTAATGGTCTGAAGAATTAGATTACTTTGTTTGAGTTATTATTAATTACTACTCTGGATGTGACAATATATTTGGGTATCTTAACAGCCACGGTATATATGATGCTGACTGTACAACTGGCTAATAGGTATGACTCTAATTTTTTATGAATAATGAATGCTATAACTTCATAGCATAGTATTTAATTATCAAATCTAGAACAGAGCCTGACTGGGGAACTACATCTACCTTACAGAAAACCACAGCCAATTAGCACTAGACCCTACTCATAGTGTTGTGTTCCTGCCGGTGAGTAAGGTTGCCAGAGAGCTCAGAGGATGCAGTGTGTTGACAACGGGGGATCCTCTTGTCCCTTTAGCTGTCAACACAGTGAATCGGCAACGCACATGAGACACCTCTGGAGTTACAGGCGTCCATAGGCTACGGTAGCTGCTTACCATCAGATGAGCCGTATGCCTATTTGCTACCGTTGTAGTATAAAAAAATGGATACAAAATGTAAATTTATCTTTGTATTTCCCTAAGCCTGCTAAAATAAATAGTACACATAAACGAACTCATCCGTTATTTATTTAGTTCTAAAACACGAGGAAGCAAAGAGAATTTTAACTATTTATATTGAAGGTATGCTATTATTTATGTTGCTTGAGACCAAGAGGGTCTCCCTAATGTAACGGATTTATAAAATTGTAAAAAAGTTCAAAATCTTTACCATTTTATGTTAATTTATGCTTATTTTGTAGTATGTAAGTCCCTATATTGTTATTAAGCACTATTATTAAATAAATGAAAGATGAATTTTATAAAATGTCTTATACTGTATATATTTATATATTTCATATTATTCCTTATTCCAAGAACGACTAAATTTACGTATATTACATAAGTAATGAAAATGGCACTAAAAATAAATTGTTAATTGATTGCATTATTATTTATTACGTGAATCCATCCACGTCAAACTTAGGCGTATTTATTATATGTTAACTTGACATTTCAGTTATTTCATTTGAGTATCTCCTGTCCAATTAAACTTCATTGTCAAATTGATTTTGACCACTCACAACACGGCAACTTTTCTTATTGGTGAAATGGCATGAAACCTTTGCGGAATTAAGGTTAACACAAAAAAATATGCTCAAAGAATGAGTACTTGATTGGTTAATAAGACATAAGACATTTTAGTTTTGTAAACGTGAAAATGGGTCGTGTTTTCACATGAACTTTGCTTGCCTTTACTCGTCTTGATATTATATGTCTATGGTAACTACACATAATTAGGAAAATGAATTTGTTTAACTGAAATATCATAAAATTGCACAATAATACGAGTAATGTAGCATTACGAGTATAATGGTTGTAAGTATTGTTAAGTTTATAAATATTCGTCAATCTCTTTGAGTACTATTGAGAACAATTACTGTTAGTTCGTTAGTTTTCATGTTACCTCTTAAATTTTTTGTAGGTTATACTCGTATACCCAGGGCTTGATTCGACATGCCAAACTGTGAAACGTGGATGTCACACTTGTATCGCTATATAGTGGATAGAGTGATATCTATCCTGTCCACACGTGTCCACACCTAACTGTCAAGCTGTCAGTAGGTCTCGCTAGAGTGTTTTGTCTATGGCTATGGCCACCATTTTAGATGTCACTCTTGAGTGATTCCACCCCGATTTCAACTGTCATAAAAGTGCGATATCATAGTTGTCTGGCAAGCGACTGTCAGTTATGCCATGTCGAAACGGGGCCCGGTTTTGCTTTAATTTTAAGCTTTTTAAATTAAGTTAATTGCTCAAAGACACTATGGACCGTAAGCCAGGAAAAATTTCATGACCAATCGCGTCTCAGGCGATAACTTGTGAAGTGGTTAGGGGCGATGTATAATGAAGCCTCGTGAAAGTCAGCTGCCACTCCGTTGGTGGGTTGAGGAACGGCAGCCATTTAAACACTTAAAAAAACGGTCATCGCGTCCCGATTGAAAATTTGTCAGATGATAGTTCCCCGTCTCTTAATATTTATCTGGTAAGACCTTTGTAGTCTGAGGCACCATTACGAAATGACGTACCTATCTGTTGAGTTAATAAAATATGCTTGTAATGAAATTTATAATTTGTTGTTTTACTAGGCAAAATCTGAGCGCCGCTCGCCTGGTAAAACATCCGGCTCATTCCATAGATCTCTGGTTTAAACTCCCGCTTGTACCAATGAGTTTTTCGAAACTTATTTCCTTATGTACGAAATATTATATTTAAAAGTTGGTTTGTGGTAAAGGAAAATATCGTGGAGTAACCGGACGGGGCAGATAGCGATATCTTTCGAAAATAACTAGTGTGTACGCCAAATCTTGGTATTAGGTTGCCAAGCGTACTTCCTGGTGCATTGAGCCTTGGTAAAAGCTAGGAAAATGACGGCCTCGGAGCCTATTTTATTTACAGTGTTGGTTTTAAAGGGTAGACAGGGAAGTTCTTAAGAAAGAAGATATCTTAGTAATTTTCGTGATTATTTTAATAGAAAAAAATATTCTTGATCAATATCGAGGTGACCTAAGGTTGTAAATAAATAAATAAGTTTCTTGTTTTCTTAGATTTGTCATCGGCCTCATGATCGTGAAATAACAAAAACAAAAGCCTTTTTATCTCGGCGTAAAGCCATACCTAGATCATTTCTGAACACAGTGCTCGTTTACTATCGTCGTTCCGCTGACTGTAACGTTAATATATTCTGCTTGGTAATAACTCGATACCGTAATATTACCGATATTCCAATTAAAACGGTACCGTGACGAATGAGGTATTTTATTTTGCTCTTTAGATATTTTCACTGAAAGCAATACGGCAGCGTTATTGGATGTGCCTATAAATCTTTTCAACGGTGTCAATATCACAAATATGCATTTATACCAAGAACTGTAATTAGATTACATTGTGTAAATCATTGAAAAAAATCTGATTGGTCTGGATACTCTGGATTTCTTCGCTACTCATAAAATATATCACCCTGATACCTAGTTCAAATATCAAATAAAATATTCCATATTCTTACTATATACGAGTAATACCATATTTTAGAGTAAGTACTTGCTCAACATGATGGTTGCTGCCGCAAACCTCTTAGAAATATTGTCTTTTTCTATTTAAAATAATGGAGGGGTCAAATGATTAATCCTACTAACAGCTTTTTAGATTTGTCACACGATAATGAATAGTTATCGCAAGCTTATAAAGTAGCATTTTCAATCGAGTTAAGTAATTTGACAGTACTTTATACGACTTTACATACCACTAAGTAGGTCAGGATCCGCCTGATTACTTCAAAAATACTACTCTAGGCAACACACATTTCGGACTATAATTTTTCTAAGTTTGAACTTTAGACTTTGATGACGATATCGTCTACCTCTCTTTTAATTTTCCGAAACAATTTACCGGTTTTTTATTTATTTACAGCAGCACAGAATTGCGCTGCATCTGTTTAAATTATTCATAATCAAGGCAATTGTTTTGGCACGATTAATAAATTATTTACCCAATTGCACCGCTCAATTCAAAAATTGCCTCTGAGTCTTGCTGAAATAATTAAAATAAATAATAAAACGATTTTTTTGCTTGCATTTAATTATCTAAACATAATTAAAAAAATTGATTTATCGGCAATCTTAGAGTTATCGACGACTTTTGAAATTTAAATAACGTTTGCAGACGTTTTTACTTAGTACAAATTCAACAATATCAGTCTATAGCTAAGGATAGACAGTAAGGAACCATGGTATGCATACCTATATATCTGCATTAAAATCGGTCCTTTCTGTTTGTAACTTTCATTGCCACGGTATGTTTATAATTTCTCACTTTTAGCTCAAGGAATCAATCCAAGGTACCCATTTCTGACTAGTTTGTTGCTCGAGTGCCATATTTAATCTTTCATTGAAGTAAAACCCGTAGGTATTTTTCGTTTCTAATACGAGAAAACTAAAATACACCTGTTAAAAAGCTTAACTTAGCATAAATTTGTAGTATTATCAAATTATCATAATATGTAGTACAATCGTCATTTCCGGAATGTGGAATTTAATATAGTAATTCATGAGTCTTAAGTTAAGTAAATCCATGATAAAAACCAGACTATAGGAATGTCTTCTCAACTTATCTTGATGTATGAGCATTGAGCATGTTTAATAGGTTAAATTGTTAAAGTGTATAAAAACTGAGCGCCTCTCGCCATCAAACGTTTGGCCAGAAAATAAATGAATAATATCTAAGTTGTTAGTTGAATATATATAAAAATAAATAAAAGGGAAATTTTATTTTAAACTTTTACGACTTTTTATCGGTAATCGTCAAAAGTAAGTCCATTATATATTTTTTTATAGTGGAACCCGCTACGAGGAAAATGACCGAGGAAATACGCTCGGCGTTTTCGTTTCGTTTCATTGAAATATATAAACAACTACTTACTCTTTTAGAGACGTGGTATGAGAGATGCAATGTTCATTTGTAACTCACTACAAATCTTTCTGTAAACCTCGAATTCCATTCCATAAGTACACAAAGTCCGAAACTCGTTGATTATTTATTTCTTATTAGATTGAACTTACCTTATTACGTATTGTCTTATCTTATTATGTATTTATGATTCCAAAATCAAAATAGTCAAATATACAACAGAGCTAGACTTATGTAAGGTCCTTGAGTGTACTGGTAAGTCGATTCTTTTAAATAATTTAATAATAAAACTAGGGCAATCGTGGAGCAGAAATTTCTCAGAAATATCCGTGTTCTAAACATAGAATCTAGTTTATCCGTAGGCTCAGATGACATCTTGAGCCTTGATATCTCCTGCATAGCATTAATTGGGGATTCAGAATGACAATTCAATTGTAATCAGGGGATTGTTGGGAATTACGATGTAATCTAACTACGTCATCTTTGAATTATTTTGTCAGTGATAAATTGTTGTTTTACTTAGATATATCTAAACCCTACCGTACCTGTTTGGAGTGTTGGGTACCTGGAGTAAATTTAGGTAGGTAATATTAAAGAAAAGATACTAATCACGTGGGTTGCCTTGCTAAATGTGGGTCTCAGTGGAGAAAGAAGAGATGATCAATGTAACTTCTAATAGTATTGTAATGATATAATTTTCATGATTGTTTTTAACACATTTTACTAAGTATTTAAAGGAGTTAAAAAAGTTGTTTTCTTTCCAAATGAAAAACTAAAGTAAGAAAGAAAATTGAAAAGTAACACAGCGAATTATTTAGGTCATAAGAATTCAGTAGATACAAGGGGCAATCTTTTAGTTTAGAAGGCTCAAGGCCGACATTTTAGACTTTGTCAGAAAGGATGAAATGATATTTTAAAAATATAAACGATAGTTATTTAAATTCCTACTATTAACTTCGCGCCAAAAGTAAAGGAACAAACTTTTTTGAATACGTTTTTTAAACGCTCTAAAGTCTAAAACCGCCCTTAGGTACTGTATTTGGTCGCTGTAATGAGAAATAATGCGATTAATGTAATTAACTTTTTATCGGCCTATTTTGGCAGAGCGTCACGTCAATGCTTGACCCATAAAAATAACTTAATTAATAAACGTTCGGTGTTTATGCCCGTTGATTAAAGTTCAATGAGATTGCCCTCGTTTACGCTCTTTGTTTCATTCTGTATAATTATAAAACAACAAAGAAGGCAAGGTGAAATACAATGTTAAAAATATTGCGTATCCCTTGACTTTTAAAAACTATGTATTCCCGGAAATCAGTAGATTGAACCTTACTGTTAGATGTTTTAAATATGCCAACATTATTGAGGTATTTTCTCAAACGCGCTCGAAAATATTTGTATTTTCTTTGACATTTTAACTCGTTTCTCATAAAAAATATATTTTTTTCAGATATCTAACCCGCTGTGAAATTTTACGTTACATTGTTACGATTGGTTACATAATGTAAAAGGATAAGGAAAAAATATATTAAAGGATGCGAGATACTTTTTTTTACGAAAATGTCTTGATCTGTGAGTTGAAATACGCTTTTTAAGTTGTCACTTTTTTTCACTTCATAGCTCGTTGTTCCGGAATTAAAATGCAAAAAAATATTTCACGCTGTTGTTTATATACGAACAAGCCAATTTTAGGCGTGAAAATGTAGTAACCTTTTCATCTACACTCAAGGGCAATGATAACGGGTCACCTTGTACGGATGTTTTATACAAAATGGACCATTTCCATTGTTGTTCACGTTAGAAGCGCAATTGCTTTGTGTATGAACATGCAATATTCAGTTTATGTTCAAACATTGGACACAATGAATTCTATTCTTGGGTTCTCTCGTCGTGTCGTTTTTTATTAAAAACTGAAAAAATGATGGTTTGATTGGATTTAAAAACCTAAACTTGTCTTTTAAGCTGTAGTTTCTTAATTACAACATGATACATATTTGTGATGAGATATATGAGGGAAACACTCTTCATTTCTATTTTTTTCTATACTACGATGGTGGCAAACGAATATACGGCTGGCTGATAGTAAGCACCTACGTAGCCTCGGGAAAACCTCGGCACGGACTTCATTACATTTCTAATACAAAGTAAATGTGTATTTTATCGAATAAAATAATAAACCTACAACTATACATAGAAAGTTCTTATTCTTCGGAAATACCGATACTAAAGGACAGTGAAAGCTTTTTGTGAAAATTCTTATAGGAAGTGACCCATTCTTACTCATCCTTAGAAGTATTTTAATGAATATTGTACGAAAAAATCACTATACACTGTCATTATTGGCTTTCCTTGATTTTATGAAAAATGTGTATACTTAATTGAAACGCGACACTGTTAGGGCGGAAATAAATCACTTTCCACCCACTTTATTAATAAAGAATCAAACACTTTCACAGCTCGAGTGGTTTTATTTTTTAAATACTGACGTTGTCTATTAATTTTTTATGATTAAAAAAAACTATTTTAATAATTAAAAGCTGTTTAAAAATATTTTTTACACAATTTTTCAGTTGTGGCTGTATGCCCATGCAATGGGCCTTCCTACAATCCGCCATATTTAAGATTTATTTCACTTGGAATTTGGTTTTTTCTTCACTAGTGTGTTGCAAACATTGTGTGCAATTCGGAGGGTAAGAATACGGAAAAATCTACTCATTAATTCACTCCGGCCTGCGGCGGTCGTGAATTAATTACCTACTATCGCGTGTAATATTTCTCTTACCCTTTTCGATGCACAAAGTCCATACTGTCCATAGGCTAAAAATGCATCTTCTAACGGCCTCCTAGCCCAGTCGGTATTTAAAACTCTTTCTAAAACCATGAAATTTAAAATAATGATTAATTAAAGTATTTCATGGGAAAATAATGGCAACAAACGTTTGTATGTGATTATTTTCGAGTTTAATTTCCTTGAATTCGAACGCTCGAATTTCAAAAATCGCCCCCCTGCTTCGTAGGCAGTGTCACTACCGACTAGGCTAGGAGGCCGTCAGAAAATGCATTTTTAGCCTATGGACAGTACGGACTTTGTCCCTCCCTGGAGGTTCGAATCCTAGTAAGGGCATTTATTTGTGTGTTTATCACAGATATTTGTACCTGAGTTGAAGTTTTCTATGTATATAAGTATTTATCTAAATACATCTATTATGTATTTATCTCGTCGTGTAGTACCCACAACACAAGCCTTATTGAGCTTACTGTGGGACTAGGTCGTTTTGTGTAAGATTGTCTCATAATATTTATTTATTCATAAAAGTAAAAATAAATGACTTACTTGTAGTGTACCTTAGGTATACATATCATTAAGCTGTGTTAGTTTATCTAATGAAACAAAATGTAGCAATTTTATTAACTTGTTACTTATTAACTCAAGCTATCTAAGGGAAGATATTAAGAAGCCTACTTACGGAAATAAACGACATAGTTCGTCGTAAAAATCACCTCATTATGAAAGACGCTAGGATAGTGGGTACCTACTTAAACATTTATTGGTTAGAACTAGTTATCTAGCAAGTTATTAAGTTTTGTGAAATGTAGGTATGTATTTATTTATTTAAAATATTATTATTAGGTAATAATTTAATTATAAAACATTAAGATGATTTAATTAATTCAAGTTTTCTTGCGTATCGAAACTCATGAAAACACATCGGCATTTTGTAATTCAATTCAAGTAGATGTATTAAGTTTATGAATTTAGTTACGTGTTACGGAATATGAAAATTTTGACTTTAGATAAGAGCTTGTGATATATGTTTCATGTTAGACGTTCAACTTAAAAGTGTTTTAACGTTTTTGGTTGACAAAATAGGGCAATTCCATGTGAATTCAAAAAATCTACTGTGCCACATGATTTTCAATAGTATGATCAAAAATTGAGGATACTTTTGTAGGTACAAGAAACACTAAATCACGACCATTTTTAGTATAGGGCCCATCGGAACTGTAAAATTCGGTCAAAATGGTGCTCGCATAGAATGTTATGTAGGTTATACTTTATTCGATAGGTTATAAAATAGAGGTTAATATAATAAAATAAAACTGATCGAACAACAATAATTTTCAACAAAAAACCGACTTCACTCAGCATCCACCTTTCCAACAGCAAATGCTCGAGCTGCTGTAAAAAAATACTCAAATCACAATAGGTTTGCCTATAATAGTTGAAGAGTTCCCTCGATTTCTCCAGGATACCATTATAAGATGCTGACCTGGTCAGAATGGGACCAACTGTGAAGTATACTCTTTCATACAAAAAAAGAATTTTCCAAATCGGTCCAGCCGTCTTCGAATAATCGGTGAACATACATAAAAAAAATAGCAAAAAAAAACAAAGATCCCGACGAAATGATAACCTCCTCCTTCGAAATCTTGAAGTCGGTTGAAAAAAGAACAACAACAACAAACACAAAAGTGGTGACCAGATAAAACTTTCTTAAATTGGTCTTATTTTATTGATTTTCAATTGGTGTGTCGATCCAGTTGCATGATAAGGGTTGATTTTACGTAGGAATAAAGTATTCACCTTTATACCGTGAAACAAGTATTATTGTGCTAGTTACATGTCTTCTATGAAAAAATCCACGGTGAAAATTGAGAAAAATGAAAACTGTCCATCTTTGTGCCAGAAAAGCCTAATGTGGAGGAAAAAATAAAGAATTAAGATTATTGGGCAAATAGATATTTTTCTTAATAAAAAGGATTTATAAATATGGTTATTTTAAAAGTGCCTATTCGCGTTTTTTGTTATATCAGGTCACAGGCAAACAAGCATACGGCTCCCTTGATGAATTTCAGAACTTACGTATTTCATATAAATAAAATATAATGAGTATTTTTATTATAAAAAATTGTAGACCAAAGACTGTTGGCCATTTTTTTCTTTAAATTTATTTATGTCAGATTTATACTTTTCAATATAATCAAATCATGAACAACCATGTCCGACCTAACCTAAACTCTATATCTAACCTAACTCTACGTAACCTAACTTGAGGTAACGTAACTTTTCTTACTGGTTTATTTTATAAAGTGTACATCTGAGACAAGTGTGTGTTTAGAAAAAAATATCAGACGTCTACGATACTTGATTAATGATTAATTAATCAAAAAGTCTATTTAATATAAATTTTTACTCAAATAAGCAAAAAACTAAACAAATTTCCTAAATCCCGCAAAATAACTGAATAAGTGGTCAAAATAACAGATATAAACTGTTTACTGTTAATTTCAGTTTTTTTAATTTTTTCCTCCACTTGAAGGTTTTCTGGCACAAATATGGGCAGTTTTCAATTTTCGACATTGGACGTAATTTTAGGGAAATCTTACTTTATGTCAATAAAACTCGTGGATTTTCAGTAGTAATATCTCGCGCAAAAATGTCAGAAAAATCCTATTTATAAATAAGAGGTCGCACATTTTTGCAGCCGTCGTTATGCGACATATTATTGCAGATACATCATATACTTAAGATGATGACAACAGCTTCTGTAGCAGTTTTCTGCAATTGATGAAGTACGAGTACTTAAAAGTCCGGTAAAGTTTTTTTTTCGAATTCGCTTAACTTTTTGATACTATTTTGCTATAGCTAACAAAACTTCTATTAGTTTGTATATATATTTTGAAAGATCGTTCCTTTTTAAACTGCATAAGTGGAATACTTTTTCGATTTTCTGTTTCATTTACCATAAATTTAACAGTTGTTTCGCGATTTTTGCATAGAGAGGTGAAACTAGTAACATTTTTACTGATTAAAATGATGTTAAACTAGTATATAAAATATATAAATAAGTTGGAAAATTAGTCGTCTTAGGAATAAGTAGAACAGTTTTTTTCATTTTCATACATTATTTTTAAGCGAGAGTATGGTTTAGCTAAAACAGTTTTAAGCCCAAGTTTAGGTGGTATTTTTGGGAATGTGTTGAATTGAAATATTTCATAAAAATAAAAATGTAGAAATAAAACTTGATTTTATGCTTTAATCAGATAATATAACATATAAAAGGGCATAACAAATAATAATAATAAATCAAGCTACAAGTTTGCACGAAACAACGTCCTCACAAAACCAGTTTTTTTTAAATACCACGACGGTGGCATACAAGCATACGGCCTGCCTAATGGTAAGCAGTTACCGTTGCCTATGGACGCCTGCAACCCCAGAGGATTCACATGCGCGTTTCCTATCCTTTAGGAACCTATACACTCCTTTTTTGAAGAACCTCATACTGTACTCCGCTGGGAAAACCTCGGCAGAGAGTTCATTCCACAGCCGCAGCGTTCGTGGGAGAAAATTCCTCTTAAACGTACTGTGCGCGACCCTTGGAAGCTGTGTAAGAATAGAGTTTTCGGGTATTCAATAATAATATATATGGACCAAAAGTATTTTTTAGCAATTACAAGACTTCAAACTATCTTACCAAATGCAATTTATGTGCCTTATTTCATTATTAGCGATTTTCGTTTTCAAATCGTTACCGGACTCTGAATGTCGCGTTACAGAAATAACATTTCGTGTATAGTGTACAGCTTTACGGTTATTTAACAAATAATGATGTCAATTTTTTTTCTGATATACCTAGTATATCCTAGGTAATTAAAAAAAAAGTCATCAATCCATAAGTTATACTTTCTCTAAAAATGTATCGTTATAAATTGGCTTAATTTAAAAAGTTACAGAAAAATTAAAGTTTTTGGATTCGGTTAATATTCGTTGACTAAATTTCATGCTTACATTATTGAAGCCCATCAAAAAGCAAGTTGGAAAGTTTGCAAATTACGAATTTCTTCTTCAAGTAACTCGTGAGGTCACCGCCCAGGCGCCCACCTCATTAACATTCGATGCTTAGATTTGTTACTATACTCGTACCTATTATTTAATTTAAAATTTATACTTATTACTCCATTTTCTAAAGACTTTTTGTAGCTACAATACCAAATATAATAGTAGTAGGGCTTCAATTTTAGTTTGTAGAAAAAGAAACTTAGATTAGAATTACTGATTTTTATTGAGAAACATTATTCTGAAATTCTGAATGCACATCAAAGCGACGTTTTGATTTAATTTTGTACTTTTTTTTGATGCGCAAGTTGGTATAATACGAGTAGTTAGGTTATGAATGAATGACTGAATGAATAAATGCTTTATTGCACACTTCAAATACAGCACAGTAGAAGAAAAAACATAATAAAAAGAGACAAACAACAGGCGGTCTGATCGTTAATGAGCGATCTCTTCCGGACAACCATTGGGTTATGGTAATTTTTTTGTTGCGCCTTTAAATACTTGCCATTTTTATTCTGTTCGCTAATTAAATTTATACATACTTAAGTTTTGTAAACCTTAAATTGTGGAATGGTTGATTACTTGATTAGGAACAAAATTTTAAAACTTTTAAAATTGAAATCAGTTTCATTCCAATGGCGTTTCGTTTAACTTTGTTGTTATATTTCGTGTTTCAAAAGGTTTAATTTCGCGTATCTGACGTCATTTTTGGGGAATCTTAATTAATGTGAATGAGTTAATTAATTTGGTACAAGTGGCGTAGGTGCCAAATAAGAGTAAATACTCGGGTAATTGATGTGAAACTTAACCCGAGTACGGCACTTCTAAGGTATAATATATTAATACCTATTTCCTCTTTAAGTACCATATGCTCCCCTAAAGTGATAAATAAAATTGAGGTATTTTTTTGCATTGTGATGAAATGAAAGTATTAGGGAGCGTGGATGTGGCATGATCTGAAAGGACATTTAGTCAGGATTCATGTAAAGATAATGGTTTTCTCCTGTATATCATAAGTAAGTATATACAGGGGTATAAAAAGCGGGGATATTTTTAACCACTTTGTAGGGCAGCTATTAGATCCTACGCAAAAATGGTTTAAGAAGACCTTTCTTAACTTTTTAATTTATTATTATTGCCATTATTATATTTTTCGAAAATGATACAGTCAGCATGAAAATCGCACTTTAAAAAAATTGCAATATGCAAACTTTGTAAATGTTAAGGCGAATTTGGCCAATCATCTAATGTACAACATTACATTGCTTACTACTTGAGCTATGCCTTTCCGTCTATGTTAAATTTCACCTACAAAATTTTTTTTTATATGTGTTTTCACTGCACTTGAGTATTATCAATTATTATAATAGGATTTATTCTGATTTATTCTGCATAAACCCCTTTACTTACAAAGTACTTGGTATTACCGTAGGTATTCAATTTTACCTTTATTGATCCTAAATTGGTTGTGATAATGCATGTGCATTAGCATTACCAGTTATTTTTAAGGGAGTAAATATTAACACTAAGTAGTTTATACAACGCGTTCCATACGTCTATAAACACACATAACGTTCGCGATTTGGGGTACCTATCCCATAGTAAACCTAAGGTTGGAAGTTCAGTCATAATCATAAGTATCATAACTCATCGTACCATAAGAAAGCAAGGTATCGCTATCACTTACGTCACAGATACCACTTTGATTCTCAAACATCAAATTTTGGGCTAATAATTGGGAAGGCTGAAGCCCTCAAAAGGCACAAATACAAGAGTCTCGACGCTAACTACAACTTTGTTGCATTTGGAGTCGAGACTCTTGGTCCGTGGGGCCCAGCAGCACAAAAACTTTACAGAGAGTTGGCTAAACGGTTGGTCGACATAACCGGGGATAAACGAGCTGGCATCTTCCTCGCCCAACGATCTATAATTTTCAAGCAAGTTCTGATATTTCTGATTCAGATTTTTAGGCGCTGGCTGTATCGCGTAGCTAATGCATTGGATTCGAGTTGTATTGGTAGTAGGATCGCATCTAAATGTGTTTTAAAGTTAGAATACGGCCCGTGGGGAACCTTAACTTGGCCCTGCACTCCGTAAGGTTAAAAATTAAGTAAGGTTAAAGTTTCAGAATCAAAGTGGTATTTGGGACATAGGTAGTGATGCCGATCGACACGTTATTGTCTTCTACCATGGTATAACGTATAAGTCGTATAACCTACTTCTTCACCTCGTGCAGGTAGACGTAAGAGTGTTCTCTTCTGCACATAAAAAGTAAATGAAATTAAATACAGTCATTTGTTTTTAATACAGGAAAAGCTTTTTTTGTTCCCCGCGGAATAATTAGTCACAATTACTGTTAGTTTGTTTTACATAATCTCCTTCTGTGGTGCTGGGGGGTAACGCACTACGCACTACTAATGAAATTGAACCATTAAGGATTGATCACACGAAAACCAAAGCGTAATTTTGCGTGTGCGTTCGAGTTCAATTTTACCTTCTCGAAATGCTGTAATTGAGTCAAAAACATTTTCCTAAAAACTCTCTTTTGTGGACAAAACAATTTAAAAAAAATTATATATTTCTTTGGTATGAGTAAAATAATGTAATTTGCCAATTGGTACAGATCGTAAAATTTGGCTTTAAATTCCCTTTTTGTGGTGTCTATGGGATAGACGCTACCTCAATTAGTATAGAATAAAATACATATTTATGGTGGCCGTGCTTTGGCCATTTTTTGTATTAAGTATTTACTTGGTAAATAAATAATATATGCGTATAAAATGCGAAAGTTTTAAATGTTTTATTTTACGTAATTAAGGCAGAAGTATATATCAAGATGTTTGCCATATCAATAATAATTAATTGAGTACCTATAAGGTTACGGTTATTGGTTTTCCGCAACTCAATATTTTACTGTTCCGTAATTAATAATTTCTTTACCATAATTAAGCATATTAATTATGTTCATTCATTATTGTTCATGGGAGGAAGTATGTGCTCAGCATTTAGTACATATTGGTAAATTAAGACTATAGGTACGATTGCCCATATATTTGGCACTGTTGTAGCCGGCACGGCGTAGTTAGTAAGGTAGAACGTAGGTAAATATTAATAATGTATAATCTTAATTTTATTTTATTTTATTGATGTTGTTTTTATTTTGTATTATGATTATTTTATTTGTGAATATGAGCTGTAACTGCTTGAAATAAATGATTTGAATTGAATTGAATTTCATTTTCTTACGAATGCTTAGGGGTGGGTTGAGGCCGTGTTCTTTGTGGTTTTGTACAGGGGTCATGACTAGATTTCACAAAAAAGAAACGCAGATCCAACCCAATATTTTAGTTACTGTAGGGAATGATGTCAACGACTCTTTACTGACCTTGCCCGATTAAATAAGAAATAATAAACGGAAAAACGAAAAATACCCCAATTATGATATGGAGAAAATATCAGTATACAATCCGTTTTCATTTCAGTTTTTTTTTGTGTTTATGAAAACGTCTAAGGATCCTTAGACATGCTCTATTTAAGTATCATTCTACACCTAAAGGCGTAGCGTACCTATATACATGTTATTATATTAGGGTTAACTGTGAGCTTCACCGTTTTTTAACTGTAGGTATGTAAGTTTTATATATTTTTTAGTTATATAAGCCTGTTGGATCCAGATAAGCTTATGAAAGAAGCAGAGAATGAAAACTATTAGCGAATAACGATAAAATTTTCCACAAGCCCAGCGCGTCGTTTTCTAACTCGATTTACATTATAAACGGCACCCGTCAACTTCAACGGTCTTTTATTTTGTGACGGCTTACGATGTTAAAATAGGAGTACTTATATATAATATTTTTCGTTTTTTCTACGAGGGGTTAGTGTTGAATGAAATTATATCTCTTTGAAGTAAGTGTCCGGGTGTTGTTCACTGCATTTGCACATACTTAAGTAAGAGCGTTTTCATACTGTCCGACCCGATATCGGATGTCGGAAGGTCCAAGGCAAAAAAAAGCTGCTAGAGAGTACCCTATTGCATTAAGTCTGCCCTTTTTGCGGTAGTTCTTTCTTTTAAGCAATGGACATTTAGTATTTCAAGAACAAAATGTTTAAATCACAAATTTTAAATTTGTCTTCTTTGTGGTTCTATCCGACATCCGATATCGGATCGGGTAATGTGAAAGCGCATTAAGGTATCAAACAGGTGTCGACTATTAGGAAAAAAAGTGTCGGGCACTAGAGTTTACATTATTATTAGGTACTAATAAAATGTATCAATTTTAAACTTATCACAGTTCAATAAACTATAGAATTACTAGTGCGATATATGTGGGCATGTAGGAAGGCATTGGTATTTAGATGATGAAATTGTATTTTCAGTCTCTTGATTATACAGGATGCCGGGTATTTAATACACGGTTGTCTATTAAATTACCACTGATAGAGCACCTTATATGCTGGTCTAGAAGGAGGACTAAACTACTAGGTTTAGTAAAAGTTAGGGCTAGCATATCTTACGTTGTCGCCTGTCACCTAATACTTCGAATCGCGCTTGAATTATGAACTCGCGTGTCACACGTCAAGATATGCTAGGCCTACTGGTTATCGTGATAGTCGCACTTTTCTCCATACGATTTATATTCACTATCGCCTATGATTTATGCAAAAAGAAAGGTAAGATCGTGATCGTGTTTTATTCATTATAAAAATCCTAATATACCATTTCGTGTTTTATTCATTATAAAAATCCTAATATACCATTTCACTTGACCTTTTGAACATTGATGACAAATATTAACCGCAACATTTAGGCAATTTTAAATTGAGGTAACCGATGTTTTTTGTAAAATATAGTAAATTGAGTAGATTTTCGATTTTTATTTTTGCACATTATTTTAAGAAAAGATCCGAGACTACTGTGACTAGCAATATCAAGTCACGATCGTTATCCCAATAGAAAAAAAAATACTAAAGTGAACCTTAGCAAGAAAGCTACTTAGTATAAATAAAGCTGTTTTCGACCATTCAGGCATTTTAAAGCCGTATTGGAAGCGGGATCGTGACCCGACTGGTGCAACAAGTGGCTTCCCACTTTCCGAAAGGCAATACCTATTTGGTAATATAAGTTTTAATAAATAATGTTTAATTAAATATATTTTTTTTATACCACGACGGTGGCAAACAAGCATACGGCCCGCCTGATGGTAAGCAGTTACTGCAAACCCAGAGGATTCACATGCCCGTTGCCTACCCTTTAAGAACCTATACACTCCTTTTTCGAAGAACCTCATAATTAAATATAATCAATATACGAGTATATTTTTGAAGTGTTTTTTTAATTATTTATTTTTAAGACGTAATACACTTTTCGCAGTTATTTTTTTAAGTATTGTAGGTAATGGACTTAGGTACAATATCCAATTTTTAAAAATTGGTCATATACTCGTACTTAATTTATATTTTTAGACGTCATACATAAATTGTAAAAACCTGCGATATAAGTAAATAAAAAGCTACTCACTTACCTTTACGCTGATTAGTACATTTTCACATTTTAAAGTAAAAAAAACATTACAAAAAACACTGGCACCTAAAAAAAATTATAAAGCAACAAATAAAACCAAAAGTTATTCAATAAAGTTAACTTTTAATAAATAAAAAAAGAACAGAGAAATGAAAACACAGTAACGTAAAAGAGAATTTCTAAAAGTTTTTACCGATATTTGTTTCTTGACAATTCCCGCCATTTCCACTTAATGCAACGATTTTATAATTATAATAATGACTGTAACGGAAAACGGTTGATAAAATAAATAAGTAATTTTTTTTACCCCCAATTAAGTTCCCGTCAAATTTTAAATTAAAAAAAAAAGCTTTGAACACCCTTTTTAACTTTTATACAAATACTCAAAAAATATCAAGCAAAAATCAACTAAAAAGCAAAATAAAACAACTCAAATATAACCAGCCGTAAGCAATATAAAAAAAAAGAACGTGGGATTCGAAATTCAAAAATCGTAACTGACCGGTAAACAGCGCTACAACGGCCAAGGCGCGCACGGTCTTCATCCTGTCCCGGTACTCGAGTGCCGCGCGGCAAAAAGCCACGCGCTTTATATGGGCCACCACACCTACGTCGCGATATGCTCAGTTTTTTATTTGTTTATTGCACAACTATTAATGAAACGGCAAACTTAATAAATACCTGCCAAAGTCAACCGTCGAAGAACACTGACAGTATTTAAATTACATAAACTGTTTTTAAGTTTCCTAGATAGAGTGTCACTGTACTTCATTGAGGCAATGAGGTGTGTAACATAAAAATATATTGCAACCAAATATTATGCCGATTCGGATCGATAAAAAACTAATAATTATCTTTTATTAATTTTTTTAATATGTATATTATGCGTTTATTGAGGCTGTGTATGTATTTTGAGTGCATACAAATGTATTACCCAATTCCAAACGGTTTAAAAAGTCAAGTTTGTAACAGGTTCAGTTCTTAGATATAAGTTTTAATTGGATAGATGGCGCTGTTATATATTTCATTTGGTTCTGTTTTACAATACAATAAAACACACCATAAAATAATGTGCTACGAAAACTTCTACAAAGTAGTACGGTCAACCAATTTGATTCCTAGGCCACTGTAGAACCTTGTCATGATGACAGTTGCCCGTGGATACGTATAATTGTAACCTAATCGCTACCAAACTAGCTATTGTGACAAAGTTCTAGAGTGGCCTAGGAATCAAATTGGTTGACTGTACCTAGTCAAGCTTATGTGTAGATGATTTTGAACACCTAGCCCGCATAGCTACTTCTGCTGTTGAATGTGCAACATATTATTGCTTATTGCACTTCATGTACCTACAGTCACCCCACGGGAATGTTGAGCCACTTGCCATGTTCGTAATTTGGCCGTGTAATGAAATATTGATGTTACAGACTAGCTGCTAGCTGTCAGCTAACATCGGTCATCGGCAACGCGCATGTGACTCCTGTGGAGTTACAGGCGTCCATAGGTTACGGTAGCTGCTTACCATCAGGCAGGCCGTATGCTTGTTTGCCACCGTCGTAGTATAAAAAAAAAAATAATAATAATTACACGGCCAAATTACGAACATGGCAAGTGGCTCAACAATCTACAACATGTAACTGTGACCTATTGTGCTTCAGAAAGCACAGTCGCTGTGGCCGATATCGGTCAGGAGGAACAATAATAAAGATAATATAACTGTATCTATGAATATGCCGATAAGAAATTAAACGCTATCTGCTGTCGCCATACAGAAAACCAAATAAAATGGACGTAAAAGTTTTTTATGAAACATAAAAAATCTAATTTATTAGATGCGGCGACATCCCAGGTATTGATATGAATATTACACCGTTAGCAATGCTGTTTTACTACCACTTATAAGTGACGTCGCATCGGCAACCTGACTCAAACATGAGCAGAAAACAAGAAGAAAATTATGATTAACTAGCTTTCCGCCCGCGACTTCGTCCGCGTATAATAGTTCCTCATACAGAGTTTCATATCCAATTTTATCTTCTTAACTAACTTTTGTTAATCCCCGAACCATCTTCTTAATCTAAAGCTTGTCCCAGAAAAAAATGTCGTTTATTAGTTAGTATGAAATAATGTAAGCAATAAAAAGTTACCAAATTTTTGACCACAGTTTATTAGAAATGTAGTAAACAAAACGTATTTTTGTTATGTTTTTGTTCTATTGTTTATTCATCCAGAAACTTCGTAATTTTCTTTTGATACCTGCCATCAGGTTTTGTACATCAGTGTCTGTGATTAGTTTTGAAGCTGCATTCCATTTTCGCTTCAAGTTTTCAACTGATGTGGCGTTAGTTTTATGTTTTAAGAGCTTCTGCTTCATACGAGCCCAATATTTTTCTATAGGTCGTACTTCAGGACAGTTAGGAGGATTTTGGTATTTTTCCACAAATTCGACATTATTGGCTTTGTACCATTTTATCACATTTTTAAAATAGCGGCACGTGGCCAGATCAGGCCAAACCAGAACTGGCTTCTTGTGTCGCTTAAAAAACGGCAATAATCGCTTTTCCATGCACTCTTTAAGGTATATATCGCCTTTCATAGTTCCTTTAGCAAAGTATGGAGTGCTGCGTTTGCCGTAAGAACAGATCGCTTGCCACACAAGAACCTTCTTCGCAAATGTATCCGTTTTTATGACATTGTACTCGTCATTGATAGTTTTTCTATCGGTCCCCGAATAAAAATGATATCCCAGCAGTGATTTAAAATCAAGCTTGCAATATGTTTCGTCGTCCATCACAATACAGTATTTTTTTGTCGTTAATTTTGAATACAGTTTTCTTGATCTCGTTTTAGCGTCAGTTTCTTGTTTCGAATTTCTATTAGGCACTTTAGTTTGTTTGAAAGTCTTTATAGAATTATTTTTCTTTACTCGTTGCACAGTGGATTTAGATGTTTTAAACTTTTTAGCTAAATCTCTTACAGATGACGTAGGTTTTTTCAGCAAAGCAGCTATGATACTCTTCTCAATATTTTTCTTAACAAACCCGGTCTTCCGACCACTTCCAGGACGCCGTCGAATACCGCCAGTCTCTCTGAATTGTTTTAGGACCCTTTCCACAGTTCTAACAGACGTGTTTAGCTCCATTGCCACTTTTTTCGTGAAAATGCCTTAATATTGGACATATTTGTACAATATTTTCTCATGAAGTTTTTCTTTTGGAGACGAGATCTTTGAAAATGTGACTGTGACAGATTTTTTTCTAATATTAAATAAAGAACCGAGATGCATTTAACATATAACCAGCCAGTTACAACCATTTTCATTGAAACCAGATATACCAACGCTGCGTAAACTAACGACATTTTTTACTGGGACAAGCTTTATTTATACTTATAGCTATTTTGGCGAAAAAACGGGTAACGTAGACATAGTTTCAGTTACAAATAAGTGTTAATATGCAAATAATAACGTAAATATACCCTATTATTTGCGTAACTTCTTTGTGTACCACATTGTGGTGGTTTTATTTGGCTATACGATGACCAAACTATTGTAAGAGCTCACTCTGGAACATGGAAATGGAACAGAAATAGGAACAATAATTCCTAGTGAATCTCAAACCAAAAAAATAGTAAATCTCTATACGAACTTTCAACCCCTTTTTAGCCCCGTTCTAGGTTGAATTTTGAAAAACGCTGAAATTGCGTTTATTATTTTTATTATTAGTAAACGTACGAAGTTTCAAATCTCTAACTCCAAATTTTAAACCCCATCGATACAAACTTCTACCCCCCTGAGGGGTTGAATTTTTCAAAATAGCTTCTTATTAGTTGTACAAATTGTAAATTTAACTCGTCCTGCAAATTATAACTTTCTAGCTTCAGTAGTTACGGCCTCCCTTTAATTCAAACTTTTCAAACTCGTTTCAACCCCTCTGGGGTGGAATTTAGAAAAACGCTGAAATTAGTTTTTTCGCCTTGAAGTAAGTAGCTTACATACGAACTTTCAAGTCTGTCACATAAAAAAATTAATCTCTATACAAACTTTCAACCCCTTTTTTACCCTGTTAGAGGTTGAATTAAAAAAAAACTCTGATATCAATTTTATTGTTTTTTAATTATTAGTAAACGTACGAAGTTTCAAATCTCTAACTCAAAATTTTAAACCCCATCCATACAAAGTTTCAACCCCCTTTTTACCCCCTTAGGGGATGAATTTTGAAAAACCTCTTTGACAGTTCCAGTCTTTTCTATTATAAACTTATTTATTCTTCAATTTAGGCATTTATATATATATATATATATATATATATATATTATATATATAACTTTTACTCCTCGCCGGTTTTAGCGAGGTGAATTCTGCCAATGCCGAGGTGTATACTTTTGATTTTTATTAATCTTTCATAATATAAATATAAGTAACGTTGTTCGGTTGAGGCCTTGCTGATTGTAAGGTGATAAGGTGATTGAAAGGTGGTAATTTTAGGGTTCCGTACCTCTAAAGGAAAAAACGGAACCCTTATAGGATCACTTTGTTGTCCGTCTGTCTGTCTGCCTGTCTGTCTGTCTGTCTGTCAAGACCATTTTTCTCAGGAACGCGTGAAGGTATCAAGCTGAAATTTATATCAAATACTCAAGTCTATTGTCCCTTGGAGATGTGAAAAAATCAAACTTAAAAGCCAACGCAATCAAAAGATACAGTCGTTTATGCTGCAAATTTTAGAGTTTTTCGGCACTCGCAAAACCTACGGGGTACTTCCCGTGAACTCAGAAACTTGAAATTTGGTACGAAGCAACGTCTTATAGCACAGATACAGGAAAAATTGCGAAAACCGTAAATTTTTAGTTACATCATATTATAAAAATAATTTTAAAGTTACTACCCTATATACCCTCGGTGCGCGAGTCCGACTCGCACTTGGCCGGTTTTTTTTTCATTAGCTGCACACTTGTTCGTTAGCTCGCCGCACAATAAGCTATCAATATTACACACTGAACTACGTAAATGAGCAAAAAACTATATCCAAGATGTCGTCGCCATCTTGAGCTCAAACGATTATCCTCAATTTAGGCATTAATATAATGCATCTATGAACGTCAAAAAGTACAATTGTACAAAAAATAATAATAACGATAATTATTAATTTCAAATACACATAATTTATCAAATTATCCACTAAAACACTTTTAAGGCCGTTAAAAAAATATTCTTTATATTGGCTTTCAAAATGCTCCTGTACAACCGCCTTCATCTCTTCATCAGTGCCAAATCGCTTTCCCCGTAACTCTCTCTCTTTAAATTACTGAACAGAAAATAATCGCTAGGGGCTAGGTCTGGACTGTAGGGTGGGTGGTCGATTTCATCGAAGCCGATTTAATTCAGAGCCTGCCTCGCAACCCGGGCGGTGTGAACGGATGCATTGTCTTGCAAAAACAAAATGCCTTTCCTTAATTTGCCCCTCCTTTTCTCAACTACCGCTTCTCGCACCTGTCTCAATAGATTGGCATAATAAAGTGCATTTATTGTAGAACCTTTGGCCAAATAATCTATTAAGAGAATGCCATCACAGTCCCAAAACACAGTGGCCATTAACTTAGATGCCGATTTTTGCACTTTAAACTTCTTCGGTGGTCTTTCACCCTTTTCAATCCACTGCATGGATTCAGACTTACACTCCGGATCATACTGCCTGATCCATGTTTCATCAACAGTTACTATTCGGGAGCAAACTTCATCTATACCATCTCCGCACAGATCTAAAAACGCCTGGGAAGTTACACGACGTTCTTTATCGAACGCCGTCAGCATTTTCGGTACCCAGCGAGCACTGACCTTAGTCATGTTCAAATGTTCATGTAAAATCTCCCCAACCTGTTCTTTACTAATGCCTACAGTATCAGCTATTTGCCAAACCTTAACTCTCCGGTCTTCTAATACCAATTTTCTGACTTTTCTTACATTTTCTTCAGTCACCACCGATATTGGCCTCCCTGAACGGGGATCGTCTTCAATCGACTCCCTATCCAGTTTAAATAAGCGACTCCACTTTTTGACCGTAGCATAAGAAGGCCCAGAGGCACCATAAATACTAGTCATTTCTTCAAAATTACATTGCGGTGATTTAGCACTTTTTGTAAGGAACTTAATTACAGCACGATGCTCAATTTTCGTTATATTTGTTGATAATTCAGACATGGTGAACTTTGCCGTTGAATATTTCAAGAATATTTCAAACAAATATGATATGAGTTTGTTTTTAATAATTTGTTTTTAAATGGCCTTTCTAGTGGCCAGTACCATAAATGCATATACGACCTCGAAATACCATAGGCTTAGGACTTATCAGCCGCCCCTCGTATGCCCTAACAATGAGTGATTATTTTATAATGAATAGTCTTTTTGAATATCAAACTAGGATCAAACCGATGACAAAATATATTTTTCGATTAAGCCTTCTGATCGCTGAAAAAACCGGCCAAGAGCGTGTCGGGCCACGCTCACTGTAGGGTTCCGTAGTTTTCCGTCCGTCACAGTAAGTGTCCCCACTTAAGAGTTAAAATAACACCGCCATGTAGGATATGATATGAGCGTTCCACGTACAGCGACATCTATCGGCAAATTAAGTAAACTAGCGCGCGAGCATAAAGTATGGAAGATGATTTTTATGGGATAATTCTTTATTGCGTGAACCGATTTTCACTGTTTTTACTTTATTTGAAAGCACGTCATTTCATTGTAATTTTGTAGAAATTACAGGTACAATAAACACCTGCTTATACGGTTAAATTACAAACTTAGTTCAGAAATTATTTTGTATTTTTTTTTCAAAAACTATTCATCCTATCAAGTTCAAAATAATTTTCCTAGAAAGTTTTTATAAAGTTCTACTTTTGAGATTTTTTTCATATTTTTAAAACTTATGGTTCAAAAGTTAGAGGGGGGGGGGGGGACGCATATTTTTTTACTTCTGGAGCGATTATTTCCGAAAATATTTACATTATCGAAAAATGATTTTAGGAAACCCCTATTCATTTTTAAATACCTATCCAATAATATATCACACGTTAGGGTTGAAATGAAAAAAAAAATCACTCCCCACTTTACGTATAGGGGAGGTACCCTAATAAAAAAATAATTTCCACTTTTTATTTTACCACTTTGTCGGCGTGATTGATATACATATTAGTACCAAATTTCAGCTTTCTAGTGCTAACGGTCACTGAGATTATCCTCGGACGGACGGACGGACGGACGGGCAGACATGGCGAAACTATAAGGGTTCCTAGTTGACTACGGAACCCTAAAAAGCGCTCGTAACCTGGCGGTAAAACGTAGGTACGTCCCGAGTCCAAAGCACAGCTCGTACCATTGAGTTGGAACATGCACGGAATATTATTTAATATTTACCAATCACTTTTTGGTGAAGGAAAACATCTTGAAGAAACCGAATCTAATCCCAATAAGGCCTAGTTTCCCCTTTGGGTTAGAAGGTCAGATGGCAATCGCTTACGTAAGAACTAGTGCCTTCGCCAATTCATGGGAGAAGGTTGCCAAGCTGACCCCAGGCTTAAAATTGAGCCGTGGAAAAAAAATAAATAAAAATAAACCGTGACAAAGTCAGGAAGATAAGATATGTCATTCATCGCTGTCAGTATATTATCACGATTGCCCATTGAGTTAGGATATACATGATGTAACAAAAATGCTGGTAACCCAGTTAAGGGAATTAAAAATCTTGTTTAAATAAAATAGATTGACTTGGCCATTGCATGAAAACACAATGCCATCAAAAACAAAACTTGTAAAAAAAACCGGCCAAGAGCGTGTCGGGCCACGCTCAGTGTAGGGTTCCGTAGTTTTCCGTCCGTCACAGTATGTGTCCCCACTTAAGAGTTTTTGAAAGAACGTCATTTCATTGTGATTTTGTAGAAATTACAGGTACAATAATGATACACATGAACACCTGCTTATACGGTTAAAACAAACTTAGTTCATAAATTATTTTGTAATTTTTTTTCAAAAACTATTCAACCTATCAAGTTCAAAATAATTTTTCTAGAAAGTTTTTATAAAGTTCTACTTTTGAAATTTTTTTCATATTTTTAAAACTTATGGTTCAAAATTTAGAGGGGGGGGGGACACATTTTTTTTACTTCTGGAGCGAATATTTCCGAAAATATTTACATTATCAAAAAAATATTTTACTAAACCCCTATTCATTTTTAAATACCTATCCAACAATATATCACACGTTAGGGTTGAAATGAAAAAAAAAATCACTCCCCACTTTACGTATAGGGGAGGTACCCTAATAAAACATTTTTTTCCACTTTTTATTTTACCACTTTGTCGGCGTGATTGATATACATATTGGTACCATATTTCAGCTTTCTAGTGCTAACGGTCACTGAGATTATCCGCGGACGGACGGACGGACGGGCAGACATGGCGAAACTATAAGGGGTCCTAGTTGACTACGGAACCCTAAAAACCAAGTCTCGCAAACTCAGTCAGCGCTATTTTGCAATCGCACTAAACAATCTTATTTATATATGTATTGCTTGTGAGTTACATTGTGTTTTCATCCGATGGCCAAGTCAATCTATTTTATCTATTTTATTTAAACATAAAAGATTTTAAATATTAATGTGGTCACTATAAGATGTTGTTAGATTAGCTAATTACGTAATAACTTAAGACAGAAGGGCCCTTAAGTAGGGACTGAATATATCAACCGACTTGGTATTACATGGATCTCACAACTTTTTACGGTAGAAGAACTGAGTTGCGAGACTTGGTTTTTTTTACAAGTTTTATTTTTGATGGCATCAGAATTTGCTTGAAAATTATTCAGATACAACTCCAATACAACTTCAATATTGGTTGATTATTTGTTGTAACTCGGAGTTTATACCACGACGGTGGCAAACAAGCATACGGCCCGCCTGATGGTAAGCAGCTACCGTAACCTATGGACGCCTGCAACTCCAAAGGAGTCACATGCGCGTTGCCGACCCTTTACAAAAAGGAGGATTCACTGTGTTGACGACTAAAGGAACAAGAAGTATAAGTAGTAGTAAGAAGTAATGTATTGTTTATGTATTTTAAAATTAAAATACGGCGCCTGCTGTCAATACAGCAGAGATCTACGTTTTTCAGGCTTCAGTGCATTCGATCCCCAACGCCTCATTACCATTTTCCCCGCCCATCGCCACGTCACAATCACGTCATATCGATGACTAATATCTATCGTTTGTCGTCGTCACACGATATATCGTCACTTTTCCAAGGAGTCGGGTTTAATAGCAAACCTCTACTTACAGTTGCGGCCAGACGGCATAGAACAATAGCCCTCTGCCACGAGACCTTGGCAGAAAAACAGAGATTTTAAACCGTGTAGCCAGTGGTTGGTGCCCAATTCTACATGAACTTTAAACGCCCTTGGTGGCTAGGCGTGCTCTGCCAACCGTTGGCAGAAGCGGTTGGTTGGTTGTCAGCCATGTAGCCCCTAGCTTCAACCACTCGCTCCAACCAAGGTCACGTGGCAGAATCTGCGGCTATCTGCCGTCTGGCCATACTTACCGATGACAAGAAAGGTCGGGAGATTTGGAAATATGAAGTTAAGTAGGCGGAAAATACATTTTTTATATTTCTTTCCCATCTGTCCGAAAACCTAATATGAGGCGTTTGTGGTGAATTAATATTGGGTACATACATAGGTGAGTAGGTGAGACTAGTTCTTTAGCTAAGTAGAGCGTATAGCCAGCCAGTATAGCGTGATCTAGAAGTTTTCGTTATCATTGTACTGATTTAAACTTACACGATTCTCACTCGTTATTTTGACAAAAACGGGACTTAATCGCGTACACTTACTTTAATTATTTTGCTGACGTTTCGAGCGTGCCGTACGTTACGCTCGTGGTCGCAGGCAGACTGGCGAGGAATTGTATCAGCATCTCCTAACTGCGCGGGTTTTTCGAACTACCCGCAGTTTATTTATTTATATTTATTTATTTATAACAAACATACAACTATCCTTACAGGCTTATCCTAATTCGACAGTGTTTAACAAAATTAGTAAATTATTAAATTTTACATACGTTACTAGTCATTACTGTAGCACAATACAAATAGCGTGACCCTTGTGAATTCTTTGAGTGAACAAGAGAACAAATCCAACTCGATCGCTACACGATTAAGGATCCTAATTGCGCACGAAAAGGGTGACTGTCGAAGAAGCTGCGTTCGAGCGTCCGGCTCGGCCAGCAGATTTGGCCGCAGCCGCCGCCACACAGGTACGTTCAAACGCACCTCTGCCAGAACTCCAGAGTTGCACAACTTGCCTCGCAGCAACTTAAATATATACGAGGCTAATCCGAGTTCCCTTCGAACTTCTAGTTTATTGTAACCCTACCATTCCTAGCACGAACAATGTAGGATACATTAAGGGATAAAACAGGTACACTCCGTACAGTTTCCAATATACAAATCTTGTAAATTTGTTTTGGATACGCTCCAGCCATTAGCCTTGGCCTGATGTGGACTCCAGATTACTGCATTAGCCTCTAAATGGCTTCTGACTATTGCTTCGTATAAGACACGTCTCGCGTTAATGTTTGTAAATGAATGAGATTGCCTCATTACAAACCCCAGATTTCGGAAAGCCTTCTTTTCAGTTGGTCTCGATCATGCACATTCACGCTAGGGTTGTTACTTTGCCTACACACAACACTCACGACATCTGATGGTTTGGAAATGCAAGTATTTTCACGCTTACATTTGCTGATCACTTGAATCCGCGAACACGAGATCCCCTGTCCCTCGTTCTGATTGAAATTCTTATGCTTCCTAATTTCAATAGCCTCTCGCAGTTTCCTGCTGTAACGAAGACGTTCCGTGGAAAGGACTTTTGGATTATGGAGCTCAATCCAGTGGTTTGGTCCAGATTCTAACAAATGTCAAATGTTCGTTATCATTATCAGCTATATTCATAGTCCGAATCTAAATCATAAAGTCTGGTCCCACCCGGAAGAAGCCATGATACTTTGCAATCTTTGCATTCCCGCAGCTTATATAAGTATGAAAAAAAAATTTTTTGTGGGAAAAGGTCGTCCAGTAGGTGTTTCGGCCCCTCCCCGCTACTTTTGGGTCCCAATTTGCAGTCTTTCATATTTTTATTAAAAAGGTGGAAGTTACCACATGGTCTCAAATGTCTCAATAAGTAGGTACAGTAATGAGTCACTCTCGCTGTTAAGAATATACCTAATCTTATCTCTGCTTGGACTAGTAATGATGGAGTTCATTTATTGTTCTCTTCCTCTTTGCTTTTATTTTAGGTACACTAAGGGCCTGTTTCACAATCTCCAGATAAACTTATCTGCCATTGAAAATTATTGCTATCCTTTTCGCCAGTCATACAAAAGAAAAGGACAGCAAACATGTATCTGACAGATATGCTTTAACTGGAGATTGTGAAATAGGCCATAAGTGTTGTCTGAGCGTTCCAACTTACCTTAACGCGGACTAACTCGAGCCTTAGGGCAAAGTTTTTGAAATTCAGGCAACATTATTTAAGCCCACTAATAGTAGTTTATGTAACTGTTACGTAATGAGGGTCCTTAAAACATGAGTGTGGTTTTATGAAACGAGCCGCAGGTGAGTTTCATAATAAGATCACACGAGTGTTTTAAGGCCTAATTACGTACAGTTGCATACACTGCTTTATCTACACTCATATTATTTATTCTAAATGCATTATTCGGAAACCATAGAATGGCCGCCATTGCACCGCCATGGCCAACTCGATTGTGCCGGTGGTCGGGGAGGCGCGTGTCGGGCTGTCGGCGGTAGCGCGGGAGGGTGCAGGTGTACATTATGTTATCAAAACTCATAACACATCAATAGTTGAGCATGTAAAGTTAAAATTACGTTACTGCCACACATAAAAAGCTTATCATAGTAGAATCGGTCGTGGTAATGCTAGCCATTGCCTACCGTTTTCGAACACGTTTTAGAGAACTTACAATATGAGTGTAGATAAAATAGATTTATTAAACAAGTTTCAGCAACATATCGAATTACACAGGCTATACCTAGGCCGTCCTCATTAATAGGTTTTATGGGTTATTTCATGGTCTCAATAGATTCTGTATTTTTTGTGGATTAAGAGATCATACTTGAGCTGAATCTATGATATATAATAATGACAGATGGTTTATGCATGCTCAAAAAGTAAAGATCTTAAAATGAGTGAATTCAAACAATTGTCTCTAGTTGCGCACCACCGGCAATCGAGATGCGGACGTGCCAATGAGACCGTCACCCGCGTGAGAAACAGACAAACTTTAATTTTCTAATAACGAGAGCGTCAAAGATTGATTGTCAAAATAGATAAACATAACAGAATCATTGTTAGGAATGTTAGGTCATGAGTTAAGTATTTTTTGTGATTATTTTGTTGGGTACCCATCTGTCGTAGATAGCTTAAAATTACTGTTGTTTTTGTGTAACTAGATCTAAGTTAATCATTTTCTCGATTTATACCAATTTGTTTATTTTTGTAATTTAATAAAGTGTATAAATATTGTGTTTACATGTCTAGTTGTTAAGTACTGATCTGTGTCTAATTTTATTGATATTATGTCTTAATACCCAAAATGTCTAGATTATAAGAATTTTGTACTAATCTATGAAGAAATGTCCCATAATAATATCAATTTACACCCTCCTACAATCATGTAATAGTTTAAGATTATTGGCTAATAAACGAATGACATACTCTGCACATACCAGCCACTAGTACGAGCACGCTAGAAAACCTATAGTTCAGCACTCGTACTCGTTGCTCGAGGAAAGCCCCGAACCCCCCGCACGGACGCACACGCACGTACACGCACGAGCAGATCGCCACGCTTTTTCTGAAGAAAAAGTACACCGATTGCGCCCGGCGCAAGCCGGAGGGGACCACCTGCAAGCATCTCGGCCTTACGAACGGCTGCCTTCTCTGCGGAACCAAACCCGGCCCCGCTAAAACGGTATCACCGGGCTAGGAACTGCGGAGTTGGAGCACAGCCGGACGTAATGCGTCGCGGAGCCCATTACGCGTAATGGACAAAGGAACAGCTGACACCGACTCCCCCCCCCGCCCCTCGGGGCGGGTGGGGTAGTTCGCAACGCGGGTTTTCTCAAGTACCCGCTCAAAACCCGCTTCCAGAAACCGGCCCCCCCGGGAAGGTGGGTAGTTCGGAAAGTGGGTTTTGCCAAGTACCCCGAGAAAAAACGAAGCCGGATTCCGTCGACACCGAGACGGCGAATCTATCCGTTGAATCCATCGAAGAAGAGAAAGGCCATAAATTTAAAACAGCCGCAGCTACCCCGGGACGCACGCTCTCACCCATGCCAGAGGAAGTCCGCTGCCAACTCTCCCCCACCGAACAACTGAATTATGACCGAATTCTGATTGCTCGACTGGCGGAGGTTGGATTCCTGTCGACAACACTGTCGGCATGGCTGGCGACCTACTGCAGGCTACAAGCACATGCCCTAGGCGAAGAAGAGGAATTGCTTCCGGGAGACGCCCCATTCCTGGAGTTCATGCAGAGACATCCGGGAGTCCTGCACCCAACTGCCTGGAAAAGGAAACAAACAGACAGCCCGCCGCCTATATCGCAAGAGGGGAAAAGGACATGCCACAACATATCCCCGCCCGCAGACACCCACTTCCGCAGTCTCGACCAGGAAGCTGCCAAGAACCCAGCCCTCACGGAGCCCTCGCAAGGCCCTTCTAAGGGCCTCGCCTCCACCAAAGCCGCCCCAGACGCCGAAATTCCGCGGCCACCGCGCGCCGATGCCGCCAAAACCCCCAAGCCGGGGAAATCAACAAAGCCCCCCCCACCCCAGCGCCCCGCACCCACAACAACTGCGGAACCCGGCAAAGGGGCAAGTTACGCGTCTGCAGCTGCCCGCCAAATGGACACAGACGACGCCCACGCCACCACCGAAGTCGCAGATTCAAAACCTGCACCCAAACAAAATAAGAAACCGAAGTACCCCGCCATCATCGCGGAACTCCTGCCCAACTGGCCGCAGGTGCTGGAGGACATCGCAGCGGAACTCGGAGCCTCACCCTCGACCACACACTGCGGTCAGGGTGTCGAGTTCCTACCGGAATCCGAGGAGGAATACCGTCTAGTGATCCGCCACCTCTCCAAACTCCAAGAGGAGGCCAAGGCGGCCATCGCCGAGGCCCAAAGAAACGGGGAGCCACACGACCACATCCGGATGCCAATTTTCCACGTGTACGGGCTGGAATCGGAGAAACGGCACAAGGTGGCCATCAGAGGCCCATGGAAACGCCACCAGATGACATTAAGAAGGCCTTAGAGAAGCTCGGGCACCCCGTAGAGTACGTCAAAGAAATAAACGCCAGGGGGGGACGGCTGGGCTGTGTATACTTTGTGCAGCTCGGGGGCCCCGCTCAGGACCACACGAACATCTACGGAGTCCACGAGCTTCTACACATGAAGAAAGTGAAGGTGGAGGCATGGCGCGGGAAGAAGGGGCCCAAACAATGCCACCACTGCCAGGGCTTCAGACACTCTTCACACGGCTGCCATCGCGAGATCGCCTGTGTCCGATGTTCTGGACCGCACTATGCCAGCAACTGCGACAGACCGAAATCTGAAAAGGCCACCTGCAAAAACTGCAGGGGGCTCCACCCAGCCAACTTCAGAAACTGCCCAGTTTTCAAGAGGGAGGCTAGAAACCAAAAAGCCGGGAAGACTGCCCTCTCGGCACCCTCCCGACCTGGTCCCACCACCCGAGCCACCATTGAAAAGCCCACTGTGGAAGAGTCGGCGCCAGCTACCCTGATGGCGCCGGCCAACCCCCCCACTCAAAGGCGGGCTGCCAGAACTCAAGGCCGAGTGAACCAGGAGGGACAAAAGAAGCCAAAGCTGAAATCTTCCAAAAAGAAGAAGAAGACATCAGCCCAGCCGGCTGCCCCCAAAGCAGCTTCTCCAAACCAAGACACCAGCTCCAGCACCGCGCCTCCCGTCAGCTCCGCCGACCTTGCCACTCTCGTGGCACAGCTCGCGACAGTTGCGCAGGCGCTCACAGCCGCCCTAAACGCTCAACAACAAAAGAGCTAGAAAAACTAAGGATTGTGTACTGGAACGCGCAGGGGCTACGCTCGAAGATACTACTTCTGCGGAACTTCATCACGACACAAAATGTGGACGTGATGTAGATATGCGAAACGCTCCTGCGCGCCGAGACTCCTCTGAAAATCCCCGGCTACGCAACGTACCGAAAGGAAGAGGTGCAGCCCAACGGCACAGCCTACCGGGGCCTAGCAGTCTTAGTGCGGAGATCCATCGTCCACCAACCGGTGGAGTTCCAGCCCCTCGATTCCCTCTACGCCCTGGGGATCGACATAAGAGTCTTGGGCCATGATCTCCGCCTATACGCAGTATACAGACCAGCAGGCTGCGTGGGCAGCCTTCAACGTGATCTCCTCAAGCTCCTCAGCCCCCTGTCCCCAGCTATCCTGGCTGGGGACTGGAATGCTAAACACCAGGCCTGGCACGCGACAAGGCAGGATCCAGCGGGCCGCGTCATTTACCAAGCCGCCGTGGACCACAACTTCGAGATATCCGGACCCGAAGAGCCGACGCATTACGACGACAGGCACGGCACGGCGGATATCATTAACTTTGTGGTCCACAAAAACATCGCAGCATCCATGTCGCAGGAGACCCTGCCCGATCTACCATCGGACCACCGCCCCGTACTCCTGCAACTGGACGACCTGCCAATCAAGGCACATCTCTCGTTGCTCAGCAATCTCTTCAAAGTGTTCGAGCGGCTCCTGCTGGGTAGGCTCCAACCCTACATCGAGCTTCGGCCTGAACAGTTCGGCTTCAGAGACGGCCACTTAACGACCCTGCAACTAACAAGAGTACTCCACCTAATGACGACGGCTTCCAACAAAAAGGAGTACACAGCAGCCGCATGCCTGGACATGGAAAAGGCCTTCGACAGAGTGTGGCACGAGGGGCTTGTCTACAAACTGTCGAAGACCCAAGCCCCCCGGCGGATAGTACATGTCCTGGCCTCCTTTCTCACCGAGCGCCGCTTCTCAGTCGCAGTCGAGGACGTCATCTCCAAGGAGCGCCCGATTTATGCGGGCGTCCCACAGGGAAGCGTCCTCTCACCAGCCTGCTACTGCCTATATACGGACGACCTTCCAGTCATCGGGGATGTCAAGATGGGCCTCTACGCGGACGACGCAGCTTTCTTCGCTACGTCCATGAACGCACCGCACGCCGCCAAGAAACTCCAGAGGTCCCTCGACGCCATCCCCGACTGGCTCGCCAGGTGGAGGTTGTCCGTCAACGTGGGAAAAACACAAGCGATGTTAACAGGCAGCACCGCCCTCCCGCCTCCGCTCAAGATGTTGGGGCAGCACATCGCGTGGTCACCCTCGGTGAAATACCTGGGAGTGACCATCGACCGGAGGCTGACCATGAAGCCACACGTGGACGAGGTGGTCCGTCGCGTCAAAGGCGCCCGCACACTGCTCCGTCCAGTGCTCTGCAGCAACCTCCCCCGCCGCACGAAGCTGGGGATATACAAAACGTACCTGCGATCCCGCCTGACGTACGCAGCTCCTGCATGGTACGCCATGACGGCAGAAACCAATAAAAAGAGACTGCGTGCGCAGGAGAACTCAGCCCTGCGCACCATCGTGAACGCCCCCCGCTTCGTGCGGAACATTGACATCCAACAAGGACTCAGATGGCAGAGCCTGGACGCCTTCATAAGCCACCTCTCGCGCAACATGTTCGAACGAGCTGACAACTCGCGCCACCAACACCTACAGGGCATCGCGCCGCTCCACGCACGCCCGCCGGATAACCGCCGACAGCGCCCACTCCCCAGGGAGTTAGCGCGAAGTCACCAGTCGGAGGAAAGCTAAGAAGCAACCCCCCCCGGGCGACTCCAGGGGACTCTCACACAGCCAAGAAGGCTAAAGAAGCCATCGCCTATAAAAACCGGATTCCGCCAAATATCTGTAAGAATGGAAAGGCCACTCATGCCCCAGAAGGGGGCAATGAAAGAAATTACACGATACTCGTTGCTCACTTCTACAACAACTCCCAGCGGGGAAACACCTGCAACTACACTGCTCAAATGTCTTAACAAAGCTAAATAAGTGTTTTTATTCATCTCCCTACATGACCTGGTAAATGGTACAGCGGGTCAGCGCTGCTTGGTTCAACGTGGTAATCCGGTCTGCACACAACACCATCCATAGTAAATATCATTGAGCTGAATAGGGTTGCATATAGTCCATATCACTGATGAAAAGCTTTTCGCCGTAAAACTGCTTTCACGCTTATCAACATTGTCTTGTAATTCTAGATGAAATGCCAATCGAATAAGATCCATAAAAATCATTTTGAGCAATTAATCATTTTTATTTTAATACCTTCATTTGGTCCTAAATGCGTGTAGTCCGAGTTTACGCAATCCCAGCAGGTGTGCATAACATTTGGAGGCCGAATTACAAGCGAAGTTTTCGTTGTTTTGCTTGTAGCTCGAAAACGATACGTCCGATGGAAAAAGTCATTCCATTTAATATTAAAGAGGGTTAATTCGGCTGCATTTGTTGGGTATAAGTAGACCATATTGAAATTTGGCTTTTTGACGTATTTTGAGTATATCTCATAACAGATTTTATCTTATCCAAGGAGGTCTCATTGGCCTTAGGTGAATATAGGGCTGTCAGGAATAGTTGACCTGCTGAAATGAGGTCTTCAAGATTAACACAAGAGCAAAATGTTCTCAAAAATAATTCACACCTTCTAGGATTGCGGAAACTCGGATAACACGCATATAGGGCCAAATGAAGGTGTCAGAACAATTTCTAGCTTGCTAGAAATTAATTCTTCGAAAATTTCTAATTTACGATTTTCCTGGTTAATCTAACATATAAAAGACGTCATCGTCTGATATCTCACGCTCATATTAGGATTCCTGGTGTAGCACAAAAAAGCAATATAGCACCCTCGAGGTCCCCACCCACGTGTTTCACACAAAGCGATCAAAATGTCACCAGGGTCACCATAACGATAACAGTAAGGCCATAATTTAGAATTTTAATTACGTTCACTCAGTTTTCTAGTTACTAGATACATAAGTCGTGATTTAGGTCATTGTATCGCCATTCATTGTGGTTAAGGATAAAATGAATGAAAAATATAACTTGAAAGCTTCCATTTTACTAACAATGTTCGTATATATTGGACTATGTCAGATATGACACAATAATGAGAGCAACAAAACGCGTCTGGTTAGATTGCTATACTATCGTTATTGCTAGATCCAGGCATATGGCAGCTTTATAGGTGGGATGTCAGAGTGATAGACTAGCAAAAGTTTTGAATTGAAAAATTGTGATACCAAAATAGGTAAAAACTGCCGAAGTTGTCTCAGTTATAAAGGACAGGGCTTATAGATAAGAAAAGTAAACATTGCGTATTATTACGAAAACAAAAACAGTACCTAGGCGACAACAGTACATTGTAGGTACGTCGTTTGGCACTACTTTCCCCCAATATAAACTTTTGGCAATGATATTCATATAATTTCTCATAATATTGCATAAAACCCAGAACTCTAGGATTTGTTTTCTTGAAGTGGTTTGAATTCTTTGACCTCCACCACTTTACAGCTGCCAGATATGCAGATCTAGAAATAAGCACAGAAATCTTAAGAGTAGCTGAGAACCCAAGTAATGGTTTTAAACGATGTATAGATCTCCTCTTCGCACAATCGTTTCAGGCGTGCCTCAGGCAAGTCACCTTGGTCCATTACCTTTAGGCACTAGTCCCACCGCGAGCGAGTAAACTATGAGCTATCGGCTATTTCAAGGGACAAAAGATAATCGCTCCCGTGTAAATAAAAGAGAGAGATGTATATTGATAGTTCATAGCTGGGCTATGAACTATAATCGCCCGGCGATGATATATCTCTCTCTTTTATTTACACGGGAGCGATTATCTTTTGTCCCTTGAAATAGCCGATAGCTCATAGCTTACTATCTCGCGGTGGGACCAGTGCCTTATATCTTTCTTCTTTCTTACTAAGGCAACAAAACCTAAGACAATTATTTTCGCGAACGTCTACTATAATAGTTGAAGGAAGTGAATAAACATATGAGACTGAAATGAATAAAGCATTAACACATTAACTGCCAGACGAAAAATGACGTCCTACTTCAGAAACCGGGCGTCCATAGCTACATACAAAACAACCCGCCCAGCGAGTTGTTCGGCAACTGAGCAAAGTTTACGAGCGCCCACGAGGCGGGTTCTTGGCAGTGAATGTGTTAAGTGACAGGCATAATTGGATTAGCAACAATGACGCAATTTTGACATCTTATGTGTGCATTTAGTGTGTTTAAATTATGGATTTTCCGTTGCCAATTGACATTTTAATGTGCCAACATGACTTTGAATGTAATTACCTACTTAAAACAAATATTTTATTCTCATAATGTATTAGCCACAACTTGAAATGTATTTTGTATTCATTAATATTTTGTTGTTGTTATTGACTTTACATACCGTCTGTATATGTATATATCTCATATTGTTATTGTAGTCCATTTCGGTGTTCGGTAGAAGAATATTTGTATGCTGTTAAACCAAGCTGAAAAATATTATGATTATAGCAAACTGACTAGAGGGGTTTCGTTGCTCTCATTATTGTGTCATATCTGACGTGGCTAGCTCTTTGTCTATGTGTTATTAGGCATTCTTAATATCTACTATGAACATATTATGTTGGTAAGTATGTACGCCGCCTTTATGCATTTTTTACCACTTGTTGGTTTTATATTGAGCTGAAATTTGGCATAGGTAGTTCCGTAAGAACGGTGATATTACTATGACATCGAGGTTACTTGATTAGGGGAGAGTGGGATAATTGCGAACATCACATTCACAAGAAATAAAATGACACCAAATTAAGTTAAATCAAAATGCTGGATGGTAATAAATTTAAGAATAAGTTAAAATTATTTCTCCTTGAAAATGTATATTATAGTCTAAATGACTTTTTTGGTGCCAGGGCAAGAGCGAATCTTACCCCTTTATTCATAAACGGCCACTAAAGTTAAGAGATCGCTGATAATCGTTTGTCCCTTTCCCTCATATCGGTTGGACGGAAAGGGACAAACGATTATCAGAGGCCTCTTAACTTTAGTAGACGTTTATGAATAAGGGGGGTTAGTTATTAGTTATATGTTTGTAAATAGTTGTTATTTATTTTTAATAATAATAATGATAATAAATACTCTTTATTGCACACCTCATACAGTTACAAGCACAAATTTTACAATTAGATAAATTTAGGTAGAGGTAACAACAGGCGGTCTTATCGCTAATGAGCGATTTCTTCCAGACAACCTTTGGGTAGTGGAGACTAGAGAAAAACAATAAGCAGTAGGTGGTGCATAGAAACAAAAGAGACGAAATAGATAACACAGCACAATCATATGAATATACATACTTAAATAAATACAAAATAAACATACATATACGTACATATATACATATATAATACACACAATAAGAAACAACAGTGTCAACTTAAAAACCTAAGGAAGAGATAAATAGTATTCCTTAAGTTGCGATTTAAAGCTACCAATAGATTGCGCGCGTTTAATGTTGAGAGGGAGAGAATTCCACAAACGAACGGCCTGGAACGTAAATGAGCAATTATAAAATTTGGAAGATGAAGTTGGCACTTTTAAGTTCATATATTGTACGCTCGAAATGAGCAACTGTTGATACCAATTTGTAATATGTCATCTTTTGTACACAGTTTTGCAATACATTACTTACGTACTTACTTACTTACAATCTGTAGGTACATTCTATAAAAACTAAACAATCTTATGTTTTCATAATGAACATTATCATATACAAATATAGTACCTACAATGGCGAACCTTATAAACAGCATGTTGAGCGAGCGGGAATTTGAAGTCTTCTTGGGAGGCTCAAAAAGTAAGAGACGGAAACTGAATAATGGTCTACCACAAGGTTCAGTATTGGCGCCGAAACTCTTTAATCTTTATATCCACGACCTACCACCAACGGAAGCAATAAAATTTATATATGCCGACGACATAGCACTAGTCGCCAAACCAAATCTTTCTCGGCGGGCGAAAATGCTTTAACTGCAGATCTTGCAAAGCTAGCAAAGTATTTTAAATCCTGGCGCCTTATTCCTAGCGTAAGCAAGACAGAGGTTTCATGTTTCCATCTTAGTAACCAAATGGCTAACTACCAACCTACTGTTCGCTTCAACGGAGAAAAGCTTAGGTACAACAAATTCCCCAAATACCTAGGAGTCACACTTGACAGATCCCTCACGTATAGGGAACATCTAACCAAGCTATCACTGAAGCTGGCTTCGCGAAATAATATATTATACAGATTATGTGGCACATCTTGGGGATCATCCGCCGAATGCCTGCGTACAACTGGAATCGCCCTAGTCTACTCAGCCGCAGAGTACTGTGCTCCCGTGTGGTTAGAAAGTGCACACGTGGCGAAGGTGGACACTAAACTTAATGACACTATGCGATGCATCACCGGAACCATTAAGTCTACCCCCACATACTGGCTGCCAACTCTGTGCCACATCGCCCCCCCGCACCTGCGTAGAAAGCATGCACTGAGGAGGGAAACAGAGAAGATCATCTCAACTAGCTCCTTACCTCTTCATAGAGATTTCTGTAACCCCCCACACCAGCGTCTGAAGTCCCGAAAACCCGCATATACCCAGAACCTCTCAAGTTTTAATATTCCAGAGGCTTGGAAACATGAATGGGCCGCAGCCAAAGCAGACTCAGGAATTGTAAACCCTACACGTCGACTCCCAGGGTTTGACCTCCCGAGAAAACAATGGTGTCGCCTTAACAGGCTCAGAACGGGTCAGGGCCGATGTAACTACTTCTTACACAAGTGGGGGTGGAAGGATTCGGCTCTGTGTGAGTGCGGCGAAGAAGCCCAGACCATGGAACATATTATCCAGCGCTGCCCCCTGCATTCATACCAGGGTCCACCGGAAGATCTACTGCATCTCACACCTGACGCAGCTGCTTGGCTCAGCACCCTGAATGTTGACATTTAAAACACCACTCCTGAATGCTAATAATATAATTGTTTGCCTATTTTTGTATGTATGCCATACGATTAAATAAATACCTAACAAATATAGTCAATTTTTTTTTTAATTACCTCATCCCATATGCAGTGAATAATTTCAGGTGTGGGCTGTCTGACACGGACTACTGGGACATACTTTTAACTAGCGCAAAAATCATGTAAAAAGCCCTTCGAAACTCTTTCCGTATTCGTGTTATTCTACATTTATCCATTATCCAATCTTCGGTTACCGATGGCACATATTTTGTTATTTACTGATTACCCCACGGAATCGTCCGCTATTAGCCGTCTTGTCCAGAAATGCAACATATAGGTACTTATATTTTATTAGAGGTTTCAAATATTGGATACCATCAGCACGGCTAGCACGTCTTACAAGAGCGACTTAAGTCGCGAGTAGGGAAAACATTCCCGCGCCTGTCAAAAATCTCGCTTTCCGGTAGCATAACATGTACCCGCGGCTACAACTGACACGAAGAGAACTCAAAGTTATGCAAAGGATTTTACTTCAAAGTCGCGAGTCACTGTCATTTTATGACACTGGCATTTGATCGCGAGTCTGTCGCTCCTTTCACGCGCAAGTTGTGCTGCCAACTAGCGACAACGCATGAAGTCGCGCAGATCTGTCTTTTGTCACGCCAGTCGCGCGTAAGACGTGCTAGCCGTGCTGGTATATAAGTGATTTAAAACATTGTTTAATTAGATGACAATACTTATAAAAACACCATTCTGGTATGTTTTTCGTAGTAAGAAGCACACATATAATTTTATTGACTAGTTATTCACAAAAATAAGATCACATTATTTAAAAAATCATCCAGTTAACTTCTCGTGAACGCTTAGCGCGTCCTAACTTTAACAGTAATTGTTTGGCGCTGGGTTCAGGGTTGGCATTCGACTGCATAATTTATAACATATCTTGTTCTTTTGTAACATAGTTAAACCTATGCGTCCGGCATTACCCGCCGTCCGTCATTCACCCGCCCTCCTCTATGGAGAAAATATTAGTGAATTCAACCAAAACACTTAGTGATGACTAACTTAAATATTTTCAAGTCTCCCGAGAGTTTAAATGACTTCTCATTTGCTTTCAAAACGTGCCAATAATAATATGCGGTAGCTGTGAAAGAAGCCTCGCAGAGAAATTAAAACTTTCAAATTATTTGAAAGAGTATTGTAATACTTTTAGTTAGTTTCTTAGTTTCACAATCTTGGCCTTAAGCATACTTAATTAGACTCTGAAGGTGTTGAAATTGGTGCCTACACCTATTAAGTTATAAACAAGAAGCCTAGCCAAAGTACGAACTTGTACGTCGCTTTGACATTAAGAGGACTGAGTAATTTTGCAATCAGCAGGTTACAATTTTTTCAAAAAAAATTGACTTACATGTTTAACACCTTCAAGAATGGGGAAATACTATATGACTAAGTTTTTTGTGGCAGAAAATACGATTGAATATAATTTCCTCGATAGACTAACTTTTCAAAGTGAGGTTTCATTAAAACGCAAAAACTGTTAACCAAAAATTAAAAGAGAGGTATAACAATAAAATTTGAATATGATAAAGGTATTTTCTAGTTTTAGTTTATTGTGGGAGGCATTTCTAAAATATGGGGTACTTATTTGTTTAAGACCATTTTTAATATCATGACAAGCAATAAAATCATTAGAAAACAAAGGGATTCAGATATTTCAGATCAAATCTATCATATTCAATTCATTGTCGCCATGAGCCCCTTAAAATATGTATTAACTAGCTTTTGCCCGCGGCTTCGCTCGCGTTAAATTCGGGGTAACACGGTTCCCCTTTCCTGATTGCCCCCCGGAATGCTCCATACAAACTTCCACCCCCCATTTAAGGGAAGTGGGGGGTGAGAAAGAGACAAAAAGTAGCCTATGTCACTCTCCATCCCTTCAACTCTCTCCACTTAAAAAATCACGTCAATTCGTCGCCCTGTTTTGCCGTGAAAGACGGACAAACAAACACACACATACACTTTCCCATTTATAATATTAGTATGGATTCCTTCAAATAAGGTTTGCTTGCCAACACATTACTATAATTGAAACAGCGGTTAAAAGGTTAAAGGTCGGAGGGACTTGTCACTTGTCTTATAAAAGTCACCTGTTTATTTGAAGCGCAATTCCCCTTCCTCCCAAAAGAGTAATAGATCCAATTTAGTTTCTGCCCACAACTTTTATTCGTCTAATTGTCTTTGGTGTAAACAACTTAGGTAAGTACAGTCGGCATAAGGCCACCAGACACTATCAGTAATAATGTCATTATTTCTATATTTTTGGACCCGGGTATGTCCTTAACACATTCAATGCCGGAAACCCGACTATCGGGTATTGTATGATTTCGTGCCCAGGCCGCACTACCCGATAGTCGGGATCGTGGTGCTATAGCTATACATGACTAAAGGCCACGCCGGAGGACCCGATATCGGGTACTGTTTTTGACGAACAGGGTTGTTGCTAAAATATTTGTGGTACAAACATACTCGGTAAAATTCACGATTTTAACCATTTTTCACTTCGAGGTTTTTTTTGATGATTTTGATCTGGTATGTCGATCGCGAAGTCATAACGAAAATCGTTAGAAAATCCCCGTCACGCGTTCAATTTTCAACTTGAATTGTTTCTAATAATTAAAGAAACAAAGAAAGAAAGAAAGAAAAAACATTTATTGCGAATAAACTATAAACAGCACCACATTAAACAGAAATTAGATATTGATGTGTATTATCTATCAGATTCCGGAGATAGACGTTGGCCTAACTTCCCGGTATAACGTAATAAGTGAACAAACCAACATAACAACAAATGTTTTTTAGCGCAACCCTATCGTGTACCCGACTGTCGGGTTCTTGGCGTGTAGTGTCGATTCGTTCGATAAATGTGCAAGTATACCGTCGTATCGGGTCGTATATATTGTTTGCGGCCTGGCGCAGATGTTTTGTTTGGCTGGGTGGCAATGAATGTGTCCAAAAGAGAGGTGTGGGTACTGCGAATGTCATCTCGCTGTGTGGTAGGGCACAGCACAGCGAATGTCATCTCGCTCAAATCTGGAGCAGAGCCCGACTGGGGAAGTACATCAACCTTACAGAAAACCACAGCCAAATAGCACTAGACCCTACTCATAGTGATGTGTTCCTGCTGGTGAGTAAGGTTGCCAAAGAGCTCAAAGAGTGTGTTGACGCTGAGCTGAGGGACCCTCTTTGTTCCTTTAGCCGTCAACACTCCTCAACAATCCTCCTTTTTGGGTCACCAACGCGCATAATATTTGACACATCTGGTGTTGCAGGCGTCCATAGGCTACGGTAACTGCTTACCATCAGGCGCGCCGTATGATTGTTTGCCACCATCGTGGTATTAAAAAAAACCGTCCTTTTCTATATATTAAGGATGAGAAGGACGAGCAAATAAATAATGTCATTATTATTGATAGTGTCTGGTGGCCTATAACTCCTAATTAGTGCCACACTTGTGTTCTAAATGATCTTAAGTACGACTTCATTCATCATGCTCCTTGCGTTTGT